>JARHVA010007341.1:55000-245000 GCA_037957365.1 Torreya grandis
TGTAATATAATGAAAGAATAAGTGTTGTGTAAATATTTTAAAAAAATTATTAGGTTATTCTAGCAAATCCCTATGGAAATGTCAAACCTTCTAACTGCACTTAAAAACATATCTTAAAGAAAAAAGAGCACAATGGGTCCATATAGGTTTGTAGAGTAGTCATACATCTTCTAAGATCATCATTTTACCTATGGTTTGGTTCTTGAACCCTTAGTGGAGAGGCTCTTCAAAATTCCAAATTAAGAAATCAATACAAAGGCTAAAGACTAAATCTATCCACATATAGGGGTAATCTGAGCAATTCAAGTACAAGATTTTTCGCCTAATTGGTAGTAGAGAAAGGCCTTAGAAGCATCTAGAAGAAGATCCATTAGGGATATGGATACCTAAATGACAAAGATCAATGCTCATGCCACTTCCCCTCCAAGACAATTAACCTCAATTCCCCTCTCAAAAACATATTTATCATAAAGATATTTTGGATTCAATTTGGAATCAAAAAAGGGTAATAACTAAATAATCACTATACACACGTACATTGGAGGTATGGATAAGAGATTAACATAATGTTTCCCATGGTGAGGTAGGATTTAGAACTTCCATATTTTGATTTTATATTGAGAATTATGTTTGGTTTATGCCCCAATTTTAGGTCTAGTTATTGATGTTTAGGGTTTTGATTGCTAGACAACACTCTCCCTATAGAGGTCACCATTTTTTGGGACCCAACATGTCCCATTTTTTGAAGATAAAATTTGAGACCCTCTTTTGCTTTAGAGTCTAATCTTGTACCTCTTAGGAGTTCATTGTGGTTATTTGCTTAAATCATCCTTCTTATAAATCTAGTAGATTATTATTTATTAGTGTCACTGAATGAGCTTACTTTAATTTCTTTACATTTCTTTAGTTCAGTCCAAGATTTTATCTAATAGTGAATTAGTTTTAGCACTTGAATTTTCATCAATTTACTAAGTATTAGTCTAATTTTTTACTTATCTTTTGAAACACATTTTATAACTTGTTTTTAAATTATTTTACCTCTGGTTTATGCAAATTATTTAACTAATTCAAAGTTTTATATTACTTTTTATTAGTAATTTTAGTCTATTTTGGCTTCGATTCTATTTAAATCAGTTATATGTTTCCTTTGATTCATCCTTTTCCTTAGTCTATTTCATTAAAATGGATGAAAATTGTGTTGAAATAGATTTCTTTCACTATGTTTTTATTCCTCTTTTTTATATTTATAAAGAATTAACCATTTCCTTTTAAAATCTTTAGTTGTTTTATTTTCAACTCAAATATCATTGACTCAAATTATTTTCTTTTCATTCATAGGTGCTTAAATCGATCCCAGTGCCACATGGTGACCTCCCAACAATCTTCTGCCTCACCTAAAAGACTTACAACACTTGGTTAATTTCACAAAAGTTTCCTAGGGACATGAGATACTTTTCTATTGCTTCAAAAGATAGTTGATTTTTGAGAGTTTGTCAGGTGGGTCTCCATGTCATCAAAACTTTGGGATAAAAAGGAATGATATGATGCCATGATAGAAAATACCATTGTTCTACTATCCTAGATATGTCTGTACTAGCTCAAGTCCTTTAGGCTGGTGAGTTGGTGTGATGATGGCATGTGGCATCATCCTGCTACCTTGCTCTTCTAAATGTTTCCATACAACCCAAAAATGATGTTAGAACCCTAGGTAATTGAGTGATAAATCATACCACATAACACAATCTCACTACTCCACTATCTTGGGGTGGTCTATACAACTTTAAAGCCTAGCTAAGTTCTGGTCAAGTATTCAATGTATTCAAGAACGTGGTAAGTTTATGGAGAAGCCAAGTGGCATAGAAAGAAAGACATTGGCATTGGGAGTAATCAAATGACTGCATAGAGAGTCATGGAGACAAGAGCCAAAAATTATAAATTATTTTCAGAATAAGGAAAATGTTATGTCTAAACTAATTATGGTAATAACAAGTTGATTTGACAAAATTTATAGTGAAGGGTAGCCTTGAAATTATAGTTTCAAATATGATTTTTCCAACTGCTTGGATCTGAATGAAATTAATGACCTTGATCTTGAATTTGTCTATTTAATCCAGTGGTTTATTTGTGAAAGAGTGAAGAGATTTTGCTCTAAGACCCTGTCTAAATGTTTTCAAGAATACACCTATAATTATGACTCTATCTATGCATTGTTTATCTTCCATTGTTTGAATACAAATCTAATGGATGTTACAAACACTGTTATTGTCTTGAATTGCTATTGAAAATACAATTAAATTTAGATCTTCTAGTTTAATTAGGTTCACTCTCTTTATCTATTTTCTCTACTCTAAAATGTTCTTAGCTATGGTGTGCACTTTGTTATTTGCTAATTACATGTATGCTAGATAAAATATTACGGATGATGTGTTTTCCTTTTGTGTGCTCTCAAAAGCTTGCATGTTGTGTCATTGTGGTTTGTGCATTCGTTGGACTAGTGATATAGTGGTTTATTGCAACCAAGTGAGCTTTGATGAGATATTAAAATTAATTGGTTTGGCATATTCACACATAACTTCTTCCCTACCCTATCTTCCTCCTTTTATGATTTTTTGATGAGTGATTTTTTTCCCTCTATAAATAAATTTATACAATCTTGACCATACATGTAATCCATAGAAGATTTTGATGTAACAACTAAGTGTGAGACTTTGGTGGGATAGTTCAAATGTTTGCCTATGCTATGTTTATTTGGTGAAATCTTGGCCCTTGGATCACTAGCAAATCACAAAAACAAAAGGAATCCATCCTACTAGGTTTGATCTCTAGGTGCTTTCTCAGAACATTCAATCCAAGGAGCAACTTCTGAGGGTGACTCACTTGCTGAGACCAACAATGTTTACTAGTGTGAGATTGTATATGTGAATATATAGCTTCTTTGCCTTTAGAGTTTCCTATATTCACTCTTCTCAAATTTTTTGTATTCAGCCTTGTCTTATGGGATGTTCTCTTTCTCTTTGCAATTGTCATTCTATTGATAACTTAAAATATATAAGAAGTAAAAAATGTGCACTATAAATTATTTAAAATGTCAACATACTTTTTGTGATTAAAGCCTAGTGTGTATGTGTGTGTGTGTATTTGTATGTATCTCCTTAGCCAATCAAAATTGGGCAATTAATTAGTTGTGAACTATATCCTTAGTAAATAAATTTAATTGGATCAAAATAAAGAATTTAATGTGTGTTTTTTATGAAAGTTTATAAAATAAATTTATTTTGATCAAAATTAAAAAATTAGTAAATTATGTGTCTTGTTTTCTTACTTGTTATTGGCTTGTTGTTGGTGCAGTGCATAAATGAAATCCTTAACAAATTTTAAGAAAAATGTGTAGAAACTTGTTTATTGTTTTTGCTTGCTTGCTTTGGTGCAGTTGATGAAAAACTTTAAAATATTTTTTGAAATTATTCACCAAGAGTGATATTAGAATTAAAAAAAAAAATAAGGATTGTTTATATAAACAACTGGATATTCAAATTTGAAAACTAATTTGATCTGCGCACTTGCATCCCATTGGTTTATTTAATTCATTTTGGATTAATATTTAATTTGTTTTCAATTATTTTGGATTAATTTTGATTTTTTTCAAATATTTTTTAATTTTTTTCATTTCTAATAATTTTTTTTGGTGAGACTTACATGTATTTTGAAAATTTCAGTCATATCCATTAAAGGGAGGATTGGAAAATATGTTTAGCTTTAATGGTTTGCACTTTTAAAAATTTAAAAAAAACAAAGATAGAGTGAATGTATGATTGTACATGTTTTTTGAAAAGTTTTGATAAATTGATGTGTCAAGTTGATAAGGGTTTGTGTGTTGATGTGTCAAGTTCATAAGAGTCTGTCTATCGATGTGTCAAATTGATATGACAAATTTTAAGTGAAAACTCATGTTGTATTAGACAAATAATATAAAGTTTAGATTAATGAACTCAATATTTTCATATAACCATGCAAATTTTAAATTAATATATTAAAAATTGAAATGTTGATATCTCATAATAATACCATATTTATATTTTATGAACATATTAAAGATTTTTTACATTTTTTCAAAAATACTAATATTCAATTATTGGATGTAAAATTCTTTGTTATCAATTAGAAAAATTAACCAAAAAAAAATATGTTCTCAAATTAAACTCTATGCTTTCAACTACCTTCTCGACTATTGATCCTCTCTCTTAAATACATATCATTATATTCATCAAGGAAATACTAAATAAATGACTTTACCCTTTCAATGACTTACAGTCTTTCACGTCGATCTAAATTCTTCCACACGCATATGCAGTTTTTCTATACTGAAAACCTTTCCTCGCACGCAAACAACACACGGTACGCGATCTAAATGCATTTCAATTCGCATTGTGTCCGCGTTGAAGAGGTTTGTTCAAAACTGAGAAAGTGCACGGCAACAACGGAGTACTTTCTAGAAGCCTGGACTAAACTTGACAGGATGCAGTCCAGCTTTTATAAATATGCTTGCACCAATGCACTCACATCTATCCTCTGTAGTAACGCCTAACTATAATGGGGTTGAGAACAGGAATCCTGATTGCATGCATCTGCATCCTCTGTGTTTCAATCCATGGAGGTAAGTTAATTTATCCTACATTTCTGTGTCTTTAAATATGGAAGCCGATAACTATTTTGTAAAATAGCATTCTAAAAATTTCTAAATTATTTACAGTCTATCTAAATTTTATTCAAATTATTCTATATAGTTTATAAAAATGTTTAAAATCATTTTAAATATATTCATAAATTATATGGAATGATTTCCTTTAAATTTAGATTTAATATAAAATTTTTAAATATTTTTGAAGTATTATTTTATTCAATATTCTATTAATTGATTAAAATATTTCAACCTACACATATCTTAAGTATAAACTCATAGATATGTATAAACTCATTCTTTATTATTCACGTTTCTACCCTTCTACCCATTCTCTATTTGGGAATTTCATGTAAAGAGCCGACAGGTTCAACGGGACAAAGCTAAACCTACTCGTTGTTTAGGGCACGGAATGCAAATGTAGTAAACATTCAGTGTGTTGATCACTGACCCAGCGAAAGAACCAGCCTTATAAAGTTTATCCTATTTATGTACATTTAAAGGATATAAAAAATCAATTACATTTTGTTGGGTGTGCAGATGTTACAATAGGAGTTAACAATGGAATGCTCGGAAATAATTTGCCAAATCAAGAGGAGGTGGTAGCTTTGATGAAGAAATACAATATTGGGAAATATAGGATCTTTAAAGAGGAGGTGACTGTACTCAAGGCCTTTGCCAATTCTGGGATCGAATTAACCATGGGAAAAGCTAACGATAATTTGTCTACCATGGCGTCAGATCAGAATGAAGCAAACAAGTGGGTAAATCAGTACATTAAACCTTATTATCCTGCAACCAATATCAAATACATTGTTGTGGGAAACGATGTCTTGGGAAAGACAAATAATTTAAGCCAATTTTTGGTTGATGCAATGAACAACATTCAAACTGCTCTTCAAAATGTCAATCTTCAAAATAAAATCAAGGTGTCCACAGCTCACTCAGCAACATCTATTATAGATGAGCTTGCACCTCAGGCTCCTTCGAAGGGAAGCTTCACTAATACTAATAATGTGAAGAACGATATGGACTCTATTCTCAAATTTTTGGATGCTCATGGCTCTCCATTCATGGCCTGTGCATCCCTATTTCACTTATGGCACTAACCCCAATGCTTATAACAAGGACATGGATTACGCCTTATTTAAACCCACAGGAAAACCAGTGATGGATGGATCACTAAGGTACACTAACTTGTTTGATGCCATAGTGGACACCATCTATTCTTCCATGGAAGTGATGGGATATCCAAACATACCCATCGTAGTTATTGGAAGTGGATGGCCCTCTTATGGCACTGGAATTAAAACTTACATTGCTACTAAGGACATTGCCCAGACATATAACAATAATCTTATCAAGCATGTTTTGTCAAATGCAGGAACACCCAAAAGACCAGGGAGGAGCATTGAGACATACATCTTTGCTCTTTTCAATGAAAATCAGAAAGAAGGGGATGAAACAGAGAGAAACTTTGGACTTTTCTACCCTAACAAAACCCTTGTATATCCTGTCAACTTTTCTCCATTTAGTGGACCTTATATACTATATTTATTTATTTCCATTGAATAAAAGATTATTTTTCTATTTATCTTTTTACTATGAAATGGTTCACTGTATTTATTTTTGATGTATGTTCAAACTATAACTCAATAGTTAGGATGCAAATCCCCTATAAATAAAATTTAAAATTAATATTATCTTAAAAGGTATAAATATATTTGCTTGAATATATAAATAAAGGAATGGAACTCTCAACAAATTAACTATATGATCAGTGGTAATATATAGTTAATATATCATATCCGAATATAATTTCAGCTCAAACTTACATAAGACGAGGAATTCGTTCGTTATAATGACTCAATATAAACATTTTAGATGCACTCTAATGAATTCTTGTTTTACACAAGATCAAAATTTTCAATAAATCACATTGCTAGAAGATTTTTCAAAGAAAATGAAGTTTAAAAGTATAACGACAATATGAACAACATTTAGATGCTTATATCTTAAATTTGGATTTGGATTTTAGAATTTACTCCAAAGGAGAGTTTTTACACTATTGAAAATTACATTTAAAAAAATAGATTTACATAAGTAAAAAGTAAAAAAATTGAATTGATTTTATGGATAAAAGCGTAAATATAGTTATATAGCCACCAAATATGGGTGAGCTTAACCAACACGTAAAAATTTAGTGCATACTGACGTCAGTTTTTTTTTTCAACTTGTTTATTCGACTCTCTTGACAGATCAAACATTAACATCGCCTCCCTTAACAAACTCACTAGTGACAGCATTCTTCATTTGATGTCTATTTTAATGGGGCCCCCATTGTCACCTTCATACATGCCATGCCACCCTAGAATGTGTGAAATCCACATTGGCAATTGATTAAACATTAATGTTTGAATAGAATAGGATAGAAAGTGTGCCCATTTCCCCTACTGTTTTACTATTTTATGTTGGTTACAATAAAATTAAATGCATGATTTTCTATTGGAACTAGAAGCATAACTTACCAATCCCTCATATGAATGAACCCCTTCTCCCCATTGGTTAAGCTTACCCCCTTCATAATCATTAATAATTCTACTTGTATGTTGTGGGATAATGACTATAGTCATGTATTACATATATTGTCATTGTTGCATTGTATGAGATATATTTTCAAGCAATTCATAAGTATGTTGGATGCTTCCTCATTTTTCATATTACATACATTTCTATTAGTCTATTTAAAATCGATTATATTTTTAATGTTATGTTGGCAACAAGCCTTATTTTCCTTCCTTACTCAATTATTTTGATTCTCCTTTAGGTAGGAATGAATGCGTTTGTTTTTCCTTTTGAGTAAATGTAATAAGCTCATGATAGTAAATACATTGAGAGACATTGTTTTAAATAGTTCTCTCCTAGTTTGGTATTTTATTATGGTTATATGGGCTGGATTAGCCAATTTACTCATTTTGCATTTTGCATACATGTCTATTAGACCATTTAAAACTAATTTCAAATCCAATGGCTCCATAAAATTAAAAAAAACTCTTATCTAAATTACAAAGTGTCTAATGTATCTACAATATTCACTCCCATGCGTGACTTCAAGTTCATACCTAATTTATCTAGTATAATTTTAAAATACTTTAATAGCTAGAATAACCAAATATATTTGGTGCCCTTGCCTTATTTATTTTCACCAGATATATATTTCAAATGTGTCTTTACAATGGTATTTAGAGCTATTTTTCCATTGATGAGTTTATAGCCAACATTTAGTAGAATGACATGGCTACATGAAAACAAAACACAAACTAATAATGATCTAGGTTGGTTCCAAAGTGTTTCACTAGTTTAGTGAGTTTAGAAACATATTGTCTATAGTCATGCAGTACATACCTTGTTATCATTGCATTATATGAGAGCACGCTTAGGTGACATATGTTATCAAGCAATTGACATGTCTATTATATGCTTCCTCATTTTGTACACATGCACTACATATCAGGCCTTTAAAAACCAATTTCAAATCAAATGATATCATCAAGAAAATTACTCCTCCAAATTACAAAATGCCTAATGTATCTATAAAATTCATTCCCACCTTTGACTTCATGTTGAAACCTAATTTATCAGATATACTTACAAAATACATTAATAGATAGAATAACCTAATATAGGTGGTTCCTTTGCTTATTCATTGTCAGCAAATATATATTTATAATGTGTCTTTACAACCATTTGTAGAACCAATTTTCCAATGACATATTTAAAACCATCATTCACTATAATTGCATTGTTACATGAAAACAAAACACAAAATAATAATGATTTGGTTTGGTTCTAAAGTTCTTCACTAGTTCAATGAGTTTAGAAACATATTTTCTATAATCTTGCATTACATATCCTATCATCATTGCATTCTATGAGACTAAATTTAGGTGACATATATTGTCAATCAATTCACATGTCATTCTTAGTTTATGTTTTATTTTCAGCTAAACATTTTCAATGTGTAAAATTTTCTAATCCACTTATTTTATCCATATACAATTAAAAATTTCTACATATTTAGAGCCATTTTTCCATTGATGTATTTATATCCATCATTCATTAAATGGTATGGTTACATGAAAACAAAACACAAACTAATAATGATCTCAGCTAGTTCCAAAGTGATTCACTAGTTCAATGAGTTTAGAAACATCTTTTTTAGAGTCATGCATTACATATCTTTCCATCATTGCATTCTATGATACTACACTTAGGTGACATATATTATCAAGCAATTCACATGTCTATTATATGCTTCCTCATTATACTTACATGTCTATTACGGAATTGAAAATCAATTTTAAAACAAATGATTCATTAAAAATATTACTCTCTTATCCAAATTACAAAGTTCCTAATGTATTTACAATATTCATTCCCATTTCTGACTTCATGTTCACACCTAATTTGTCTAATATAATTATAAAATACCTTAAAATTTTGAATAACCTAATATAGGTGGTTCCCTTTCCTTATTCATTGTCAGGAACTATATATATAAATAATATGTCTTTACAACCATTTTTAAAGCCATTTTGGTGTTAAATTAGCTTAGATTTCATGACATATTGAGCTAATTTGTCAATCATTACAATAAATGATGCAATTTGGGAGAAATTAAACCACATGAACCTAATTTTGATTATATATGATGTAATTTTGGGATCAATGAACCTTAATGTCATAAAATAATAAACTAAATAGTCTATTGGTTCAATCACGAAGGTAATTTGGATGAATTTGAGCCCTTCAAGATAAATATGACTATAAAATGTGATTTGGGTCTCAGATGCCTCCAATTTCATCATAGAATGAAGCAAAAATGCATTTTGTTCAATGGCAAAAGAAATTTTAAATATATAAGATGAAATTTTAGCCTCAATCAACTCCAATGTCATCACATAATGAATGAAATGGTCAATTAGTTCATCATGGATCCAATTAGGGTCAATTTTAGCCCTTTAAACCTAACTATGACTATACAATGTGTTTTAGGCTAAATTGATCCCATTGTCATCACATAATGAACCAAATAGTTGATTCATTCAATTAGGGGCAATTGAGGCCAATTTGAGCACATTAAACCTAATGCAAGAATATGACATGATTTAGATCTAAATTAGTTCCAATTCCATCATTAATTGATCTAATTAGTTAATTGGTACATTTAAAGACATGATTTGGGACCAATTGAGCCATGTGAACCTAATTTATGTCTAAATATATTGTATAAGATGCAATTTATGTCTTAATCAACCACAATTTAATCACAAATGCAATCATAGAGGCAACTGGGACCAATATGAACCTTTTGATCATAACTAAAATTATAGGATGTGATTTGGGTTGAAATGAACCATGTTTGAACCTATTTTCAACTATATAGGATGTGATTTGGGCATCAATCAACCCTAATTACATCACACAATAGACCAAATAGTCGACAACCTTAATCATAGATGTAATTGGGGTCAATTTGAGTCCCTTCAACCTAACTGTGATTATAAAATTCTATTGGGTGATCAATTATCCATAATTTTATCATAGATATAGCTAATTGGGAATTTGGTGTAATTAGTGATGTGATTTAGGCCAAACTGAACTCAAAGCAATTGTATAGGATGCAATTTGTGGTTAATTGACCTTGAGTTTATGAAAAATTGAAGCAATTATAAATAAAAAGGGTATAAAGAAACCCTTGAACAAAAGGCATAGAGAACCCATGAATCAAAGGTATAAACATCAATAATATTATATATAATTATTATAATACATATTATACTATTATATTATATATAGAACTAATATATTTATATTATAATATTACATTATATAATATAATATTTTATAATATTTTTATCTATATACTATTTATATTCATATGTTCTAATAACATATTAATAATATGATATCATATATTATTACATACATAAAATGTGTATACATTATAATGCATATGAATTTCTTAATAACTCACATAATGCTTTCTCCAAGGTTTATATTTTACCTGTTTTGAGATTGTTTCCACACTATTATTCTCTGCATCATCCTATGCCTTACATAATGGAAGATAAAAGGTATCATGCTTTTTTTTGGTTCCCACCCTAAGAAGCTATCAAGTTTGTTTTGGCATTGGTGACGGATCTCATTCGAAAAAGAGGAAAATATTAAAGTTAAAAATGCCAAAGCAATTACAAGTGTTGATATAAAAACAAATAGAACCAATGAATACATTTCACTCAAGACAAGGTACATATAATATCCCCATTGAACCAAATGTCATAGATAATGATGAAGTGGATAATGATGAAATGAATAATGCTGATGAATGTTTACCTAAAATTTGAAAGTATGTTGTAAGTCCACATTTGAAGTATGAAGTTTTTAATTTTATTGATGATAAATCTATGCATGATTATTTACCCTCTAAAAATGAATAAAATTACATGGAAACACAAAATGGTGAAATTAAAAATGAATAAAATTTCATGGAAACACTCAATAGTGAAAGTAATAATGAAATAAACTATATGGCAATAAAAAAATGAAGAAATTAGTAGTGAAGATAACAATATGAAAACACCAAATCAATAAACTGTACCATTAATAACACCTCTGAGGATTTTTTGTAGATGACCCATGTACTTAATTTAAGTTGATAGTTTTTTTGAAACCAATGCATAATAAAATGTTTGATTTCCATTCAAGAAGAAAAGATGAAAGAATTTGGGATAATTACTTTGAAAAATTAAATAATAGATGAAGATGCTAATTGTTTGTTTCATTGATTAAATTGCTTGAGATGAGACCATAAATTAACATGTTAGTAATAATAACATCTATTATTGAAGGTGAAAATGAGGAAATTATTGAAAATCTACATGATGCATACCATACTTTAGTGTGAATAAATGCTCCAAAGATAGTAATGCTACCCAACACATAATTATAGCTTGTATAATAAGTGATCAAAAAAGGAGAAAAAACTTATGTAGAAAATAAAATTTGGCCATGAGTTCTTGATCATGTGTGATTTATCTCTTTTAATACTTAATCAACTTGTCCACTTATCCAATACATATCTTGCTTCCACACTCTATCCTAAGCACAAACAAAGATCTATTTTTCCTAAAGACCATCATCAATGATATATAGTGATGTAGATTATAATGCATATAACCTATTTTACATACACCTAAATATGATTTCTCCATTGTTTCCCTCTACCATATTTGATTTAGCTTACCTTTGTAGGTACATTACTTGAATATTGAACTCTCTTCCTCAATATCACTCTTTGCTAGGATCCTAGCCTCTTTTCATGCATATTCCTCATTGATATTGAATACATATAATTCCTCATATACCTCTACAATCCCATCCTTCATAGTACATCCCCATTCTCTTATACATATCTTTCATTTCTTCACTCTCTTTGCATAGTTAAAACTTGACATTAAATAGGCTCATAGAACTAAGACTTTATTATAAACTTCTTGTTTGTATTTTAGGGATCATATGAACATTAGTCAGATCATTTATATCTCTATTCAATCATTCAACCCAACAAAATCAGCTCCAAGCAATAACTCTCTATCCTTCCACACTTGCTCTCTTTAAGGTCTATTTCTTTGATGAATCTAGTAGGTACAAATAATTTGCAAAGCCTTCCTATAAACCAAGCACCATTTTAGATAAAATTTATCATTTTTCATCTTCACATTAATATTTATGACCAAAGTCTCTACATAAGTACCTTTTCTCTCACCTACTTACCAATTAGGTCTCCTCTTAGTCTAGTCACTCACATAGTTTAAGAACATGAACAGTATGGTTAAGCACTTAGCTAAAAGCACATCCAAGTTTTATAACTAAAACACATTAGAATAAAAATTTTGACTAATTTTAGTGGGTGTAAATGTAAGTTATGCTAGTTTCTAAGTTGAA
The DNA here is from genome assembly GCA_037957365.1 of Torreya grandis. Lineage (NCBI taxonomy): Eukaryota > Viridiplantae > Streptophyta > Pinopsida > Cupressales > Taxaceae > Torreya > Torreya grandis. Next base: position 67,686 of record JARHVA010007341.1, read on the forward strand.
ACCCTAGTTTAGGTTTATACAGGCCTGTGTAACGCTAAGGGCTATAAAAATGAGATAATTTTAATTTTAAGACACTTTAAATACTCCCAAGACATGATTAAGGTATTATACACCTTGATACACCTTATCCAACAAATAAAATTTCAAGATAAACCCTCATATATCTCTAACAAGCAAAAATAAAAAATTCTAAGTTCTTATGAAAGACTTACAGGTCTGAGAGCTTACTAAAGAAGCTAATGTGAATTTGATGCCACTTCAATAAAATATAAGATTAATTTGAATTCTATCCAATCTCATTACACCTTCTTAAATGGATATTTGAACATGAAACATGACCAATAGACTTATGGAAGCAAATTTATAAAGTTTTGTTCACTTATACATGACTATGTGCACAAGAATGAGAGCTTAGGTTGAAACTTACACTCTAAAAGTTATCCTGAGCATAAAAAATGATAGAAAAAAATAATATGAGTTTTAACTCTTGCCGAGATACATTGAGAACTCAAGGAAAACTCTCAAAATAATATTTATTCTTTGTCAATAATTCCATACATAGTCTTACATAAAAGATATAGTACAATAGGTGTAACATCCCCACTAGAATATATCTAGAATTATGTGAATTTTTTTTATTAAATTTAATCAAAGACATCTTTCATTATATTTCACCATGATAATCTAATTAGTGATCTATTTAAAACACACTAAGTATATTAACTATAAAATAAGCATGTGAGATCTATCTGTCACTGATCACTATCATCCGATGAAACACAACATAAATGAATATAGAAAGTAATTACAAATATCTATCTATGGCTGGTACAAACAAGCAACGAATGATGTCATAGTACAATAAGTAAATAATTACATCTCATCAAGTATAATGTTTCAATAATAATAAATACAATACAATGTATAAGATACAAGATACAAGGCTTCATGGAGCATGAGTTCTCTAAACTCTAGTATCTATGGCAATCTCAAGTGTCATTTCCAAACAAGTATTGTTGTGGGAAGGGAGAGCATCATCTGAGCTCTTTTTCACACTAACCATAGACCATCGATCCCCCACACAATCCCTCATCATGGAATGGCCCTCCCTTCACAAATGAGTAGATAGTTATAGAGTGAGAATTGAGAGAGATAAACTAGTACATGTGTGCTATATGATTTTTAATAACATTAAGTGTATCATAAATAAATCTATTCTAAGATGATATTACATAAACATGTAAATCATACATATGAAACGACAATTTCTAACTAACATTAATATGGACAAAGTTTTCAATAGTTATTGATCTTTAGGATCAGTTAATTTCATACACACCACTTGATTAGATTACCTTCATCTAAAATTGGTGATGCTAGTAAGCTAGTGAAGTCCGTCTCATTACTTAGTATCAAATATGTGATATTTGGTTAATATAAATATAACCTTTAGCTTCATACATATTGCTTCCTGCTAGTAGCCAAAAAACATGATAAACACAAGAATAATAAAAATGCTAAACATGCTAAACATATGAATGAATCTCCACATTACTATTTATCACATAAATAATAAGTAAACAAGAACAATTTATACCAATCGAGTATAATCTATGTACATGTTTACTTATGTTTATTTATTACTAACTATTATTTGTATATGTTTACTCATGTCTAATATACTTAATTAATATGTTAAGGTCACTAATTAGATTCTCATGGTGTAATCTAATGAAATAATAAGTGTTGTGTAAATATTTAAAAAAAATTATTATGTTATTCTAGTAAATCCATGTGGAGATGTCAAACCTTCTAACTACACTTAAAAACACATCTTAAAGCAAAAAGAATACAATGGGTCCATATAGGTTTGTAGAGTAGTCATGCATCTTCTAAGATCATCATTTTACCCATGGTTTGGTTCTTTAACCCTTAGTGGAGAGGATATTCAAAATTCAAAATTAAGAAATGAATTCAAAGGCTAAAGCCTAATTCTCTCAACATATAGGGGTAATCTGAACAATTCTAATACAAGTTTTTTGGCTTAATTGGTAGTAGAAAAAGGCCTTGGAAGGATCCAGAAGAAACTCTATTAGGGATATGGATACCTAAATGACAACCGATCAATGATCATGCCACTTCCCCTCCAAGACAATTAACCTCAATTCCCCTCTCAAAAACATATTTATCATAAACATCTTTTGGATTCCATTTGGATTCAAAAAATGGTAATAACTAAATAATCACTAGACACATGTACACTAGAGGTATTGATAAGAGATTAACTTAGTATTTCCCATGCTGAGGTAGGATTTAGCACTTCTATGTTTTGATTTTTTATTGAGAATTATGTTTGGTTTATGCCCATGTTTTAGGTCTAGTTATTCATATTTAGGGTTTTGATTTCTAGACAACACTCTCCCTACATAGGTCACCATTTGCTGGGACCCAACATGTCCCATTTTTTAAAGTTGAAAATGGAGACCCTCTTTTGCTTTGGAGTCTAATCTTGTACCTCTCAAGAGTTCATTTTAATTATTTTCTTAAATCAACCTTCTTAGAAATCTAGTAGATTATTAATTATTAGTGATTGAAAGAGTTTACTTTAATTTCTTTACATTTTTTTAGTTCAACCCAATATTTTATCTAATAGTGAATTAGTTTTAGCACTTGAATTTCATCAATTTACTAAGTATTAATTTAATTGTTTACTTGTTTTTTGAAACTAATTTTGAAACTTCTTTTTAAATTATTTTACCTTTGGTTTATGCAAATTATTTAACTATTTCAAAGTTTTCTATTTCTTTTCCTTAGTAATTTTAGTCTATTTTGGCTTCGATTCTACTTAAATTAGCTATATGTTTCCTCTGAGTCATCCTTTTCCTTAGTCAATTTCATTAAAATGGATAAAAATTGTGTTGAAATAGCTTTCTTTCACTAATTTTTTATTCATTTTTGTTATATTTATAAAGACTTAACCTTTTGCTTTTAAAATCTTTAGTTGTTTTCTTTTCAACTCAAATATCATTGAATCAAATTCTTTTCCTTTTGTTCATAGGTGCTTAAATCGATCCTAGTGCCACATGGTGACCTCCCAAGAATATCATGCCTCACCCAAACGACTTACAACACTTGGTCAATTTCACAAAATTTTCTTGGGGACATGCTACAATTTTTCATTACTTCAAAAGACATAGTTGATTTTTGAGAGTTTGTCAGATGGGTCTCCATGTCATCAAAGCTTTGGAATAACAAAGAATGACATGATGCCATAATACAAAATACCATTGTTTTACTATCTTAGAGATGTATATACTAGCTGAAATCCTTTGGGCTAGTGATTTGGTGAGATGATGCCATGTGTCATCATCCCAATACTTCTCTCTTCCATATGTTTCCATACAATGCAAAAATGATGTTAAAACCATAGGCAATCAAGTGATTAATCATACCACATAACACAATCTCACTAATCCACTATCCTTGGTTGGTCCATACAACTTTGATCCTAGCTGAGCTTTGGTCGAGCAAGATTGAGCCATGCGGTATGATCTCACTATGTCATGGTTGAAATAATTAGCATAGCATAGAGGCCCAAACTAAATAATGAGAAAGTAAGAAAGATCCATGTGGCAGAATAGTTAGAATTAACTAGAAGTTGAGAACCAATCAAAAGCACCATGTGGAGCTATCAACCCTACTATTAGAGTTGTTAATTTCCTAGTTTGCTAGACCCTGGGGAGACTGAGTAGAGGCCATATGGCCATGGAATTGTAAAATTGAATAATAGAGATAAAGCTCATGGATGATAATAAGTTTTTAAGTGGAAAAATAGGACTCATACAAGTAAATCTAATCATGCAGCAAAGGAAAAGAAAGGAGAAGCCATGTGGCAAGGACACTATCAATATGAATGACACACTAGCAGTGTACTTAATAATACATGAGCATAAAATTGATGGTCTCTCTTGTTGGTAAAATTTTTAAAGGCCTATAATAGACTATACCTTCAATTTGATCTACAAAATCAAATTGCAGATCAACTAAATCATGAATAAGACATGAATAATTAGTATGGTGTGTACATTGGGATTATTTGAAGAGCAATAAAAATAAGCCTAGCCTTAAAGAGGCATAAAAATCGATTGCATATAAGGATGGGAAACTAGTAGTGCTGATGTAATGACAATTGATTCCTTGTGACTAATAAATGAACACTAATCTAGAGTTCCTTCGAAGTCCAAGTTAGTATGTTACTGCAAATATTTACATAATAAATATTCAATGTATTCAAGAATGTGGTAAGTTTATGGAGAATCCAAGTGGCATAGAAAGAAAGACATTGGAATTGGGAGTAATCAAATGAATGCATAGAGATTCATGGAGAAAAGATCTAAAAATTACAAATTATTTTTAGAATTAGGATAATGTTATGTCTAAACTAACCGTGGTAATAACAAGTTGATTTGATCAGATTTATAGTGAAGGGTAGACTTTAAATTATAGTTTCAAATATGCTTTTGACAATTACCTAGATCTAAATGAAATTAATGACCTTGAGCTTGAATTTGTCTATTTAAACCAGTGGTTTATTTGTGGAAGGGTGGAGAGATTTTGCTCTAAGACCCTGTCTAAATGCTTCAAGGAATATAGCTATAATTGTGACTCTATCTATGCATTGTTTATCTTCCATTATTTGAATACAAATCTAACTGATGCTACAAACATTGTTATTGTCTTGGAAAGACATTGAAATTGGGGGTAATCAAATGACTGGATAGAGATTCATGGAGACAAGAGCTAAAAATTACAAATTATTTTCAGAATAAGGACAATGTTATGTCTAAACTAACTATGGTAATAACAAGTTGATTTAAGCAGATTTATAGTGAAGGGTAGCCTTGAAATTACAGTTTCAAATATGATTTTTCCAACTACCTAGATCTAAATGAAATTAATGACCTTCAACTTGAATTGGTCTATTTAATCCAGTGGTTTATTTTTGGAAGGGTGGAGAGATTTTTCTCTAAGACCCTATCTAAATGATTCCAAGAATACACCTACAATTGTGACTCTATCCATGCATTATATATCTTTCATTGTTTGAATGCAAATCTAATTGATTCTACAAACATTTTTATTGTCTTGAATTGCTATTGAAAATATAATTGAATTTAGATCTTCTACTTTAATTAAGTTTAATATCTTTATCTATTTTCTCTACTCTAAAATGTTCTTAGATATGGTGTGCAATTTTTTATTTGCTAATTACATGTATGATATATAAAATATTACGGATGATGTGTGTTCCTTTTGTGTGCTCTCAAAAGCTTGCTTGTTGTGTCATTGTGGTTTGTGCATTAGTTGGACTAGTGATATAGTGCTTTACTGCAACCAAGTGAGACTTGATGAGTTATTAAAATTAATTGGTTTGGCATATTCACACATAACTTCTTCCCTACCATGTCTTCCTCCTTTTATTATTTTTTTATGAGTAATTTTTTTGCCCTCTATAAATAAATTTATACAGTCTTGACCATACATGTAACCCATAGAAGATTTTGAAGTAACAACTAAGTGTGATCCTTTGGTGGGATAGTTCATATGTTTGCCTATGCTATGTTCTTTTGGTGAAATATTGGACCTTGGATCACCAAAAAATTATAAAAACAAAAGGAATCCATCCTACTAGGTTTGATCTCTAGGTGCTTTCTCAGAACATTCAATCCAAGGAGCATCTTCTGAGGGTGAGTCACTTGCTAAGACCAATAATGTTTACTAGTGTGAGATTTTATATGTGAATATATAGTTTCTTTTCCTTTAGAGTTTCCTGTAGTCACTCTTCTCACTTTGTTTGTATTCAACCTTATCTTAAGGGATGTTCTCTTTCTCTTTGCAATTGTCATTCTATTGATAACATAAAATATATAAGAGGTAAAAAACATGCACTATAAATTATTTAAAATGTCAACATACTTTTTGTGATTAAAGCCTTGTGTGTGTGTGTGTGCGTGTGCACGCGCGCGCGCACGTGTGTGTGTGTGTGTGTGTGTGTGTGTGTGTGTGTGTGTGTGTGTGTGTGTGTGTGTGTGTGTGTGTGTGTGTGTGTGTGTGTGTGTGTGTGTGTGTGTGTGTGTGTGTGTGTGTGTGTGTGTGTGTGTGTGTGTGTGTGTGTGTGTGTGTGTGTGTGTGTGTGTGCGTGCGTGCGTGCGTGCGTGCGTGTGCGTGTGCGTGTGCATGTGTGTGTATCTCCTTAGCCAATCAAAATTGGGCAATTAATTAGTTGTGAACTATGTCCTTAGTAAATAAATTTAATTGGATCAAAACAAAGAATTTAATGTGTGTTGTTTATGAAAGTGTATAAAATATATTTATTTTGATCAAAATTGAAAAATTAGTAAATTATGTGTGTTGTTTTCTTCCCTGTTATGGACTTGTTGTTGGTATAGTGCATAAATGAAATCCTTTAAAAAATTTAAGAAAATTTTGTACAAACTTGTTTATTGTTTCATTCATTCCCATGTGTGACTTCATGTTCACACCTAATTTCTCTAGTATAATTATAAAATAGCTTAATAACTAGAATAACCTAATATTAATGGTACCTTTGCCTTATTTATTGTCACTAGCTATATTTTTATAATGTGAATTTTCAATGCTATTTAGAGATATTTTCCCATTGACATATTTATAGCCATCATTCAATAGAATGACATGGATAAATGAAAACAAAACACAGACTAATAATGATCTAGTTTAGTGAGTTTAGAAACATCTTTTCTATAGTCATGCATTACATACCATGTTATCATATACTTTCTATGAGATTACACTTAGGTGGCATATGTTATCAAGCAATTGACATGTCTATTATATGCTTCCTCATTTTATAAACATGTATATTATGCCATTGAAGACCAATTTCAAATCAAATGATATCATAAAAAAATTTACTCCTCCTAATTACAAAGTGCCTAATATATCTATAATATTGTAACGAATCGCTACACCAAAACCTTGAGGCATTAGTGAAATTCACCCACCAAGACCATAACATCCCACCACACTTCCGAAGCCCAGACTTTGGGCTAGATTTGCACCCATACCACCAGGATTCCCTATGTGTACGAGCCCCAAACGAACACTGCCATGCCGGCGTAGCCACCCGCTCTGTGACTTGAACCCAGGTGGAGGATCTGATACCACATGTAATGAACTGCTACACCAAAACCTCGAGGCATTAGTGAAGTCTGCCCACCACGACCATAACAAATATTCATTCCCACTTTTGACTTCATGTTGACACTTAATTTATCTGATATAATTATAAGATACATTAATATCTAGAATATCCTACTATAGGTGGTTATGTTACTTATTCATTTTCACCAAATATATATTTATAATGTGTCCCATTTTTAGAACCATTTTTCCACTAATGTATTTAAAACCATCTTTCACTAGAATGGCATTGTTACATGAAAACAAAACACAAAATAATAATGATTTGGTTTGGTTCTAAAGTGCTTCATTAGTTCAATGAATTTAGAAACATCTTTTCTATAATCTTGCATTACATATCCTATCATCATTGTATTTTATGAGACTACATTTATGTGACATATATTTCCAAGAAGTTCACATGTCATTCTTAGTTTATGTTTTGTTTTCAGCTACACATTTGTAACGTGTAAAATTTTCTAATCCACTTGTTTTATTTGCATCCAATTAAACATTACTACATACTTCGAGTCATTTTTCCATTGATGTATTTATAGCCATCATTCACTAGAATGACATGGCTACATGAAAAGAAAAACACAAACTGAGAATGATCTAGGTTGATTTCAAAGTGATTCACTAGTTCAAGGAGTTTATAAACATCTTTTTTATAGTCATGTATTACATATATTTACATCATTTCATTCTATGATACTACACTTAGGTGACATACATTATCAAGCAATTCACATGTCTATTATATGCTTTCTCATTTTTCATACATGTCTATCAGGCCATTGAAAACCAATTTTAAAAGAAATGATTCCATAAAATAATTACTCTCTTCTCCAAATAAAAATGTTCCTAATGTATCTACAATATTCATTCCCACTTCTGACTTCATGTTCACACCTAATTTATCTAGTTTAGTTATAAAATACCATAATAATTTGAATAACCTAATATAGGTGGTTCCCTTTCTTTATTCATTGTCACCAACTATATATCTATAATATGTATTTACAACACTTTTTAAGCCATTTTGGTGTTAAATTAGCTTAAATTTCATGACATATTGAGCTAATTAGTCAATCAGTACAATCAGTGATGCAATTTGGGAGAAATCTAACCCCATGAACCTAATTTTGATTATATAAGATGTAAGTTTGGGCTCAATCAACTCTAATGTCACAAAATAACAAACTAAATAATACATTAGTTCAATCACAAAGATAATTGGAGCGAGTTTGAGCCCTTCAAGCTACCTATGACTATAAAATGTTATTTGGGGCTCAAACGCCCCCCAATTTCATCATACAATGAAGCAAAAAATCATTTTGTTCAATGACAAAAGCAATTTTAATGTATAAGATTCAATTTTGGCCTCAATCAACTCCAATGTCATCACATAATGAACAAAATAGTCAATTGATTCATCATGGAGAAAATTATGATGAATTTAATTATAATCAATGTTAATATTTATTATGTAATGGATATCTCTCAATTTTTGATAAATGCACCTATTACCAAAAAAAAAAAAAAAATTAAAAGATTGAAATATTAACCTTCAATAAAAAATTAAAATTATTACAATAATAATTAACTTCAACATTTTTTCCTATTTTTTGAAATCATAGATAATTTTTATGTAAAATCTGACTTTAATTTGTGAATGTAGTTTTATAATATAGTCATATAATTGAAACTTAGAAAAACTTTGCAAAGTCTTGTTGCGGTGAAGAGGGACTTACAAGTTTTGAGTCTTGGCTTGGCTCATTTAATCACTTTACTATATAGAGATTATTAATATCACTTTTAATATAATATTATTATTTTGTTGAAGATAAATTATATAGGTTTCAAGTTTGTTATTAATGGAATTTTATTATTCAACTATGATGTGACATTTGTCAAATATAAAATTTTGCATATGATAAGTAGTTGAAAAATAAATTTTATTTTTTAAATGGTATTTATCTTACATTATATCAATTAAAAATAATTTTGTAAATATGTTGGACAATTTCAATTAATGAAAATTGACTATTTTTTTTGGTATCCTATAAAATTGAAGTATTAAAAAATATGTTTAATTCAACTAAAAACTTAAGGAAAAAAATAATACTTTTTCTTAGATTGTCATTATGGTGATACATAGTCAAAGCTTATTACATGTCACAGTTGAAATGATTATTAATACAAGTTTGTAGTGAAATGAAAGGCCATCGTAGCTAATATTGATGATTGTAAAATGGCCACTACACATTTAAGTTTACTCTGAAAAATATAGTTTAGGTTTTATTTTACAACTATAATCATTTGTATTTATTTTTGTTACAAATATTTAATTTAGATATTATTAGAATAATATATTTTAATGTAAAAGTATGTAAGTATAAATTATGGCAACAATTATTCTTAGATAAATTTTAATAGATTAATTATATAACATTATTATACAAATAAAATACTAGATTTTATTATATACAAATTCTAACTAAAACTCATATCAAATATGAGAATGAATTTCTTTGATGGAAGGTTGGAATAAAAATAGGGGCAATTATTTTTTCTTTGCCCTGTAAATGAGGAAATATTAATTATTGAAGAGCTTGTAACATAGTTTAATTTAGTTTTTTATCATTACTTAAACTTCTTTTGTAATGTTTCTTAGTTACCCCGCCGCGTGCAACCTTCTAAAGATGCACAATCCACTGTCATAGTGTCAATTCCATCCTATTCTGCATTGTCCGCGTGCATTTTTTCCATCGAGCATTAAATCTCTCGGCTTAGTTCCCTGATCTGACTTTGACATTACCTTAATTACGTTGTGTCAGCCTATCAATGGTCAATATGTCTGCTCCTCACAACATCTCTCAACTCTTCCACATTTTGATCGAACATTTTCAGTTAAGCGCACTTCACTTTGTGATTGATTACAATAGGTAAATGTTATATTAAATTTAAATATTATGGGTTACAACAGGTAAATCATAGGTAAAATCTGTAAATATTAAATCTTCTGTATACCGTTACTTTATAAATGTTTTATCACATCTATCTATTCTGTGTAAATGTCAAATTAGTAAGAGAGCCCAGGGAAAATCCTATGCAACAGTGAATACCATTTTGAAGTGTAGTACAAATGGCCTGAAGATGCCCCCGAACGCTTTCAGGTCCATTTTTAGTCCTCATGTGGACAGGGTTTCATCTATAAATGTCTTTTCACATCTATCTATCCTATATAAATGTCAAATCAGTAGGAGATCCCAGGGAAGAGTCTAGACAACACTAAATACTACTTTGAAGTCTGGTACAGACACCTTGAAGATGCCTCCAAGCACGCTCAAGCCCATTTTTAGTCCTCATGTACACAGTTTTTCATTCTTTAATAAGCGCCTAATCTTCCATCTTCAGATTGGAAATCACAATCATCGTGGATTCCATCATACGGCTCTGCATCTCTCATTGTGTATCTATTATCATTTGCTCATGATTCAATCATAGCATATATCTTCATTTTGTGGCTTACATTTTTCTTCTTCCTCCTGATTTTCTATGTACATCTGCATATAAACCATTCATCTCTGTGTACCTACACTATTTGGTTGTCATTTTCGTGTGTTTACTTCCCCCCTTGGTAACATTCTGTGTGTTTCAATCCATAGAGGTAAGTTCACTTATGTCTCTTTAAATATGGAATCCACTAACTGTTTCTTAAAATAACACTCTAAATCTATTTTCATATGGCTCTAGTTTTGTGTTACAATGTTTTTCTTTTAAAAAATTTCCCAAGTTAAATTCTTAATTGTTTTTGGGCTTGACGAATGTGGTCGGTATGTAATGTGATCCTTCTACTCATTTATTATATGATTAAATTATAATATTATATTAATATAAGGAAAAACATTTTCAATTAAATAATTAACAGCAAATTTTTTTTATATTTTTTATAATCCATCTTCTTTCTCTTAATTCATAAAGGTAATTTAAATTAGATGTCTATAACATACACTTTTTTCTCTTGCTGTTTTGTAAAATAACATTCTTAAAAAAAATCTGTTTTTTTAAAATTTAATAATTTATATAAGTTTTATTCAAATTATTCTATACATTTCATAATATATTTATAAATTATATAAAATTTATTCTATTAAGTATAAATAGATTATAAATACTTAGAATATGTTGAAATGTTATTTTTAAATCTCCTATTAATTGATTAATATTTCAACCTAAAAGTATATATTGAAGTATAAATTCATTCCTTATTATTCATGTTTCTGCCCTTCTATCCATTCGTAATTTGTAAATCTCACATTAAAAACCAACATGTAAATTAATTAAATAACACTCATATATATATATATATATATATATATATATATATATATATATATATATATATATATATATATATATATCATTTTATTTATTTCAATTTATGAAGGTAAATAATTCATTCTCTTTATTTCAATTTACGGAGGTAAGTTAGGTAGATATTGTTTCTATGCTAATTTCGCTTTCTACATTCAAGAGAATAATTAAGAAACTAAGAGATGGTCAAGGCTTGTGTGTACCTGGATGTAGTCATGTGCACCATAATCTAGACGCTGTGAGAACTCCTCTTTGGCTGTGGAGGAATGACACCTGCAAAGAAAAGAGACTTGGACAAAAGAAGGCGTTAGATAAGGAGATGGTGGGTTGCCAAGCGAAAGCTTGATCCCAGAAGTATGAAGACTTTCTTAAGGGATATCAACCCACTAGTCAATAAAAAGAAGTCTGATAAATAGCAGAATGTTAAAAGACTGAAATGATAAAAGATAGAAATGAAAAGGAAGCAAAGGCTTACCTGAAAGAAGATGTCGGACTGGTCACAGTCGCCGGCATCGGTGGTCCTATTGGCGTTGGTTGGTCAAGGTCTGCCGACGTCGGTTATGATGCCGACGTCGGTTGGGGTAGTGGGGTTGGATGGGGTATGGTCGAGTCTGTGGTCCGTGGATAGGGTCTGGTCAGGGCTTTGGTCTATTTGAGTGGTCAAAGAAGGGTCTGGATCTGTTTGAGTGGTCTAAGACAAAGTTTTGGGCTTGGTTGAATGGTCTGGGGTCTGGGTCTGAGAGTCTGGTTGAATGGGCAGAGTGTATGGTCCGACAGAGGACAGAGGCAATAGGGAGATGGAGAAATAAAGATTTAGGTCTGGGAATAGACTGGTCTGAGGATAGGAAGTGCTGAATCTAATTCATAATACTTAGAAGCAAATGACTAGAAAACACAATGAAAACACAGACAATATACATACCTATGCCTAGTAGAAGGTGTGCTGCTGATGATTCCCGTACCTGTTGTTGATGCTGCTGGTGTGAAAGTCCTATCGCTGATGTAGAAGTCTGATGCTGCACTTGAGGGACAGAGTGAGAGGCTTGGCTGAGAGATTGGCAGAATGACGGATGGTCCAAGACTGAAGATTGAAGGATACGTGATTAGCTCCCCAAATTCCAAGTTTTGTGATTAGTGATTAGACGCGTGATTAGCCGTGGAAGAGGGTCAGAAGCCGATTTAAGTAAATCGACGTCGGCGATCCTGTCGGTGTCGGTCGATAGTTGACCGACGTCGGCAGGTGGAAAATGGTTAAAAGGGCCAACAAGCCCGTTTTCCATCCGCCAAGTGCATAATCAGTGGAAGAATTGTCGAAGGTTAATATAAATACGCACGAGAGTTGGTTAGGCAGTTGGAAAGGAGTAAGAATAGGTCTTGGGTGAGTCATAGGGTGGAAAATAGTCTAAGGTGAGGTGTCCTAGGTAAGGTGTCCAAGCAGGGGGGGTTATTTCAAAATAAGTTTATTATTTTAAATTAGTAATTGTATGGGTTAGGAATGGACCAAAGGGGGAATGAACAAGGGTTAGACACGATTTCGGTGTCTACATTTGCCCCTTTTTGTCTTGTTAGTTATTCTAGACGAACTGCAAGACAAAAATAGGAGTTGGTTGCCCCAAGTATGGGATGATGTGGATTGCCCTGAGGTATGTATGAGGTATTCCCCCTCAAAGTGGGAGTCGAGGGAAGGGAACCTGATGTCAGGTGCCGATTTGACAAAAGGTGGATGAGAAAGAGAAGAGTGAGTGAAAACACTGCAATAGGTGTGATTGCGTGCATACCACTTCACGAGATAGGTATGTCAAATGGTCACAGTCAAAAGGTCAAGGAGTGCCAAAATTGAAATAACCAGGCCCCAACATTAGTCGTAGCTGATCAAATTATTCAATCTAAGCTGTAACTCCAAATGGTCGTTGTGCTCCAGGTATCTCAGGCTCAAGAAGTGCTCCCAGAAACACGAAAATGTCACAAGTAGTGCGGATCAATCGGCGTGCGATCCTATACTTGTGAGGGTCCAAAAATACGGTCTACGAACAATTTTGCTATCTATTCGTGAGGTAGCATGCGTGCAAACAAAACCAAGATAGAGTTGTCTCGGAAGTGGTTAGGGTCTGCGGAGATAGGCGTGATCTCCATGGTCGCTAGTCGGGTTGAGATATAAGTGACCTCAAATGTGCCCCATGAGGAGTCAAAAATGACTTTGACATTGGCAGGGCAGGTTGATTGGTCATGATAGAAGATGAAAGGTCGACGTCTTGAGAGAGACGAATGAGCAGATGGGTGGACAAGGAATGGCTGAGCTAACCTCAGAAGACTGAGTGCTGCCTACATAGCCCTTGTATGAAGGGCCTCAAACCAATGTAGTTCGGATGGAGGGTCATAGAGGTCGATGGGCTGGTCTTGGTCGAGGTCAAGGTCGAAATGATGAGGAGAAGAAGATGTTACAGCCTTTTCCAATCGTGTATTCTGTAACATTGGTGAGTAGTCTTTCATCCCTAGCAATTTTCCATATTCGTGATGGATGTATGCTAAAAATGAATTGAGGTCTATTTATGCTTCAGCAAGTATTGGTTTATGCTTAACATAAATTGTGTCGGGTCAATAGTTTCCATGTGTATTGGTGTTCATAAAAACTATGTAAAAAGGACTAGGATGATGATGATGTAATGTTGCTGGTCTGAAAATGTTGAGGTTGGTAAAAAGGCTTGGTTGAGTGTGACCAAAGTGTGAGAGATAAGTGAAAGGCAAATTGCTCTTTCATTGACAAGGACTAAAATGACGACATAGATAGGGGTTGTTAGAATAAAAGCCCCGTTTATGCATTGCGTTGTAGACTAGTGGTTGATGTTCGAGAAGTAGTCAAATCACTTGAAAATAAGTGAGCTCGAAGTCCTTTGAGTATGTTGGGGTGATAAGTAGGATATGTGATATGAGAGGATGGGGTAACCCTTTTGTGGCATGAAGAACCTTGCCCCTTTTATAGGTGACCCAAGAACGACTATAGGCATGTCCATGGCTTGATAGCTTAGTAGGTTTTTTTTTTTTGCACAAACTGATTGAAGCGGGAAGTCTGCATAGGGATGTTGTCATGAGTGGTGGTCATATATGTGAAGCTGATCAATGTGGGAAGCTTCAAAAAAAGAGGTGCTGTATGTAGCAATAGTTAGTCATAGCCATCCTTCGAGGGAGTGGTCTATATTTTGCTTTAAATGATTGATAAGGTGGCCTAGTTGTCCTTCAAGGGAGCAGTCTAGTAATACAGCAAGTGTGTAGCTGTCCTTCGAGGGAGAAGTCTACATTTAGAGAGTTTTATGACTTGGTATGATATGTTATTGAAATATTGTTGACTGAAGTCTAGCCATGGACGAGCCTGTAGAGGTTTAAGGGTTCCCTTTTATTAGGACAAAGCATTACTGCTTGTCAAAAGGGGTTGATAGGACTTGTTTAGGGGAATAGGGTTGAAATGAATAGGAATGACAATGACAGGGAGTTGCTCAAGGGATGAGCTCAAGTAAAACGTCAAATGATGAATACTTGACTAACATAAGAATGGTCATAGATGCAAGGCATAAAAGGGCTCAAGTTCTGATAAGTCCCTGGGCTATGCTTGTGCATTATGATAAGGTCCAAGTCAATTAGGAGCAAACTTGCCCCATTTGCCTCTTCGAGATTGGTCACGATGATTGATGACGATTTGAAGAAATGATAGGTGCTTGGTTGGTTGATGTTTGATAATTGAAGTTTGGTCGAGGTTTGGTTGATGCTGGTCGGGGTCATGATTAAAAAGGTTGGTTGATGATTGGACTATATGTGGTTGAGGTCTAGTCGAGGTCATGGTCGATGTCATGGTCGAAGGCTTGGTTGACTGTTTGGTCGAAGGTAGGATAAGGTTAGATTCCCCTAATCGCTTAGGGAGAATGTTGGATAGATTGGTCAAGGTCAGTTGAGGCTTAGTGGTCAGATGGACTGTGTTGATGTCAAATAAGGGGGTCAAAGGCGACAAAGGGACCATAGTCTGGCATGGAGGTTCTGATTTAGGCGATGAGGTTTGAGAGGCATGGGTTGGTGTTGATAATTTGTCGAAGAGGAAGTCGAGAGGATCCTTGATGAGAAGGGTATCCTTTTTTCGGTGGTGATGAGTGACATCTTTAAGAGCACAACAATGCTCAGTGTCATGTCCCGAAGTGTGATGATAGTGGCAGAATTTGGAGTTGTCGAACCAAGATGGCCTTGATCCGAGAGTTGATGAGTGGGGTGGTGTTGAAGGTTTGTTAATGATGTGGTCGAGAAGAAGGGTGTCATTCTCCAGACATTGGTGAATGACAACCTTGAGGGCACAACAATGCTCAGTGTCATGTCCAAGCTTGCGATGATATGCATAAATGCGAGTGTCGTCGAACCAGGGTGATTTTGGTCTGAGAGATTGATATGGTTGAAGAGGTGGGAGGTTGATGTGAGATGATTGTAACAATTGCTGTAACAGCAAGGCATAAGAACCTGCTAATGGGTCTGGATGTTTTGTCACAGTGGGGATTGATGACTTTGATTTGAGAGGCGTAAGAGGCATAGGTCGATGGTTTGGAGGAAATATATGTCTGAGGGGTTGAGGGCGTAATGGAGGTGACTTGCCTCTGTGAAGTATGGGAGTAGGAAGAACTCCTATTAGAGTGGATGGATGCGGGCCCAAGATTGAAGGTAATGACGAAGGTGGGGGAGGAGTTCTCCGATGTGGTCTAGTGGCCTTCTTGGATTTGTTTTGAGGGCCACCTTTGTGCGAGGCGAGGTTAGATGTGGGGCAAACACCAAGAGGTTTAATCTCTTTTGGTAAGGTGGACGCTTGTGTGGGTTTGAGTTCAGATATGGATGGAGGTGAGTGAGATGTAACAATCTCAGGCAAAAGGCAAGAGGAAACCGTGATTGGGTCTTCCTCAGTCGAAATGGGTGGAGAGACTGGGACTTCTCCTGGTGGAGAAGAAATAAGAGAGTGCGGCTCGTCAAGAGAGAAGAAGGCAGGGATGATCGTGCCTTCTGCTTGTGCTTGAGGAGTAGGCAAGGTAAGGTCTTCAGATGAAGGTATGGCTAATGGTGTAGGCATGGTCGAGGTGTCCTCTAGTATGAGAGAGGTAGATGGAGGACTAATAGGAGAAGAAAGTTCTTCATCCTGTGATGGAGGAGGTTGGTCAAGGACAAGAGGCAAAATAGTGTTGATTGTGTGAATATTGTGGTCATGAGAGCCATTGGTCATGGTTTGGATGTTGTTTTGAGTAGGAGGATGGTTTGGGAATGGTTGTTTGAAAATTTTGATATGTTGGTTGGGTGGGGCGTTCGAGTTATCTAAAATAAGATCCCCCTTGTCGATCATGTCTTGGATGATGTTTTTGAAGGTTCGGCAATTGTCGATGTCATGGCCGTGGACGTGGTGAAAGTGATAGAAGTTAGCCTCCCTATACCACATAGAGAGGGCTTTTGAAGGGTCGAATTGAGGTGGTCGGATTGGAGGGAGATTAAGGACCCCCTGCTTGAGTAGTTTTTCCAAAAAGGAAGCGTATGATTCTCCAAGTGGAGTGTATGAATGCTTGATGTACTGTTATTGAAATTGTTTGGTGATGCTTGGAGATGTAAAAGGTTGAGGGTAATTAGTTGTCATCAAAGATGGTGATCTAATGACCATAGTGTTGGCCACTCCTTTGGGTTGTCCCACCAGGCGTGCCAGAATGTTTCTATGCTAATTTCGCTTTCTACATTCAAGAGAATAATTAAAAAACTAAGAGATGGTCAAGGCTTGTGTGTACCTAGATGTAGTCATGCACACCATAATCCAGACGCTGTGAGAACTCCTCTTTGGCTGTGGAGGAATGACACCTGCAAAGAAAAGAGACTTGGACAAAAGAAGGCATTAGATAAGGAGATGGTGGGTTGCCAAGCGAAAGCTTGATCCCAGAAGTATGAAGACTTCCTTAAGGGATATCAACCCACTAGTCAATAAAAAGAAGTCTGATAAATAGCAAAATGTTAAAAGACTGAAATTATAAAAGATGGAAATGAAAAGGAAGCAAAGGCTTACCTGAAAGAAGCTGTCGGACTGGTCACAGTCGCCGGTGTCGGTGGTCCTACTGGCGTTGGTTGGTCAAGGTCTGCCGACGTCGGTTATGATGCCGACGTCGGTTGGGGTAGTGGGGTTGGATGGGGTATGGTCGAGTCTGTGGTCTGTGGACAGGGTCTGGTCAGGGCTTTGGTCTATTTGAGTGGTCAAAGAAGGGTCTGGATCTATTTGAGTGGTCTAAGACAAAGTTTTGGGCTTGGTTGAATGGTCTAGGGTCTGGGTCTGAGAGTCTGGTTGAATGGGCAGAGTGTATGGTTCAACAGAGGATGGAGGCAATAGGGAGATGGAGAAATAAAGATTCAGGTCTGGGAATAGTCTGGTCTGAGGATAGGAAGTGCTGAATCTAATTCATAATACTTAGAAGCAAATGACTAGAAAACACAATGAAAACACAGACAATATACATACCTATGACTAGTAGAAGGTGTGCTGCTGATGATTCCCATACCTGCTGTGGATGCTGCTAGTGTGAAAGTCCTGTCACTGATGTAGAAGTCTAATGCTACACCTGAGGGAGAGAGTGAGAGGCTTGGCTGAGAGATTGGCAGAATGACGGATGGTCCAAGACTGAAGATTGAAGGATACGCGATTAGCTCCCCAGATTCCAAGTTTTGTGATTAGTGATTAGATGCGTGATTAGCCGTGGAAGAGGGTCAGAAGCTGGTTTAAGTAAACTGACATCGGTGATCCCGCCGACGTAGGCCGACAGTTGACCGACGTCGGTGGGTGGAAAACGGTTAAAAGGGCCAACAAGCCCGTTCTCCATCCGCCAAGTGCATAATCAGTGGAAGAATTGTCGAAGGTTAATCTAAATATGCACGAGAGTTGGTTAGGCGATTGGAAAGGAGTAAGAATAGGTCTTGGGTGAGTCATAGGGTGGGAAATAGTCTAAGGTGAGGTGTCTTAGGTGAGGTGTCCAAGGAGGGGGGGTTATTTCAAAATAAGTTTATTATTTTAAATTAGTAATTGTATGGGTTAGGAATGGACCAAGGGGGGAATGAACAAGGGTTAGACACGATTTTGGTGTCTACAGATATAGCCTACATTTTTTTGTGTTTTTTAATATTGAGACCACTAATTGTTTTGCAAACTAACACTCTTAAAAAAATCATTTAAAAAAAAAATCTATTTAAATTTCATTCAAATTATTTCATACAGTTTATAATGTTAACAGAATCATTTCCAATACATTTGTAGAGAGTAGGAAATGATTTCTATTGAATTTATAAATATTATAAAAAAATTGAATATTTTATAAGACGCATTGAGATGTGAGGGTCAAGGAGAACCCAACCAAATGAAGACGTGATACATTAGTAGTTGTCAGTGTGCCCAATCCTCCCACCTAGCAGAGATGTCATAGTCGAGAGAAAAATAGTTGAATGAAGAGGTGCCACATCTTCAATTGTCAGTGTAGCCAGTCGTTTGGACCTATCATAGATGTCAGGCCCTGTGAAAACTACATAAAATGAACATATGATACATTACCACTTGTCAGCATCATGAGTTCCCTACACCCGTTTGATATGTCATTAGGAGACCCTAGCACTCGAGACATCGACTGACCTAAAATAAAGTACATGTGAAATTCAAATCCCTATAATAACATGCCCCATGTTCTTAGACAACATAAGACCCACTCTAATAGAATGATATAAACTATTGAGCCACATCCGCATGCCATTGGGACCAACAAAAATATAATGAACTATTTTATTTTTTGTTTAACAAAATGCAAATATTTCAAACCCATGTAAAAATCATAAAATGCTCTATTTGTATGACGAGTCCCCCCGAACTTGTCAGAGATGTCGGAACCGATGAAATCCCAACTAAATAATAAATGCCATTTTGTTAGTTGTCAATGCAACTAGTTTCTCGAACCTATCAAAGATGTCAGATCCTGGAAAAATCTGATTGAACGAAGAGCCATCATGTTGACTAATATGCGGATGAATTTGTTACCACCATAGCCCTCACCTGACTCAGAATAAAGTACGAATGAAATTTGAAGGTTTATAAGAACATGCCCTTTGTCCCCAAAAAACACATCATCTAGTTGAAGAGAATGATATAGCCTACTGAACACATTTACATGCTATAGCAACCCGCATATTTATTTCATCTCACTTTTTGGAGACAAAAGCATATCATATACTAAAGAAAATAGACTATAATCTATGTTTTATTTTTTAAATTACTTCAATTTTATTAAACAATGCAAATATTTTTCTTTTTTTAAAATCTAAAATACAATAATTTTTTTAATAAATTAATCATGTCACCCTATATTAACAAATAGAAATACAATACACTATTTTATTTTACATTTATTAAAATGTAAATATTTAAAACCTAATGTTAAAATCAAAAAGTGCTCAACTTTCATTAACTACACATTATCTTATATAAATTATTAAATTAAACCTATTACAATAGATGTTGGTTACACATGGACTAACAATCTTAAATATTATATTAACATACTCTAAACTTTTAATTGACTATTATCCTTAAAAAAAACAAATCGATAAATAACAATCTTTAATATTTCGTTTCTTTAAAGAAGACAAACCTGAAAATTATGTGAACCGTGAAAATCACGGTGACAACTTGCAAGGGATGTTAAACTCCATTAAATGATTTAGTGCCCCACATGCATAGACTTTTCTAGGTCTCTTTAAATAACACATGCATAGACTTTTCTAGGTCGCTTTAAATAACACATGCATAGACTTTTGAAGACAAAAATAAAGAAAAAGGACCACATGACGTGTCCAGTCCATCTGGTTGTGTGGGCCACACACGGACAAAACATGAGTACCACACTATGGTTCTCACACATGCAAACATCACATGGAATATGTAACAATGGCATAGACATTTTTAGGTTATTTTAAATTCAAACATCAGGATCATATGAGGTGTCCAATTCATCTGACAAAAAGTATAAAATTATGGTTTCTACGCATACAAATATTAGGAAATACAATATTAGGAAATGTAGGATCTTCAAAGAGGAGGTGACTCTACTCAAAGCTTTTGCCAATTTTGGAATCGAATTAATTGTGGGAGTAGCTAACAATAATTTGTCTACCATGGATGGCGTCAAATCAAAATGAAGCAAACAAGTGGGTGAATTAGTACATTAAGCTTTATTATCCTACAACCAATATCAAATACATTGTTGTGGGAAACGATATCTTGAGAAAGCCAAATAATTTAAGTTCTCAAATAATTTAAGCCAATTTTTGGCTCATGCAATGAACAACATTCAAACTACTCTTCAAAATGTCAATCTTCAAAATAAAAACAAGGTGTCCACAACTCACTCAACAAATTATATTATGGATGAGCTTGCACCTTAAGGTCCTTCGAAAGGAAGCTTCACTAATACTAATAATGTGAAGAACGACATGGGCTCTATTCTCAAATTTTTGGATGCTCATGGCTCTTCGTTTATGGCCTATGTGTATCCCTGTTTCACCTATGACACTAACCCAAATGCCTATAGAAAGGACATGGAATATGCCTTGTTTAAACCCACAGGAAAACTAGTGATGGATGGCTCACTGAGGTACACTAACTTGTTTGATGCCATAATCGACACCATCTATTATTCCATGGAAGTGATGGGATATCCAAACATACCCATCGTAGTTATTCAAAGTGGATGGCCCTCTTATGGCACTAGAGTTAAAACTTACATTGCTACCAAGGACAATGCCCAGACATATAATAATAATCTTATTAAGCATGTATTGTCAAATGTAAGAATGCCCAAAAGACTAGGGAGGAGCATTGAGACACATCTTTGCTCTTTTCAATGAAAAAAAAATAAGGGGATGAGACAAAGAGAAACTTTGGAATTTTCTACCCTAACAAAACCCTTGTCTATCATGTCAACTTTTCTCCATTTAATAAGCCTTATATACTATATTTGTTTATTTCCATTTAATAGAAGATTATTATTTTTCTATTTGTCTTTTTAACTATACAATGGTTTGCTACATTTATTTTTGTTGTATGAAATCAATGGATAAGAGGCATTGAAGTTCTTCTTTGATAAGAAGAGATATACAAGGATGCATCCTATGAAGCTTCTGCCAAATAGGCTTAGCATCAAGGATGGTAATGATGTTATGGATGATGATGGTGGGGTTGATTATTGACATGCCACTGTAATACCAGGCAAATTTTATGCTATGATATTGCATAAAGGAAGAGAATTCTTGATGCTCCAAGGAATCTAGGGATTAGTTGATTTTGATGATGCATGGGCTATCCTAAGTGCCTAAGTTTATATCCATGGTGGATTTGTTCAACATGGTTAAAGTCTTAGGAGGGAGAGATTTATAGATAGAGGAATCTTCTACACCAAGATAGGTGAGAAAGGAGTCATCATCCTGACACTGAACATTATGAATGGTAGGAGAATCATCTTCTACCATCTCAAGATGAGTCAAAAGAACGGTGATGGTCTCCCCATATTTTCAATAAGTCAGGGGTCCTAAACTAATCTTGTTGATGAAAAAAAGTTAGAGGGAATGACATTGAGATCCTTATAATTTGATGGAGAAGAGGTTGGTAAGGATGGAATTTATTCCTCAATGATGGTGACAAGAGATTCATTGGTTAGCTCTTTTGGTGGAATGAATTCGAGACCAAATCATTCACAAGGTTTTTGGGTTTTTCATGGTAATAACTCATGTGGTACGTTCTCATAGCATCTTAGATTGAATCCCTTCCAAGCACACCAATGAAGGTATGTCATAACAAAATCCATTTTATCCACATAGGAAAAATTAGAGGTAAATGGTTTAGGAGAAGAGGAGGTAATAGAGGTAGAAAGCAGTTTATCAAGTCCCCTATAAACAAGGTTAATTTGGCAATAGAAGACCCAAAGGGAATAATGGTTCCAATATTTGAATCATAACTAGGGTTATGGTCAAATTTCCCATATTATTGGGGAATAGGTATGGTGTCTAATGTCAAGAGGTGATACTCCCCAAGTAAAAGGCATTGGAATGTTTATTCCAAGGGGTCCTTCATGGGGATTTGGGTGGAAGGTATGGATGAGCTGGTGGAAGTTTGGTTGATGGAAAAATAAGAGTATTCATCCTTGGTTGATGTAAGCTTAGTTGATGGAAGGAGGAAAACATCAATAGGTCAATAAGTCATATTATATGATGTAAAAGGACTTAGGTCAGTTGGTATGGTATGGACTTGACCATTATACTCAAATTTGATGCATTGATGTAAGGTGGATGACACATAACCCATGGAATAGATCCAAGGGCATCCAAGCAAAATGTTATATTTAAACTCAACTTCTTCGACATATAAGATTTTAGTAATAGTACAAGGTCCCAAATGGATATAAAGGATAAATATCCCTAAAGTTGTGGCCATTGTATCATTGAAGAATCAGAGCACCACAATAGTTTCTAATATGATATTCTCTGGTAGCTTTAATTGGTCATACATGTGGGAAGAAATAATTTTAATGATGGCTCCCCCATCAATCATCACCCTCTTGATATGAAATTGGTTTATGTAGGAGGTAATGAAAATGGGAGGATCCAGATCATCTGGATGAACAACAAAAATCCTAAATCCTTGAAGGTGACAAGAGTGGAAAGTTGAAGGGCTCTGATGAAGGTTGCTAGAGGTCTTGGATCTTTTGGTTGAACCTCTATGGACTGAAAGGCCTCCATCATTACCTAGTGGTGATGGGGTGAGGTATTTATTATCTCATATAAGGTCATATTCATCGGTGTTTAGTGAATTTGCTTTAGAAATAATCTTTGGATTGACTCGAAAGGGTTGTATTTGGGTACTCCCAAGATAAAAACCTTGGGTTTGAGTAAAGATGTTTAGGTTTGGTTGGGTGAGTTGGTGGTGGAAGAAGGGTATGTCCATAAAATGGACACCTTTGTCTTCCCTTTATCCTTTTGTTAGGTTTGTGATAATGTGACCACATGAATGATATGGATTTGGGGAATAATTGGGCTAGTAGACTGCTTTGATTCTTCCTCACTCTTAGATGAGAGTGTGAGGGTAGATAGGTGTAGGGTGGTTGATTGTGGTTCTTGACTTGGTGGTGGACTCATGGGAGGTGCTTCTGATGATAAGTCATTCTCATCACATAGTTGGTGGATTATGACTTTGAGAGCTTTGTAGTTCTTTATATCATGTCATGACATTCTATGGTATGAGCAAATTAGATTGTCATTAAACCAGGATGGCTTAGGACTAAGGGGATAAAATGGTTTGATAAGAAGAAAAGCTAGGTAACAATCTTGGAGAAAACTCTGTAATATGATATAATATGACTCCAATCTTGTTACTTCATCCTAAGCCACTTACAAACCAAAGGAGAAGGGATGGTGGCCTCCACTACCTCAATAAGTAAAGGTGGAATGATAATTGATTCCTTTGTTTTGGTTTCCAAGGGGATGGTAAGTGGCTCCACTACCTCAATAAGTGAAGAGAAGAAGTGGTTTGGGCTATGGTTTCCTCAACCATGAGTTCACTAAGAAGGACATTGACAATGTGAACATCATGCTTGTGAGAGGATTCCACATTGTTATTTTCATTGCTTATGGAGGGTGAATAGTTGGGGAATGGTTGTCTAAATATATCAAGTGACTGTTTTGGGGGTGCATTGAGGTTATCTAGCACAAGTTCCCCCTTATCAATCAACCCTTGGACAATTATTTTGAATGTATTGCATCTACTAACATCATGTCCAATGACATGGTAGAAGGCACACAATTTGTTTTCCTTATAGCACCTTCATATAGGATGAGAGGAATTGAATTGTTATGGGAGTTTGATTGGGGGAAGTTGTATGATATTTGATTTAAATAATTTTTCCAATACTAAAGCATATGACTCCCCTAGAGGAGTGTATTTATTTTGGTTATAGTGGTTTTGGTTTTTGACATTTTGGTTAGAAGAATTAGAAGAAGTGGGTTGGTTAACAACTAGTGGAGGAGCTATTTTGAGTACTACTACATTCACAGATCCCTCAGTTTTGGTGTTAGTGTTGGTTTTATTGTTAGTTTTGGAACAAGAAGATTCATTTGAATTGAAACTAGATTTCTTTTTTTTTCATTTTAAGCTTCCCCTCATCAATGAATCTAAGCTCCAACTTGCATGCCATGGTGAAAGCCTCATCAAAGGTCCTGAAAGTTTGAACTTGTAAGGTGGATGGAATATGCTTAGCACAAGCCGGAGAGAAAATCACAAAAAACTCAAGTTGGGGAAAAGATAAAGAGAGTTGGTTAATCAAACCTCTCAAATGGGCTACAAAGTTGGTAATTAACTTGTCCTCAAATTACTTAATATAGTAGAGGTCAATGATAGAAACCTTCTTAGATATATTTATATAGAAATGATCTAAGAAGATTTGGGCTAATTAGGCAAAAGAGAAGAGGGAGTGCTTGGTAATATCTCTATACCAATCTAATGTTAGACTGCCTAAAGACATGGGGAAGGTATGGAGGAAGAGAGCATCATCGTAAGAAATCAAATAACAAGAGTGCTTAAATTCTTTAAGATGTTATTAGGGATCTTCCTTGCTTTGAAATTTTGAAAATTTTGGAAGCTCCCATTAAGGAGGGTAGTGTCAGTTTGGGACAAATGGATGAATTGGTTCATTGCAAATTTGATCGTATGATAAGAGGTTACATGCACCAAAAATGGATGATGGTAGATTATTCATCTTATCCATTAACATCTTGATTAGATCAGTTTGCGGTTGTCCACCCCCAAAGTTGTAAGGCATATTCTATTGGGGTTGGGTAGGTGCAACATATGGGTATCTAGTAGAAGGTTGGGAGGATGCCACATATTGGTACATAGACATGAGTGGTTGGGAATAAGGTGGAGGCATGTACCCTTTTAGGTTTGGAACATAGCTTGGGTTTGGCACAATGGGCACTTGTTGGGGAATAAACATTGGTTGGGTTGGAGGAATGGTTGGGTTAATGAGTTAAAGGTGGGTGGTGACCTTAGTTATAATAGGTGGAAGGGTAGAGGGTATGGAAACTACCAAGTTTTGGAATGGGGTGGAGGTTGGTAGGTTGGAAATGATAAGAGGAAGGGTAGTAACACTAGTGGAAGGTACTCCAATGGTAAGTGGAGTATAGGTTACCAAAGGTTGGGTTGATCCAAGATTAGAAGGGTTATTGGTTGGGGTCAAAGGTGTTTGGGTGTTGGCTAATGGAATAGATTGGTTTTGGATGGTGGTGTTAGAGGGATTATTAGTGGAAGAAAATGCTTGGGTGACCAAAGGTTGTGTGGAAATGGTGGCAATAGAGGTGCTACACATAATATGAGGTAGAATGCCATAAGGTGTCTCAATGGATGGAACCAAATTAGGGGTATGGTAGGACATGGTATTAAGGTAGTGTTGGAGGGATATAGGATTATTGTCCAAAAGGGTGGTGAAGTATGCATCTCCTTGGAAAATTATTTGAGGTATACTAGGACTTCTAGAATGATGGCGGTAATTTTCTACATCTGAAACATACTCCATGGATGAGGAAGAAGAGGAATATGGGTGATTGGGAGGTGGATTTTTGTTTGATTGGTTTCTTAGTTGTTGTCTTTTCAAAATCATGCATAGAAAGATGAAAGAGATATCACAAACTCAAAACATAAGAAATAAAAATAAAAATTTCAAGAAAACAAGCATACACTAAAGTATATTCAGATCCTAGAATATTTTGTATATCTCTTTGGGCTTATGGCTCAATTTTAAATAAATTATGAGGATCCACTTTGGGATTGTAGAGTAGGTACTAGAAAAAGATGTCTGGAGATGGTCTCAGGTTGTTAAAGGCTATCAAGAATATATGTTAGTATTTGATATATGGCTTGATATTGGGGCCTACCCCCTCACTTCATACACTACAATGATATGGGTGTCAAGTGCTTAGCCAAAATATACTAAATGCTATAGATTATACTCAGCCATCGAACTAAGTCTTGGTTTCTCCCCTTGATGGTGAAATCTAAGTGGGATAGCCAAAGGAAAATGTTTACCACTAGGTGATGAAATCCTAGTCAGGCCTTATTTCAGTGTTTTGATGTTTGATTGATTATGTGGTTTGGTCTTTGTGTGTGATCAGAATTGAGACTATGACTGATTTACTTGATTTAATTAAGCTACATTGTGAGCTAAACAATACAAACAAACTATGGATGAAAGTCAATTTTATCTAAAGATAAATTTGATGTCTTTTCAAATGAATTTAAGAATAACCAGATGTAAGTAAATGTGATATGATAATGCAAATCCTAAGCCTAGGATGAGTAATTTTCATTTTTAGAAATGAAGGCAAAAATGACAATTTTTACTTTTTTTTAAGAATTTAAAAGAGACTAAAACTTGTTTTTGGAAAAGAAGAAAGGAATTAAGGAAATTTTTAATTTGAGAAAAGAATGCAATGGATGAATTATCTAATGCAACTAAATCTCCTAACTACAAATCTAAGAAAAAGCTCGAGGGTCCCACTGGACTTGCCAAAATGTTTTACTATTTTTTTATTTATTTTATTTTAGAGTAAAATAAGAAACTATAAGAAGGGTTTGGTAGAAAAATATATAGTTTTTGTGTGTGCATGAATCCAAATGGTTGTAGATACTCCTGTTTTTTTGGGGAGGATGACTTGTAGATAAGAAAATAACTAAAAAATGGTGGATTAGTGAGATAGTTAGGTGGACTGCCTAGCATGAGATAGATCCAAGAGGCACTAAACTTCTTTGGTCTAGGGTAGAGAGTAAAGTGTTTGGAGTTACATAACTCCAACATATAAAATGAGATGTATGGAAATGCGAAAGGACATAAGCAATGAAACTTAAAAAACTAGTTACTAAACTTGATATAAAGATACAAATACTTACCTCTAACTTTACTAGTTAGAAGAGTATTGAGGTTTGTTGAAATCTATTGTGGATCTTGGAGAAATTTCGGTAGAGTAATAGTACTTTGGATCTTGATAGTGATGTGCTAAAGTACCTGTAGTCTCTAGTCTAGTTCTTAAATCATCTCAGAGCTTTGATTCACCTGAGAGTAAGAGTATCTCACACACAATGCCTTTAACTTATTAAATAAAGGTTTTTGGGTCACATTATGTAACCATCGATGATCATATTCAATCACCACTAAATGAGGGGTGACCATTGGTGGCTACAGGAAAATAGTCAAAATTGGCTAAAATTAGCCAATTTCACTAATGATGGGTTGTTAGGAGGTTTAAGAAATAGTTTGAGCTTAATAAAGAGTTCATTAAAACACGTGAAAAAAAAGTCTTAGAAAGTTAAGGCATTAAATGCTGGGGTAGAAATGGTCTTTAGGCTAGGTGTCAATTAGTTAACCATTAGTTTGGATAGGTGAGATGTCAAACAACTAGCCATTAGTTTCAGTAGGTGAGGTGGAAATAGGCATTATTTATTTAATTAACTTAACTAATTTAGCCAAGGGGGGAATGGGTAAATGGGTAAGTTTAAATATTGTAATAATTAATCATAAGCGGGCCAAGGGGCCAAGGGTTGTGTGGATGATGACTAGAACCATGTTACATGGTTTTAGAGCATATACATTGAAATAATGACACTTTATATGGTTGAAAACATTATATAATTATCATGATGAATTCAAATATCTACATTGATCTTCACTGAGTATTATATAAATTTATCGGTTTTCATTTGATAGTGTGAGCAGTTTATGGTGACTAATTTGGTATTTTCATTTTCAATGACAATGAGTAACTTAGTTTGAGCCAAATAAGAATTGTATATTAATTATAATGGTTTCCTTGTTAGTTCATTTTTCAATTGAAAGTATACAAAATAGATTCTCTTGATTGTTATAGTTTGAGAAGTAATGCATTTTATGGATTATTAAATCAAATACATTATTTGATTTATCATAAATTTCAAGGTTTGACTATGGGTCTATATGGATTTATCAATTTCATATAGTAATCAGTTGCAAATATAGTTGACATTTTTTAAATGTTAACATGATTTAAAGTGGTTTGATATTGGATAAATTATCTCTTAAGGACATTAAGTATCCTAAAGGGTTCTAAGTTGTTAACATTTCATCATGTTAAGGTATTATTTTAATATCCTAAGTTCTAATATAATCTAGTTCTATGGCCCTAATGATCACTCAAGACTTATTGTTTTTGAAGTTATGAACTAAGGCTATATTTGAGGCATAAATATTTGGTAGGATCATGAAGTATTTATGACATAATTTATAATTTCAATGTCATATTGGATAAATTTATCAGTTGGTAAGTTGATTTGGCAAGGTGAGTTGGTGGGTTTCGAGGCACACTAGTTGGCAAACCTCATGGCATGTTGGCTAGCAAAGTGAGCTAATATGAAACATGATTGATGATTCAAGATCTTTGAAAGATTATTTGGTAGTTTAGGAATTTAATGTTAGGCGTATGTGCCTTGATTCTTGGAGATTAGTAAGAGGTTTAGCAAGTATCTTAGTTATTGTTAAGTTTAGTGGCTTCACTATCTATTTAGTGGATTGATAAATTAATATCCTTTATTTGATGAAACAATCTAAATCAGGCACATAATCAAGGTAGTTACATCAAGGGACTTGACTTAAAAATAACATCATTTTCAATATTTTGAATCTTTCTCACGAATGTGTTACTCTATTGATTTGGTTTTGGAGTTACAGATGGGATTTGTGAATGAAAAGCTTGAAGAAAATCACATACATGTATGCCTTCAATAGAATGAATAAGTTTTAAGGAATGTTTTTGAGTTGCTTTTATTAAGTTTTTGATTGCATAAAAATAATATGGTTTTCAGTCTGTATGTTGACAAGTATTGATGACGCTGTTGGTTTAAATGTATGCATGTATGTTTTAGGGATTTAAATGAACTAAAAAATAGTGGTTGAATATATCATTTATATACATGTATATGGATAATAAATGGCTTTAGTTTTGATATACTTTTGATGGAAGATGAGATAAGAATATGTTGGTTTACCAGTTTGTTTTGAGCATGGTCTTATTAAACATTTTTTGGCTTTTCTTTTTCAAATATGCATACAAGTTTAGTTTCTATGATATATATATATATATATATATATATATATATATATATATATATATATATATATATATATATATATATATATATATAGTGATGCTTTAAACATACCTTTTTAGTTTCAAATACTTGTTTAGGCTTTACGTTTCGAAGGATTTTGTTATATTTAAATATTGGGTACTAAAGTTTCATGTACCTAGGGTTTCTATAAAATGAAACCTGTTTGTTTATTTTATGAATATTTAGACAAATTTGAATGGTATTCGGTCTATCATAAAGAAGTAAGGAAAAAAGGAATCATGTTAGAACATACAAATGTATTTTTCAATCGTAGCTTTTTACAGTTTCATTTATTCATGGGTTTTGAAGGAAAACACTGCATGATTAAGTTTTGGAAGTATAGTGTGTTGAACTTAGAAATAATGAAAGTTTGTGTCTAGATTTGCATTTCAATTTTCGAAGGTTTTATCATATTGAAATATTTGATGTTTCATTCCATTGAAACCATAATTTGTGCATATCAAGGTTTTTTAAAGGTTGATTTTTTTCAAAAGTGCTATGGATTTTTTCTCAAGCATTGGAAATGAATGAATAGTAAAAAAATAGTTATTGCTTGGTTTTGAAAATATGATTTAGAAGATATATTTAAACATGCAAGGTTCTATTTCAAACTTTTGTTGTTTGAATATTATACATATATATGGTGTGAAATGCATTAGTTTATGTTTTGGATATTTATTATAAAGATTATGAGATGAGTTTTGCATAGAGATATTATATGGATAGGCTTGTTGGTTCTTAATCTGTTGTGGAAAATTTGTTTGGTAACAAATAATTTTGAACTTTTGGGTTTCTATTTTGATGTTAGATTTAAAGATGTTGAAATGATTGGTGATTTGAGAAACTATGATAAATTATTTAAGTTTAGTCATAAAGAATTGGAATAATTTAGTTATGTCAAAGCTCTCTATGTGAATGGTTCTATTTAAAATTTATTTTGAAGAATGCATGCAAAAATTATATGTGGTTGTATAGTTTAAGATGGTGTTAAGAAGTGAAATAGTGATAAAATTATGGTAGAATATATTTGTAAGATGAGTTTCATTTTGAAATTTTTTTAGCAGTATAATGTTGATATTTCAGAAGTCATGATATGTTGGTTTTCAATTTGGAATTATGATAGTTAAAGATATATTATTTTTCATGTTTTACTTTGATGAGAGTTTTCTAATTATTCAGTTTCTCGGTCAATATGTGGAAAGATATGTGGTTTCACTTAAGAGATATTTCTCATGAATAATAATTTATGGAAATGTTACTTTCAATTATAAGAATTATCTCAGTTTATATTTCTAGATGATTTTCATACAGTGAGAATAGAAAATTATGAAGATATGTTAGAATATTTTAGAATAAAATTATGATATTATAATTCTATTTTGAAGTATCAATTGGTTCTTATGAGATATTTTGATGAAATCAAAATATAAAAGTACAATGGTGATTAGTTTTCATAGTTGGAGTAATTCACATTATGTTTCGTTATTTGACAATGTAGAGATTATTTTGCTAATATAGGAGTATAGTTTGGTTTCATATTGAATGAATACTTGTTAATTTTTCAATCATGATAATCAATTTTTTTTTAATATATTTTGAATGGATAGGATGTCAAGATGAGATCATCCTGGATCAAGTAGAAGTAATGATGACAGAGGTTGGGGTCAGAATTTAGACAATGTAAATCAACAAAACTCAAATAGACAATTTTTAAGGAGAGGTTTCAAGGTTAGGAGATTTAGCCCTAGGTATGTCAATATGGGTGATATAATATAAATTCACTTTGATTATAATCATCCTAAGTTCTGGAATGTATGGAACAATTTTCCTTTCAATCTTGTAAACTCTAAGGGTAATAGAGGATTTCATGATCGTAGATTTGACATTAGGTCTCATTCCCACATCAGTCCCTCTTACCACTTACAAATAATCCATATTAGTTGCCATTTTAGTCACCTACCCCAGAAATAATCTAGCCCGTTAGTGAGCCATACCATGTTAATGAAGCCACTCAACTTGATATTAAAGTATCCATGCCAATAACTTTGTTAATCTTGCACTACTTTTTATTTTTAATGAGCCCTCATCATCTAAGAGAGAACCTATTTTAGGATATAAAAAATTAAGTTTGAAAGAGCCTATTTTATCTTGTAATAAATGTATTATTAAAATTCATCTTATCACTTCAGATAAGCAGTCAGATAGTCAGAATGACATAGACACTCCAGTTGAGGTCAAAGTTCTCAAGTGGATTAAGCTGAAGGTAAATGATCTCTCAACTAATTTAAAAATGAATATGGTTCACTTTTCAACAGTTGAAATGGAATACAATGAGTGTGTCAATGAGCAAGAGAATCTATTGATTGAAGTTCTTTTTTATTTTGATGATTATTGGATATCAATAGGATAAATATTTTTTTCAAAGTTGAACTTTTGAGATAACAAAACTTAAGTACTTTTAATTTTTGATATTTTGATGATGATGTTTTGAAAGTACAATAGACTTAATATATATATATATATATATATATATATATATATATATATATATATATATATATATATATATAAAGTCTATTGTACTTTCAAAACATCATCATCAAAATATCAAAAATTAAAAGTACTTAAGTTTTGTTATCTCAAAAGTTCATCTTTGAAAAAAATATTTATCCTATTGATATCCAATAATATAATTTTTGTAAATATGCATTATGGTATTAATATAAATAGGAATGTTATAAAAGTTTGATTTATCTATTTATTTATTAATATATGTTATTATATTTTATTATTAATTGATTTAGAGTCCCCATCTATTATGAAGTACCCGATTTATATTCAAATACTTGATCCATTATAACTTTTAGTCTTAATTAAAACTTAACTAATAATTGATTATATTAATTCACTTTTAAAAGTTAATTAGTTAGGTAAAACTAGTACCTAACTAAAGTTGATTATAACTTCTTTTTACAACTAAATTTGAAGCATAAAAGGAGATCAAGGATTCATTTAAAAGAGAAGAGAAATATAGGTATTAAGGACATATACATTATGAAGTCAATCATTTATCTCTCTATTTTCTATACAACTTCTCTGAAATAGCATGATTTTTATAGATAGACTCAATGGTACTTTTTCTGATAGTTGAGTAATTACTTAAGAAACGTAAGTATATCCAATTTTTATATTATCATTTATAATAAACTATCTAAAGTTTATCAAGTTTAATATCTGTTGATGATTTCTAGTTGAATTCTTATATGTAAAATCTAATTATTCAACTTGAATAATAATGAAAACTTTGTTATTCGTGACATTTCATTGATCTATTTGATTGTAAAAATTATCTTTTAAGATATTTTGTAAAGAAAGATATTGATTTATCAAATAAATCAATCTATTTTGTTAAGACAACTCTCTCTGAGAATCGTATATTTTATCTATATTGTATTTTATATTGATTTTGACTTTAATATAGTTTAATCTATTTTAGATTGATCTTTAATTAATCTATTTTTATTTCTATTTTCTTTAGTTTTAATGTCTTTTATCTTTTAATTCTTCTTAATTTGTTGTTTATTTCTTTTTTTCATTTAAGTTATCTTCTTAGATTAATCTCCTTGTTAATTTTTTTAGAGTTAGATTGGTTAATGTTTTTGATTAATTTTGTTATTTTATAGTTTAGTTTTAGATTAGTTTAATTTATTAGACTTAATTAGATCCTTTATTAGTTAGTTTGTAGATTGGTTCAGATTCAGATTGTTTTAGTTTGTTATCTTTAGTTTGCTAATTACTGTTTGTTATCTTTTGTGCGTTGAGTTATGTTTGATTATTTAATTGATAAAATGCTTATTTATATTTATTTATCTCAATTATATTTTACTTTATATTTATAATTTATTATCTTGATGATATTTAGAAGTTATTACAATAGAAAAGCAAGATATTACTTTGAAATATATTATATTATTGAATCATATTACTTTCTTTCAAGACATTATCTTATTCATAGGCCTTCTCTGTCAGATAGAATATGTTACGTATTCATATCTAAACTGATTCATTATTTGACGAAGTAGATTTTTGAAATTCTAATGGAATATGTTATATTTGATAGTTTATCTGTTATTTATTAGAATATTTAAAAAACTTACTATTAGATTGGTATAATTCTAACTTAACCTTTGCAGTATGTGAAAGGGTTGATTAGTTTATATTATAATTTTCATCATTAATAAATTTAGTGCCTCCACTAGGGATATCATTTTAAAAACCTTATTTATTTGAAGTCGTGTTTTCTTCTTGCTCATAGTACTTGGAGGATAGCCTCCCATAATTCAACCTATAATTAATATTGTTTTAGATTATGGTAAAAATAGGTTTTGAAGGGACCCCAAAACCCTTTAACAGAATCAAGAAAGATAAAGCATTAATAACCACCAAGAAAAACATTTCTAAAACCTACTGAAGAATAGTATCAAAATCAGGTTTTACAGGGACCTGAAACCACAAACATAGTCCACTAAAAGTACCCAGGTTTTTCAAGGACCTAAAACCTCATCAAAACCAGGTTTTACTACCTGAAACCACAATGATGTTATAAAAAGTACCCAAGTTTTACAAGGACCTGGAACCTCAAATAAAGCTTTAGACCAAGAACCAATAAACACTTATCAGGGCTCTTGGCTCTCTCATACAGCGCCTTTCTAGACTTGGGGGCGGTCACTTCATCTGAATTACCATGACAGGTAAGGAAGGGAGCGATCACCTTCACGAAATTCTCCTAGAAAAATGCACAAACCCTACTAAGCTCCTGCATGGTGCCCACCCAGGGTTTCTCGATGTATCTTCTAGGGTTACTAGTGATGATCTTTAGCATCTCCGGGTCCTTGATGGCCTTCTTAACCATTTTTTTGTCAGGCATGACAGCCTAAGTGTCAGTGAGGCTGAAAAGGAGGCTGTAGGCCGTGAGGTGCCACCATGAGGGTTTCATGGGCTCCAGCATGATGAAAAGTGGGGTAGAGAAAATGAACATGTCCTAGCCATCCGGATCTTGGAAATACATCAGCAGTGAGACAGTGTACCCCATGGACTCGCTGAAAAGATACTTGGGAAAGAGCGAGGCCGTGGTGATTTTTTCCATGTCGCCCATGTAGCACTAGAGGCCATCAGATATACCATGGCTGAGCAGATCTGCACTGAAGATGGTGTAGCCCCACTACGCATAGGCAATGGCAATCTTCTGGAACATCTAGCCGGTGTTGCTACCATAGCCATGTGTCATGCATAATTAATATTGTTGATGATCGAGTTGATATTGTTTTTAATCTAACGCATTATGTATGGTATAATCATCCTCATTATTTTCAACATATAATTTAAGTCATAAATTAAGAAGAATAAATTGTAAAGTTTGAGATAGATTAGTATTTTAATTTTACTCATGAGACTCAACAAGACATTTTATATACAAATAGAGGAAATCAGAAAGATAGAGCTAGAGTTTTAGTTGTTAATCCTTGAATTAAAAATTATTTTCTTCCTAATTATTTTATTTTTGATAATTTATTTATGATATCTAAATATATTGATATAAATCTATAATTAAGTCAGTTAGATTAGATTAAAAAAAAACTAACTAATTTAAATAGAGGAGACTGCTAAAGCTTCTGATGGGAGATCAAGCAGAAGAAAAGATTCAAGATTTGATTCACATAATTTAAGATAATAGAGATCATAATGATCTCACTAAAGATAAATATGAATATGAATCTTAATAAGAACACTAGATAGTTGTAACTTCATAGATATATACAAATCCAATTAATATTAGAAATCATCATGTTAAGTTACCTTCGCTTAAAGTATTAAATATGCGAAACAAATTTAGAGCTCTTGGAGAATCTTGAAAAGATAATTTAGAAGCATTTAGGTTAGTTTATGCTACTCCTTGGATAAAAACTAAAAATATTTATTTAAGAGCTTCTGCTCAAACACTTGAAGGGAAAGCTTACCAAACATTAAGTAGTTTACCTGCTAAGGTTATCAACACATGAAAATATATTGAAGATTGATTTGAGTTATCTTTTGAGAAATATAAAGATGACTTTGACCTATTGAATGATCTTGTAGATTTTTTATTGATCTAGGTGAGGCTATATGTCATTTTATTACTAGATTCACTAAGTTATGTCAAAATATCTTACATGATCTTAGACCTTCCAAAATGTTATCTAGACTTTAATTTTGTAGTGATTTATCATTAAGATATAAAATGGTTTTAGAGGATAAAGATATTACATAATATGATGAAACTATAATACTTTACATTAAATATGAAAAGAAACTTAAATGTATTGGGATTAAGAATAGGTCTTCCATAGGTCTAAATTTAGATAATGCAATTTTTTTGAAATCCATTCAAAATCTAAGGAATAAACTGGTCGTTGTTAAAAGACATTTAAATGATAAAACTTATTCATCCAATAGAAATAATACTAAAATTAAAAAAATAGAGATTGCTTATTACTATAATGTGTGTGAATTGGATCATGATCCAGATTCATGTGTTGATGTTCATAAGTTTAAAAAAATCTTTCAAGGGAAAGACCTTATATCTAAAGATTTAGGAGACAACATAAACATGTGTTTCATTGATGATCCATCAGAATATGAAAATGCTTATATTATGAATACTAGAAATAAATATTATAACTCTTTTCAAAATAATAAAATAATAAATAATGATTCTTATTCTAATGTTAAAAGTAAAATAGTTCAGAAGAATGCTTCAAGTAGTTTAGATGATAATTTTTAGCAAAATATTTCTTTATCAATTGGTTATAATAATAATCAATATCAATATTATAAACCTAAGAAATTTTGACAATATGATGCTAAAGCTTATAATATAATTGATGATTTATCAATAATTAAAGTTAGATTCTCATTATTACAAGAAACTAGCCTTCTAGAGCAAATTTATAAAATTAATAAAGTTGTTAAGAATCCTAAAATTGATAAAGGCTTAAAAGAAGAAGTAATAAATAATAAACTATTTTTTATCAAAGTTATGATCTTCTTGTGGACTATATACCTTATTTCTATGTTACGATTAAAATTGTTAATAAAGTAATCCATAGTTGTATTTTAGATACAGGTGATTCAAGGAATATGTTGTCTAAATTTATATTAGATCAATTAGATATATCTTATGAAAATGACAATAAAAAGCTTACTAGATTTGATTCTAGACAAACTAAAATTTGTGGTAAGTTTCGAGACATAGTCATCAAGGTTGTGCATGACTAATGTCTAAGTTTTATACATTCCTATTAATTACACTATGTTATTAGGAAGAAATTGATCAAAAGTAATTGATATTTTTTTAAGAAAAAATATCACATGGGTTCCCATTAGTAATGAAATTGTTTTCATTAAAAGAAAAGATTGGTCTAGTACGCCTATAGAGTTATCCACTTTTTTCACTATTTATTATGTTGAGAAAGGAATTGGAACTTATGAATGACTGAATTTAGATGAATCAGAAAATCAACATGAATTTTTTTTTGAGAAAAATGTTTTATGGTCACTCTATTTTGATTGAGCTTGTTCTCAATAAGGTAATGGTGCTGGAATTTGTTTAATTTCTCTTGCTGATAAATTTTGTTTATTATACCTTCAAATTATCATTTAAAAATATTAATAATACTATACAATTTGAAGCATTATGTGAAAGTGAACCAATCATAGACTTCTCTTTTGATGTAATATTTCGACTTAAAATTCTTTATTTTAATTATAATTAGTTTGTTTTTAATTATGATGAACACATAGATTCTTTCATTAAAAGTAATTATTTTGATCATGATGGTTATGTACTAAATTGTGAAAATTATTTTTAATTAATTACTAATAAATTGCCTACTGATTTAGTAATTTTAGAATCTATGTTTACACCTAATAGTCAACTTAAAATTTTTAGAATGAAAGAGCCTTCTTGGAAAGTTATAGGTGAAACTATTCCTATCAATTTAGGTACAAAAGAGGATACAAAATATATCTACTTAGAAATTCAAGTTATTGCAAGCGAGAATGTTAAATTTATTAAGTTATTTAAATAATTTATTGATGTGTTTGCCTGGTCATATAAAGATCTTAAAGGTTATGATACTGATATTATTAAATATGATATACTTATAAAACATGGTATTAAACCTACAAGATAAAAAATACAAAGAATTGATCCTTTGTTAGAAGACACTATTAATAAAGAGCTAAATAAAATGATTGATATTAGTGTCATTTTTTCTATAACATATTCTAAATGGGTAGCTAATTTAGTGCCAGTTAGAAAGAAAAATAGTGATATTAGATTATGTATTGATTTTAGATATTTAAATAAAGTCAACGTTAAGGATAATTTTTCTCTACCAAATATAGATCAGATTTTACAAAAAATTGTAGGATCAAAAATGATGTCATTATTAGATAGTTTTTTTGCTATAATCAATTTTTTGTAAACCTTGAAGATACACATAATACTACTTTTACTACTTATAGAGGGAATTTTTCTTATAACAAAACATATTTTGTATTAATGAATGAAAGAGCTACTTTTCAAAGATCTATGCATGTTACTTTTAATGTTTTGATTAGCATTATTATTCAAGTTTATTTGGATGACCTCATCATTCATTTGAAAAGAAGAAAAAATATTTAGATCATTTTTGTGAAGTGTTTACAAGATGTAAGAAGTATGAATCTTCTTTGAATCCAAATAATTTATTTTATTTTTACCGAAGATAAGTTATTAGAACATATTTTTTCTAAGGATGGTATTTCTATAGATCTTGAATGCATTAAAGTTATTAAAGAGTTACCTTTTAAAAATCAATCTAGTTTAATATCTTTCTTTGGTAAAATAAACTTTGTTAGTAAATTCATATAATATTTTACCAATAAGTCTGATCTTTTAAAAATTTTACTTAAAGAAGATAAAATTTATACTTGGGATGAAGATGCTGATTTTGCATTTAAGAATGTTAAAGATATGATTGCAAGTGCTCTAGTTCTTGCCAAACAAGATTCAAAGAACTTATTCAATATTTATGTTAATGCTACTAAAAAAGAAATTAGAGCTATTATCACTCAAGAATTTGAAAATGATGATGAAAAACTAATCGATTATATAAGTCAAGTTTTAAAAGAAGTCAAAATTAGGTGCCCTCTTATTGAGAAACTTACTTTCTCATTAGTTTCTTTTTTTACCAAATTTTATTATTTATTAATGAGAAATAAAATTGTTGTGCAATGTAGCGTACCTATTTTAACTTATCTTTTAAAATAACCAACTATTCAAGAAAGACTTGCTAAATAGATTTTACGTATTCAAGAGTTTGATCTTAAATTTAAAACTTTTAAAATAATTAAAGGTAATGACTTGAAAAAAAATTTAGTTGAAAATATTTCTTCAGATATTAATGTTTTAATTTTGTCAGTTGATGATAATATGAATGTAAAGCTTCATTTAAAGACCATGAAATTTTATGATTTTTCTAAAAAAAATAAATTTGATCTTGAAATGAATGAATAGGATTGTATGTTGGCTGAAGATGATTGATATCATGACTTAATATTTTATTTTTAAAATCAAGTCTGGCCTAATAATTTTGATCAAAATCAAAGACACTCCTTATGATTAAAAGCTTTAAATTTTTGTTTATTAATTTTTATTTTTCTTTTATTGAAATAGAGATGGAGTTTTATTAAGATACCTTACAAATGATAGAACTCAAAAATTTCTTAGAGGTTGTCATGAAAAAAACTATGGTACACATTATGATACAAAAAACACTACTTATAAAATTTTAAGCGCAGGTTATTATTGACCTACTCTATTTCAAGATGCTTATAAGTTAATTCGTTCTTTTATGCCATATCCATTATTTGTTAGTAGATATAAGTTGTCTGCAATGCCATTAAATTTAGTTATATTTAAAAAATTATTTATGAAATAATTAATTTTAATTTAGATATACATCCTACTTCATCTGTTAATTATAGGTATATATTAATAGCTATAGATTATTTCACTAAGTAACTTGAAGCCAAAGCACTTAAAAGTTATGTAACAGGGAAAGTGATATCATTTTTTTAAAATTTACATTTTCTTTAGATTTCAAGTTCCTTATGAAATCATTTTTGATAATAGACATCAATTTGTTTCAAATGAATTTCAATAATTTTTAAGTAACTATTCAATTATATTTAGTCATTCATCAAAATATTATCCTTAATAAAATGGTCAAGTTGAATTAACGAATATAAAAATTAAAGTTGAATTAACGAATATAAAAATTATTACAATCATGAAGAAATTAATTTACGACAAGAAAAGAAATTGACATCTTAAATTTTTTCAAGCTTTATGGGCTGATAAAACTATTGTTAAAGTAGCAACTAGTTATTCACCTTTTATGTTAGCATATGGATTTGAGGCCATATTATTAATAGAATGTCATATTTCTTCAACAAGAATTGTTTTACAATATGTTGTTGAAGATATAAATTTGATTGAACAAAGATTGCATGATTTAATAGCTCTTGATGAATTAAAAAAACAATATTATATAAATTAAAAAAGGCTAAATAAAAATTGAAAAGAAATTTTATAATAATAAGTTTAAAGTTGGTGATCTAGTTTTATATTGAGACAAAATTTAAGAAGATCCTAACAAACATCATAGATTGATTCATTATGGCTTGGTCCTTGTAGAATTACCATTATACTTGAAAATAATGATTTTCATTTAAAATATCTTGAAGGGAATTTGTTATGTTACTCAATTAATGATCATAATTTAAAATTATTTCATGATTAGATCCTTTTAATATTTGTTTGTTTCTTTGTTTTATGTTTTCTTTTTGGTTTTGTGTTTCTTTTCTTTACTTTATTTTTCTATTATTTTTTATTTTCATTTATTTTGCTTTCTATTGTTACCTGATTTTACTTATGAAAATATCAATGAGTGTTACAAATGGATGATTTTTCACATTATAAAGGAAGAATGCAAAGATGTTATAATTCTGATGTAAGTATCAATTATTTTTAGATATTACTATTTATAAATTTAGTTTTATTTATACATAAATAATATGCGTTGACTTGTAATTAGTTATTGAAGTAATACTTGATTTTCAAATTTTATATTAAAGCATTTATATTGGTTTATGCATCTAGCTCAAACTTTCCTATTTTATTATTCCCTTTTTTCATGACACGCTAGCTGAACATTTATCCCTTATTGAAATTCATTATTAAAGGGGTTTGTGCTTAGTTACTTGAGAAATTATTTATCTGGATCACAATTTTAATATTTTTTTCCTAATCAATAATTTGATTGATACTCAATTTTATTATTCAAAAATAACTATCAAGGTCATTAGTGATATGCCTATTTTTTACATCTCCCTCAATTTTTATAAAATTAATACTTTTCTCCCATAGAAATAAATCAGTCATAAAGTTTAAAATTATGTCAAGGACCTAGTCAATTAAAAATATATTTAGATGAATATTTTTAATTATATGTTGATGATGATTAGATTTTGAATTCGCATTTATATTTTAAGTGATTTTGAAAATTATAAATGGATGAATGAATAAAATATCCATATATATTTATCATTTTTAAATAGTTGTGATCAATCATTTATTTTTTAGTTGATTATTCAGATGATAGTACATCATTTTTTTAATTTAAAATAGTGCAATTTATATGGTTGAAAGCATTATATGATTGTCATGATGAATTTAAATATCTACATTGATCCTCAATTGACTATTATATAAATTTTAGATCAATTTTTATTTGACAGTGTGAGTAGTTTATGGTGACTAATTTGGTATTTTCATTTTCAATAACAATGAACAACTTAATTTAAGTCAAATAAGAATGGTATATTAATTACAATGGTTTACTTCTTAGTTCATTTTCAATTAAAAGTATATAAATGGATTCTCTGGATTGTTACAGTTTGATACATAATGCCTTTTATGGATTATTAAATCAAATGCGTTACTTGATTTATCATGAATTTCAAGGTTTGACTATGAGCCTATATGAATTTATCAATTTCATATAGTAATCAGTTGTAAATATAGTTAACATTTTTGAAATATTAACATGATCTAAGGTGGTTTGATATTGGATAAATTATCTCCTAAGGACATTAAACATCTTAAAGAGTTCTAAGTTTCTAACACTTCATCATGATAAGGTCTTATTTTAATATCCTAAGTTCTAATATATTCTAGTTCGATGACCCTAATGATCACTCAAGACTTATTATTTTCAAAGTTACAAACCAAGGTTATATTTGAGGCATAAAAATTTGGTAGGATAACAAAGTATTTATGACATAATTTATAATTTTAAAGGCATATTGGATAAATTTGTATGTTGGCAAGGTGAGTTGGTAGGTTTTGTGGCATACTAGTTGGTTGGCAAGGTGAGTTAATATGAAGCATGATCGATGATTCGAGATATTTGAAAGTTTTTTTGGTGGTTTAGGAATTTAATGTTAGGCATACATGCCTAGATTCTTGGAGATTAGTGGGAGATTTAACAGGTATCTTAGTTATTGTTAAGTATTATCTTTAATTTGATGAACCAATCTAAATTAGGCCCCTAAGCAAGGTAGTTACATCGAGGCACTTGGCTTACAAATAATATTATTTTCATTTTTTTGGTCATTTTTTTTAAGCTTTCTCATGGAAGTGTTACTCTATTGATTTGGTTTTGGAGTTATGAATGGGATTTATGAATGGAAAACTTACATAAAAGTACATATAGGTATGCCTTGAAGATAATGAATAAGTTTTAAGGGATGTTTTTGATTTGTTTTGATTAAGTGTATGATTACATGAAAATAATATGGTTTTTGATCTACATGTTGACAAGTATCAATGAAGTTATTAGTTTAAAACTATGCATATATGTTTTGAGAAGTTGGATAAACTCATAGTTAGTGGCTAAATATATCATTTCTCTACAAAGATATGGATATTAAATGGCTTTAGTTTTGATATATTATTGATGAAATATGAGATAAGATTAAGTTAGTTTAACAAAATTTTTTGAGCATGGTCTTCTTGAACATTTTATGGTTTTTCTTTTTCATATATACATATTGGTTTATTTTCTATGAGTAATATATATATATATATATATATATATATATATATATATATATATATATATAAATAATGATGTTTTAAATGTAACTTTTTAGTTTTAAAGAATTTTTGAGGTTTTAGGTTTAGAAAGGTTTTTCTATATTTAAATATTGGGTATTGAATTTTATGTACTTAGGGTTTCCTATAAAATGAACTATGTTTGTTTGTTTCACGAATATTCAGAAAACTTTGAATGGTTTTTGGTTTATCATAAAGATGTAAGAAAAAATAAATCATGTTCAAACATGCAAATGTGTTTCTCAATCGTAGCTTTCTATAGTTTCATTTATTCATGGGTTTTGAAGGAAAATCTTGCATGGTTAAGTTTTGGAAGTATAGTGTGTTAAACCTGGAAATAATAGAAGTTTTTGTCTAAGTTTGTGTTTCAATTATCAAAAGTTTTGTCATACCGAAATATTTGATGTTTCATTCTATTGAAGCCATAGTTTGTGCATATCATGGTTTTGTAAAGGTCGAATTTTTTAAAAAGTGTTTTGGGATTTTGTTCAAGTATTGAAAATGAATGAACAATAAACAGATAGTCATTGCTTGGTTCTAAAAATATGATTTAAATTTTTTTTTAAACATGGAAGGTTCAGTTTTGAACTTTTTTGTTTGAATATTATATAGTGATATGATTCAAAACACATCAGTTTATGTTTTGGAGCTTTATTGTAAATATTATGAGATGTGTTTTTCACAGAGATATTATATGGATAGGCTTGTTGGTTCTTAGTCTTCCATGGAAATTTTGTTTGATAACAAAGCATTTTAAAGTTTTGGGTTTTTATTTTGATGTTAGATTTAAAGATGTTGAAATGATTGGTGATTTGAGAAACTGTGATAAGTTATTTAAGTTTAGACAGAAAGAATTGGAAAAAAATTAGTTGTGTCAAAGCTCTTTATGTGAATGGTTTCATTTGAAATTTCTTTTGAAGAATGCATGTATAAATTATATATGGTCATATAGGTTTAAGATGGTGTTCAAGAAGTGAAACAATTATAAAATTTTAGTAGAATATATCTGTAAGGTGGGTTTCATTTAAAAAAAAATCTTAGCAGTATAATGTTGATATTTTAGAAGTCATGATAAGTTAGTTTTAGTTTGAAATTATGACAAATAAAGATATATTATTTTTCAATTTTTATTTTGATTATAGTTTTCCGATTATTTAGTTTCTTGGTCAACACATGGAAAGATATGTCATTTCACTTGAGAGATGTTTTTCATGAATAAGACTTTATGCAAATGGTAATCTCAATTATGAAAATTGGCTTAGTTTATATTCTCAGATGATTTTCATACGATGGGAATAGAATATCATGAAGATATGTCAGAATATTTTTGAATAAAATTATGATTTATAATTCTATTTTGAAGTATTAATTGGGTTTTAAGAGATATTTTGATGAAATCAAAATAGAATATTACAATTGTTATTAGTTGACATAGTTGGACTAATTCAAGTTATATGCTAATTATTTGATAGTGCAAAGATTATTTTACTAATATAAGAGTACAATTTAGTTTCATATTGAATGAATATATGTTAATTTTTTAGTCATGATAATCAGGTTTATTTGAATATATCTCAAATAGATAAGATGTCAGGATGG
The DNA here is from genome assembly GCA_037957365.1 of Torreya grandis. Lineage (NCBI taxonomy): Eukaryota > Viridiplantae > Streptophyta > Pinopsida > Cupressales > Taxaceae > Torreya > Torreya grandis. The sequence goes on from JARHVA010007341.1 coordinate 112,412, forward strand.
GATCAACCCAAATTAAGTAGAGGTAATGATAACAAATGCTGGATTTAGGACTCAAATAATGTGAATCAATAGAACTCAAATAGATAATTTTTAAGGAGAGGTGTTAGGGTTAGGAGATTTGACCCTAGGTATGCTATTAGGGGTGTTAGGATGCCAATTCACTTTGATGCTAATGATCTTGAGTTTTGAAATATATTGAATAATTTTCCTTTCAATCCTACAAACTCTACAGGTAATATAGGATTTCATATCCATAGATTTGGTGCTAGGACTCATTCCCATAGTAGTCCATTTCATCACTTACAGAATAATCTATATCAATTGTTAGTTTAGTCACCTACCCTTGAAAGAATCTAACCTATTAGTGAGCCACACCATGTTAATTAATCCACTCATCTTGATATTGAAGTATTCTATGCCAAAAACTTGGTTAAAATTTTTGCACTGACTTCTATTTTTAATGAGCCCTCTTCATCTAAATGAGATCCTATTTTAGGATGCAAAAAATTAAAATTTGAAGGATCCTATTTCATCTTGTAAAAAATGTATTATTGAAATCCATCCAACTACTTCAGATAAATTTTTAGATAGCCATAATGACACACACAGACTCTAATTAAAGTCAAAATTTTCAAGAGGATTAAGCTGGAAGTGGATGATCCCTCAAATGAATTAGGAATGAATATAGTTCAGCTTGCATTAGTTCAAATGGAATACAATGAGCGTGTCAATGAGTAGGGGAAGCCAACGATTGAATTTCTATCTGATTTTGATGATTATTGGATATTAACAGGATAAATTTTAATTTCATATTTGAAATTTTGAGCTAGAAGAACTTAAGTAATTTTAGTTTTGATACTTTTACTTTTATTTTTTATATTTTGGTGATGATATATATATATATATATATATATATATATATATATATATATATATATATATATATATATATATATATATATATATATATATAAGTAATTTTTAGAAATATGCATTTTCGTATTAATATAAATAATTTTTTTATTGAATTTTGATTTATCTATTTTTATATATATATATATATATATATATATATATAAGTAATTTTTAGAAATATGCATTTTCGTATTAATATAAATAATTTTTTTATTGAATTTTGATTTATCTATCTATTTATTGATATATGTTATTATATTTTATTATTAATTGATTTAAAAAACACACCCGTTAGGAAGTACCTGATCTATATTTAAATACTTGTTTCATTAAGACTTTTAGTCTTAACTAAACCTTAACTAATAATTGTTTATATTATTTGAATTTTAAAAGTTAATTAGTTAAGTAAAAATAGTAACTAACTGAGGTTGGTTATAATTTTTTTTTTCAATCAAATTTGAAGTATAAAAGAAGATTAAGGATTTATTTAAAGGAGATGAGCAACATAGGTATTGAGGACTTATACATTATGAATTCAATCATTTATTGCTCTTTTTTCTATGCAAATTTTTTGAGATAGCATGACTTTTACAGATAGACCCAATGGTACTATTTTTAATAGTTGAGTAATTGCTTAGACAACGTAGATATATATCTAATTTTTATATTATCATTTATAATATATTATCTAATTTTTTTCAAGTTTAATACTTTTTTATGATTGCTACTTACAGTCTTATGTGCAGAATCTAAATATTCAACTTGAATAATGATGAAAAATTTATTATTCACAACATTTAATTGATCTATTTGATTTTAAAAGTTGTCTCTTAAGATATTTTATAAATAAAGATATTGATTTCTCAAATAAAATCAACTATTTGCTAAGACAACTCTGTCTGAGACTTGTGTATTTTATCTATATTGTACTTTATATTGACTTTGACTTTAACATAGTTTAATCTATTTTAGATTAATCTTTAATTAATATATTTTTCTTTCTATTTTCTTTAGTTTTTATGTCTTTTATCTTTTAATTCATCTTATTTTACTATTTATTTCTATTTTTCATTGAAGTTATCTTCTAAGATTAATTTCTTTATTTATTTTCTTAGAGATAGATTGGTTAGTTTATTTGGTTAAATTATTTCTTTTATAGTTTAATTTTAAATTAGTTTAATTTATTAGAGTTAATTAGATCCTTTACTTATTTATTTGTAGATTGGTTCATATTCAGATTGTCTTAGTTTGTTACCTTTAGTTTGTTGATTATTGTTTATTATCTTTTGTGTGTTGAGTTTTATTTGATTGTTTACCTGATAAAAACTTTGTTTATCTTGATTTATCTCAATTTTATTTTACTTTATATTTTTGATTTATTATCTTGATGATATTTGGAAGTTATTACAATAAAAAATCAAGATATTACTTTGAAATATATTATATTATTAAATAAAATTTATTTCCTTCAAGAGATTGTCTTGTTCATAGGCCTTCTCTATCACATAGGATAGATTACACATTCATATCTAAACTGATTCATTATTTGATTAAGTAGATTTATGAAATAATAATGAAATATGTTATATTTGATAGTTTATTTGTTATTTCTTAAAATATTTAAAAAACTCCTCATATCTTTAAAATCATAATTGAACCTTTAGAACCTTATTATTAGATATGTACGATTCTAACTTAACCTTCACAATAGGCAAAAGGATTGATTAGTTGATGATATATTTTTTATTTTCAACAGATGTTTTTGTATAGAAATAATGTTTTGATCTCTATGAAAGAGGTCTTTATGGGGCCATTTTGAAGGTCCAACTGACCCCTAAGCATGCCAAGGAAAAAAATCAATTGGTGCTAAATAGTAGGGCATACACTCCCCAAAACATCAAATAACTATGCCAAAAGTGGGGAGTATAAAATACAATTAATAACACATGGATAGTAGTGTGTAGACACCAATAAAAAGGTGTAAGAATATTTATGTCTCACCATTTTGTGTTTATGACCCACCAACTCCCATTCATTTTTCTAATGTTTGGGAATTTAACCCAAATTTTCTAGCATATTTGTACCTATTCATATACATTGCATGCATAGGGAAGAGGAGATGGAGGGTTTCAAATATGACATGTTGGTAAGATAAACAACATGATCACTTACACTCGCTTACCATCGATGCTCTCAAGGGAGGGATTTTACACCTCACTAAGGCTGTGAGCCATTTAGTTTTCAAAATTTTAATATGCCTTCAAATGTATGTAAAAAATTACATATTTTGTTTAGTCATTCTGTCAATTAACATGTCTTAAATTTAGTGTATTCATTTTATCAATCATTCAAAATTACTAGTTTTGACTTGCAAACTTCAATAGTAGTCTTAATCCTCTTTCCTATAGTGCTTTATCGCTAAACATCTAGACACTCTACGTTTATGGCCCACTACCTCATATTCATTTATCTAATGCATGGGTATTTTAGATCAACTATCTAAGGTATTTGATTTATTCATAAATGGTAAACTACATGCATGTAAAAACTTTCACAAAAACATATTTTAAGAAAGCCATGTTTGTTTCTAATGGTATTTTTTAACATGACCAATATTTAGTTTTTGTTTAGCTATCACTACTTATAGATGAGGTATTCTATACCTCACTAAGGTTATGAGCCAAAATGGTTTAAAAATACTCTATGGGTTTCACTGCCTAGTAACAATAATATAAAATCTTTAAATATGAGATTTTATTTGGCCATCATTGCTTAAAAGTGAGGTTTTTTTGAGAAGGAATGGGTTTTTATTTTTTAGTATTATGAATTATTTCCTTTTGACTTTTGAAAAAAAGGTGAACTAGGTGCAATTATTTGGCTTTGAGTGTTTGTTATAAAAATTTAATATTCTCTCAATATGTGAATCATTCTATGAATTCTTAAACCAATGTCAATCATACAAACATGTTTATTTAATTTTTTATAAAACTACTCGATAATTTAAATGGGAAAGCCATAGGATAATATTATATTTTTGAAATACAATTTACATTGTATAACATTATAAGATAGTAGATAGACTAAGGCAGAAAACAAGGTTTCTATTTCATACTTGGTTTTTACATAATTAGCCTTTCTCTACTATTCAAAACCATGACAAAAAATTGCATACTTGTAGTTTTTCAAAAAATTATTCCTTTGACAAAAAAATTGCATACATGTGGTTTTTAAATAAATTAATTCCTTCAACACACAATGTTGAATACTCAAGGTTTTTCATGACCTTGATACAACTCTTTAGTAGGTGTGTTTGTCACTACCATTGATCATGATGGAGTGCATATCATACTAGATGTAAATTATTAAAAATTTAATAATTCTCCTTGTTGATAGGAGCCTATCTTCTGCATTTAAATGGGTAGACTAAGTGGACTACCCAACTGATAATTTATTGAGCCTACATAGGAAGGAGCATAGATGTTCACTATTTCTATCATTATTGGATGTTGATTTGGAAAAGGGTTTGCAATGTTTTTTAACCTTATCTATCTCTCCATATCATTTATATCTTTTTTTTATTGCTACATCATTTTTTGATGAACCTTCATCTTCTCCTTATGATTTTCCCTCTAATTTTGTTCTTCCCTTTTTTTCCTCTTTATCTCATTTTTAATTTTTTTTCTACTCCTTCAGATCCCTGTTAATCTCTCTCAATTTTTTTATCCTCTAGTTTTTGTTTCTTATTATCCTTAATTTCATATATCTCCTTTATTATTTATTAGTCATGAATAATTTCTACAAAATTCATTTGTAGTTAATATTTGAGACTACGTACTCATTCTCACTGCACCATTTGATAATTAACCAAAACTCTACACAACCATTTCTATAAGTAGTTTAATAAACCTACCTAAACTTGAGCTTGATGATATTTCTCTATTTTTATTGTATTTAATTTCACTATTGTTTTCTAAAATATCATCTCTTTCATTAAGATTCATTGCATTGTCATTGTTACACCCTGATTCTTCACTAGGTAAACTTGATGGATTATCCATGGATATCCATTCCTGACAAATTCATATTTGAATATTTTTAACTAAGCATGTGTGTGTGTGTGTGTGTGTAGGGTATTAGGATATTGTTTAAGTTACATGATTACACTGCTGTGAGTTAGCTATAAGTATATGTTTACTTTATGATTATGTTGATTTGTCATTTTAGTTATTTTATGATGAATATAGATCATGAATGCTATGGTCTAACTACCTATTTTATTATGAGGTTGACATAGGATAATCCATCCCTCAGATTGTGATGGAGGGAGAACATCATTGGAGAGGGTGATGTAGATCAAGATGTCGGAGGATGATAGAGAAACTGATCAATATCCTACACATACCATAGTAGTCAGTACATGGTACAATGCATTAAAAATAGTTTTTACATGGTTTTTATTTCTACTTGCTTATAAAGTTGGTTTCTATGATTTTTTAATTAAGGTTAAATAGCTTAATGAATTATTTTTGTGTAATTAGTATTTTTTGTCATTACTGCTCGTAGAAACCTTTCTAGCATGATTAAATTTAGAAAGCTTGGATTAATGTTTATCAAAAATATCATAAAAATTTGTGACATATAAGTGATATTAATTAAATTATCAAAATATATACTTTCTCTATTTTATTGTTGAAATAAATAAAAAATATTAATTATCATAAAAATGAAAAAATATAATAAAACATTAAAAAAAGAAAAAGAAACGATTGAATTAAGAAAATCAATAAAATTAAATCAAAGGAAGTTTGAAGACTAAAATTAGAAAATCTAAAAATGAGTTAAATGTATTAAAAATAACAAAAACAAGAATTAAAAAAAAATAGAAAAATATAAAGCTACACCACTTTTATTAAAAGGGGATTTTTAAAAAAATGATATATATCACATGAGTTTGGAGTTGGAAAAAAGGGAAAAGATCTTAAGGAGAATTGTCAAAAGAAGGTGCAACATAGTTAGGAGGAGAGAAAATAGAAGCATAGAAGAATATTGTCTACTCGAACTTCTAGGTAGGCACTATATTTTAATTTAATTCTTAGCCTCTATAAACAATGTGTATACCTGGACACTTGAACTCTTTATTTCAGTATATATGTGCCATGTTTTATTCATATATTTCTCTTTAGAACATGAGTGTGTGTGTGTGTGTGTGTGTGTGTGTGTGTGTGTGTGTGTGTGTGTGTGTGTGTGTGTGTGTGTGTGTGTGTGTGTGTGTGTGTGTGTGTGTTTGTGTGTGTGTGTGTGTGTTTTAAGGAGAAATATATGAATAAAACATGGAACATATATACTGAAACAAAGAGTTCAAGTGTATATATATTTAGACACTTGAACTCTTTGTTTCAGTATATATGTGCCATGTTTTATTTATATATTTCCCTTTAGAACACACACACACACACACACACACACACACACACACACACACACACACACACACACACACACACACACACACACACACACACACACACACACACACACACACACACACATATTGAGTCATATATATTCCAATTCTCAAAGCCTAGAGGGGTCATCAAAATTAAGTTCAGGCATCGATTAAATTAGGAAAACTATTGCAGTTGTAATTTTGGAAAATTAGGGGTGTAGTTGAATGTTTTTCCCAAGAAATAAATTATAAAATCGTTGCATCTTTTATAAACCTCCTACTAATTAGGCATTGCATCCTAGGATTGTAGGTGCCTTAAATTAAAAGCATGCTATAAGTTTGTGACTATGTCTCACAAATATATAATTAGATAAATATATTTTTAATGTATAATACTAAAAACTGAGCAATCTCACATAGATACAAAATTTAGTAAGATGCATATTTAATATATATATATATATATATATATATATATATATATATATATATATATATATATATATATATATTACTAAATTATGTATCTATGTGAGATTGCTCAGTTTTTAGTATTATACATTAAAAATATATTTATCTAATTATATATTTGTGAGACACAGTCACAAAGTTATAGCATGCTTTTAATTTAAGGCACCTCTTGAGTGATAAAATAAGCTATTTATTATAGGTAGATTTTGCCTTTTATAAGATTGGTGTATTTGTTTTTCAAATGTTAAAACAATCAGCCACTGCATCACCATATTCAAAGAGTCAACGCTAACCCAAGATTTAAGTACTTCATTATTAGGCATCATTATTCTTTCCTTAGTCTATAGTATATCACTAGTTATAGGTGGCATACTATAACACTAAGGTGGTATCCTTTTTGTTGTTTTTAGGTTGTGCAAGCCATACTTAAATGATTATAAATCCTTTTCAGCAAGCTTGGATCACTATATTTGAAGTTGTGGGTTATATTCTAGATCGTAATAGTTTAATTTATATAAATTTTAAAATTGTCAAAGCTTTTTTTAAAATGAAAAAGCTTAGACACATGGTGGCAAACAAAATATTTACTAAAAATAGAGTTCAGAACCATTATAAAGATGGCAAGAGAAATTATGAGGGGAGCATTGAGTGCAGAGCTCATAAATAGTATTGTGAAGATGCATGTAATCATAACTAATTTTTTTAATGTTTCCATCACTCAGGGGATTTACAATTCCCTTGTTCAGTTTTGATATTCCTTTATGTATTGATTTTAAACCCTTTTCCAGCTCTGATATGTTTACATGTGACATCTTTACTAGGTTTGGGGCATATCCAAAGGCAAAATTATTTATTTTGAGGATTCTTTATTTATTATTATGTGTTATATATTTAATTAATCTATCTATGAGAACTGATTATGCATTGAAATATTGCATATTTCCTTGTTTAGAGGATAAATTAAATGATACAGTGTATTTCTAGAATTTCCATACTCTTATGGGTTTTATTAAATGAGTTTTAAAATGGCATAAGAATATTTTAAGTAAGATATTTTTAATAAAATTAAATACAAAAAAATATTTGAAATTCAAAAAAAATATAGTCATGGGAATATATATCTAAATTATAATAATAATCCTAAATGGTTGAGATTTATGGTACATACGGGTTTATGTCTAGAAACTCTTAACTTAAATAAATATGGATTAATCGGGAACTTAGTCAATCCTTTTAATGATAAATGATTGAATGATTCTCATTAAATATGAATAACCCTTAACAAGGAATGGAAAGGGTAGAAAATTCAAACAAGTTTTCATTATTGTAGGAACAAGTCACTTATTATATGCTAATTGAGAACTAAAACCCAAGATATGAATGTAACATTTAAATGAGTTCTGGTAAGCTTTATAATAATTATAGGTGTATATTTTTATATATTCATTAAGGCGTATTCTCATGGTTATGTATTTCCACCAGTGGATTGTAACCTATGTTAATGAATTGGGAATAATACAACTTAAAAAATGTGTAGGTATTAATGTACCTAGTAGCATGTATATGAGCATAGGAGTGTACTCTTATTACTTTAGCTCCATAGGTGGATTATAGATTATATTAAATAATTATGAAAAATGAATATTAAATAATGTGTGCATTCAAACCCATAAACATATAACAAATGCTAGATTGGAGTATCTTATGTTTCATGTGTGTTGAATGTTGTTTTAGTTTATCTATACCTAGACTTATGTATGAAACATAATTACATAATGAAAATGGTCATATTTGGTTATAATCCTAAGTTATAGATAGAAGTATGATTTTATCTAATCATCAGATGTTTGTGAGACTGAATCTATAACCATATTAAAATAGTCTTTTAGAGAATAGAAAGAGACGTTTGAGTGTTATAATGGGTTTATGAGTTCTCTATTTTTTGGAAATAATTGACTGGCTTTTAGTTATATGTATCCAATATTGAATACTTATGTGCAATACATGTTATGGGACTGTTAATATGTGTAAAATCTTGGTTATATCTAGTATATTATGGTTCATCATTATGCATGCTTATAAGCTATGTTGCTTTAAATGCTAGTATATAGTTTTAAATCTAAGGTAGACCTAAATGGTATAATCATGTACTTGCTTGATGGTTATTATCTATATGGACCATTGATTCTTGGAATAATAATTTGGGTTATGTGATTTTATTTAGTTGTAAACTATGATAGTATGGAATATCATAGAGTACTACAATATAAAATTATGTTTTACCTATAAGATACATATTGTAATTATTATGTCTACACTTACATCTACATTTCATAGATTTGATGTATGCATACTGGTTGTTACATATGAATAGTCTATTGTGTGATAGTTGGTAAAATATTATGTATGTGTGAAAATAATTATTGGTAGTATAAATTATGCTAAGATGGAATATTATTATGTTCTATGAGAACTGTGACTTGCTCTATTAAGTTTATTGTCTTAAATAGGAGCTTATGTTTCCATGTATTTAAGACTACTTTGTATGATTTACTATGGAAATATAGTAGTTATGTCTTCGACTATTAGTCTATGGTAATATGGACTATCATAAAGTGTGTTATGTTTGGAAACTAATTATGGTAGTGAAAATTTGTAGTTAAATGTGTAATTACCCATACGGTATAAACTATAGTCATTATTTCTAGTATGGGATAGAAAATAATGTAAGATTCATTTGTATTTTTTATATAATAAATATATGTTTTGGTTACTATTATATTTAACATGTTGTGTGATTACCTTTGCTAGTAGGATGTAAATTAAATTAATCTTGTGGTTGAATTGTATTTGACCAATCTACATTGTTGATTCAAATTAAGGAGTGAGATGGACTTCACTGGCTTATTAGTGTCACAATGACAGATGAAGGCATTCTAATCAAGTGGTGTGTATAAATTTGATTGATCTAGATCATTTTTATTTATTATTCATAAAACTTTGGCCAAAGTATGTTTAATGAAAAATTATCATTTCATGAGTATGATTTACATATTTATGTGATATCTTGCAATAGAATGGTTTTTCTATGATACATTACATGTTTAGTTTAGAAATCATATAGCACATGGAAACTTGCTTGTCTCTCTAGACTCCCATGCCATCACTATCTACTCATACATGAAGTGAGGGTCATTTCTTGATGACATTAGTGTAGGGGATTATTGGTCCATGGTTGGTATATAAAATCACTAGAATGATTCTCTCCCTTTCATAGTAGTACTACTTATTGATATGACACTTGAGATTACCATAAATACTTGAGTTTGGGAACTATGCTCTAGGAGAGCCATGCATCTTATAAGTACATTGTATTGTACCATATTATTATTATTATTATTAATTGATATCATAAAGAGTTGTAATTACTTATTACTATAATTTTATAGTGGTGGATGTAGACTTGTTTCAATTTTAGTTGAGTTAATGCGACTAATTTTTTAATTCATATTATGATATGTAATCTCATGATATTAGAGATCGGTGATATGTGATGTATTAATATTATTTCTATTATCACATCCTCAGTATTTCTTAAGGTCTCTATAGTTTTTTATGGCGTAATATATTTTTAGTATACATGTTTAATTAAAAAAATCATGTGATTCTATGTTTAACCTAGTGGGGTTGTTACTTGATGTATCAGAGTTATGTCTCAAACTCTAGGACCTAATGAGTCTATTCAAATTTTTGTGTCCTTAAATTCACCAGTGTGAACCTAGTGACTTAAAGTATTAAAAATTTATTTTTAAATTGTAATGCCTCGGTGTAAGACCCATGTTGCACCTTGATTGGAGTTTTGAGACTTGGTAGACCCTCCTATATGGCTTGGTGAATTTTGTAAGTATGAGACATTTATGAAATGTGTGTGTTACATTGAGTGTGTACCCTTAGGATCACTCATACCTTTTCAATTTTTAGAAGATGGTCTATTGAGTGTCTATATGGTGAGGGTTATATATGAATTTTGGGTAGGTGAGTTCTTAGCATAGTTCATGAAGTTATGAACAAGAGATTTCTACTATAGTTTGATCATTTATATTGAACACCTTGAGAGCGACTATATCATTTCTTATCTATCAAGTTACCATTGTTGTTGTGTTTTATGTTATGAGTGTAAAATAATCATGGGATGTTTATCACTTAAATGTATGTGCTTAGTTTTCATGTCTTATGATCACTAATCCTAGGAATAGAAAATTTTATAAGACCATTTTTTAAAATTTTTGTACCACCTAGGGTAGTGAAAATCTTCTTAGTAAATTGTTGTTGTTTTTCTTGATAATTAATTTATGTTAGGAGTTTGTTTATATAATTTTCACTCTTAAGATATATGGTTTAGGAAGAAGTTTCATTTCTCTTAGTTAGCTCAGAGGTGAGTTTTTATAATCTCATTCTCCTTTGACATTATTATAAGCTACCAAGAGGATTCATACTTTCTTGATGTTGAAACTTGTTTCTAACATGTTGTTTTGACCATATTCCTTGAAATGATGGGATAAATGTCTTATAATTCTTGTTGAGAGATAAGTTGTAGGATTTGAGGAATTGACGCATCTTTGTGGTTAATATTTCATTTCTCCTAGTTCTGGAAATAGATTTTGAAACTATACTTATAGATTTGGTAAGTAGGTAGTGTTTTGGAAACATTGAGCTACATTGTTTTCTTTTTACCCTGTGAGGGTATTTATGAGTTTTTGAGATGATGTTTCTCTACTTTTCATTTATGACTCTTTAGAGTCACTACTTTACCCAACTTGTGATTGTAAGACCACATGGGATGGCAAACCTTAAATTATATATTAAATTCTAGAATAAGAACTATACTTTGATTATGATTAGTATGTTATTATTCACCTTTCATTAGATTGAATTTATTCTCTTCTTGGCTTAAAGCATGTTGTTTTGAAGATTTATCTTTGTACCTTTTGCTAGAAGTGAGTAAGGTGTAGGATATGTGAAACATCTTATCAAACTAGGGGTTGAGATAATTGTTTTTTTTTTAATTTGTTCTATTCTAAGTAAGCAAGTAGGGACACATTGTCTCACTTGTTCCCTTATAAGGTTGAAAGGATGGTGTCATCCTTGGTATTGAATGTTATGTTAATTTTAACATTAATTCCTCTTAACCATGAATATAATACTATTGATTAAGCTGGGAAAGATGATTCTAGTTATATTTGGCTATTGGTAACTTAATACAATTATGGACTGATTATATGATTTATGTTGTATGTATGCTAATACATCTATCATTATCTCACATATAGTTTTACTTTATATGATATGTTAGTATGGATTATTGGTTTATCAAACCTTGTGCACATTTTAGAGATCACTAGGTCATGAAGACCTACATGAAGAGTGGTGAATTAGGAACATGATTAATAATTAATACGAGTGGATCCTAATTAATCTCACATTGACTTGATAGTTATTGAGTTTGGATTTGATGGATGCATTTGTCAAATCTAGGGTTTGACAGATGAATTTATCAAATTCAGTCATATGGCCATATGCATATATATTATGGAACATTTATTCCTTAATTTTATATACATTGGAATGTAGTATTTTAAATTCCTATTCATCATCACACTTGTCAAGAGCTTCATGGAGTAGTGATAGTAATGACATGTCATACTTATCAGGAATTACATGGGGTAGTTGTAGTATTAACTTATGCAACTCATTCATGTTAGGTTCCCTAATTACTTTTCTTTGGAATGGTAAAAGAACTCACTAGTATTAGAGAGATGTGCAAAGGGGATAGAAGGTTTTGTGGAACTCTCCATTGTCATTTGTTTTAGATTTTATGATGATCTCATGAAATTTTAGAAGACAATGAAACTTTAATTGAGATATGTTTATAGGCTTGTCTTGTTAGTTCTAGACCCTTGGGTGGTCATGACAAGTGATAGTTTAAAAAAAAAAAGCCAACCTTAAATCCATGCCCTTTGCATAAGATAAGAGGAGAAAAAAAGAGAGAAGATAGCAGAGCATGGCACATAAGGCAAGGAATTAGGGGGAGGAAAGAGGCTCTTCTAACCAAGCAATACTAAGTCAAAATTCTTGAGAGGTAGGTAGGATAATTAAAATTGCTTTTCATATTATATGAACTATGTTCCAAATAGAAATTTGTGTGTGTGTGTGTGTGTGTGTGTGTGTGTGTGTGTGTGTGTGTGTGTGTGTGTGTGTGTGTGTGTGTGTGTGTGTGTGTGTGTGTGTGTGTGTGTGTGTGTGTGTGTGTGTGTGTGTGTTGTATATTTTAGGATGGGATTGATATGGTGTTAGTGAGATATTTAGTGATCTATATTGATATTATAAATTTAGAGCTATTTATAAGGTAATACATATACCAATATTTAAAACAAAATGACTAACAACTATTTACCTACTTCTTATATTGTCTATGAATCTTTAGAGTTGTTTAGACTAACCAAATATTATAATGAGGTGGTGAATATTTATACTACCTATTGCCATGGCTATCACTCTAGATCGATCTTTAAAAAAAACTCCTATTTAGTGTTTCATTTCTTATAATGGGTTTTGGGCCCCACTTTTCTTTTTCATCGATGGGTTTCATTTTGAATCCCACCCAGAAGAGGAGCTCATGGAGCAAAGGATGGGATCCTTGGAGCTTGAGGGGGGATTTATATAGACTAGAATAATCCTTGGCTTGATTTATGCATAAATAGAATATTTTTTGCTCTATTGGAAAAGAGAGTATGGCATTGTGAAACCATTGGCAATAAACCTCTATAGAAATTTCAAATTTCATGATTTATGTTTGTAATCATCCTTGTTCATGATTTATGTTGGTAATCTATATTGAGTTTGAATAGACAATTTTTTTTAGCATGACATTTTCCTTGGAAGTGGCCAAATGATAGTATGGTATTTTGTTTGCCCACTTTAAATGTGATTAGCGCTTTACATATCAACTTGAGTCTCATGTATCACTTTAACTATTAGACCATTTTATTTATTCATTTTTTTGTTTTCCCTGAGGTAATGCAATAGAGTCTTTAGTCTCCTTGGCAACAAATTGATGTTGAACATTATAGTTAGAGAATTTTGATGTAATTAGTTATGAAAGGAAGGAGACAATTTAGTATTAATTACAGTTGATCAAACTTCATATAATCTTCTTTTTTTGAGTTTGACATGGGTATACCTTGAATGGTTGTGTATGGAAACATCTCATAATCCATTACTACAAGTCTAATGGTAATACTTGGTAACATTTCAAAATCATGTATATGTACATCTTTTATATAAAGGTGATCAATTTTATGTATAGCATTTGTGTATGGATTTTAAATGTCAACTTTTATATCCATTACCATAAGTCAGTATACATGTAAACTGACAAGCAATATTCTTATTGAAAATATCAAAGTTTTGGTATAAATAAAACACAAGTCACTATACATAATTTCACAAGTAACTTATTCCATCTTAAGATTCATTCATACACAAGATAGGTGTAGTTATACGTAGTTGATTGTTTGAATTCAAGGAAGACCAAGTAAACATTATACTCTAGAATATGTTGATAAGCATAATACTATATACATGTTTATCCACTATATATATGTTTGATTTTCTATTAGCTAATAAATAGTATTTATTATACTCTATACTAAAGATGTGAAGCATATACTAATACTTGATCATGTCGATATAGTATAATACTTGAATATAATTACTAAGAGTTATAATCATAATCTAATTATATAATATGGAAATAATCCCTCTAGTATATGTAGGATTCAACTACTATATTCATCTACTCTAGGCTACATTTATTTCTACTAAGATTGTAATGTTAACTGTGGTTGACTAGTAATTATAATTAGCAGAGTAGAAGAGTTGTAACAACATCTTATCTATAGCGTAATTATAGTATAAGAATTGTAGATATAAGAATTAGATTATAGTTTATGATATTACATTTACCATCACCCTATATAATTTCATTTTGATTATGCTATCAAACCATGTTAACCATGGAATGCTTATTATATAATTGGGAGTATAAAACCCATTGTACAAATGTAAAACTACATTAAGCTATGTATTGATGATTTTTGAAAAAGAACATAGGTATACCATTGCTTACTAGCTTATACTAAAATGGAGGACTGTGCTCCTCTATATGTAGTTACCCAAGTGATTAAGAATATAAAACTATGTCTAATGAGGATATATGTTTACATGCATACTAACATTACTATAGAGGATCTTGATCATATGATTTAACCCAGATTGTAAATAAAAATCATATTCATTCAACTTATAATAGGGATTATGAGATAAATGATACTTTCTAACCTTGGTTGTATGTATTTTTAGGCAACATTTCCACTTGAAGAATCTTTGAGTATTGGGAGGATATAACATATAAGAATTGGTCACATGGAACTGAGAGTTGTGAATTGTGTCAAATAAAGTCCTAACCCCCTAACTTATCATTTAATAAAATATGCATATTCATATCACAACATAGGTAGTCATTATCTTGAAATAAGCTATGTGACTTGAGATCATTAGTTAGAGTTTTAAATGACTATAAAAAGCTTTGATTAAAAAGTCTAATGAACCATGGTTAGTAATTTCATAACACTTGAATATTTTCATGTGGTGCATATAATATGTACAAGTGCAAATATATAGGATTTATATATACGGTTTAGTAGATGATTTGAGTCAATAATTAATTTCTTAGGAAGCACAAACTATAACCTTTTATAACAATCTCTTGCAAATAGAATGAATTATTCAGATGAAAGATCATAACAATTTTATGAGTTGTCTATTGATTGCATTAATTTTCACTATTTTTTATTGAAATATCATATCTTTTGAGAATATTCATTGCATTGTCTTAATCATTAAATTCCTCAATCACAACATAGTAGTGTTCCAACTCATCATCAAGTACAGCTGCATGAGGGGGTTGCATTGCAAGGCCCACATATATATTGGAATAATACAAGTTAACACCTAGCTCAATTGCCCCATCCTTGGTCAAGTTGGATGGCTTATTTGTGAATGGAAGATAAACCCCTCTCCAAGAACATTTTATTCAACCTTAGACAAATGTTTGGTGCAACCTATTTCTACACCTTTTCCACTATAGTCTTGCATTTGGCTTACATGGGTTACTTGGGTGAGAGTAGGTACAATGGGATATGCATTGCCTTTATTGATTGTTCCTTCTCCTTTCTGAATATGAACACATTCATCTTTCTTGTCCTCTTCAAGTGTTCCATTTAATTTTTTAAGTTGAACAAATGCATTTATCTCATCCTCTCTATATTGATCTAAATGCATGACATTCTTAATTGTAATATCATCATCTTGGTCTATAGGATTCACTTAGTGTCATGTATTTTATAAGTTCCTATTTATTTAATGGCCATGCACATGTCATCCTAAAACCTAACTTTATAATTTTTATGGACAATGTGGTTTTGAAAGCTATATTGGCTAGCTCAGCCAATTCAGACTTGTTGATTTCAACCTTTTGATTTCTAACCATCCACTTTGACCTCTCACTTTTGAATTAATTTTTGAATGGGGAGAACACACTTACATATAATGGTTTTAGCTTGTGGGAAGTGTGGGATAGCATAGTTACAAGGTTTATTCCCAAACTCCTACCCTCCATTACACTTGCCACTGCTATGTGACTTCCATTACCATAAAAAAATCAATATGTACCTATTAGAAATGGAAAATCCACTTGGTATTGACCTATTGAAATGTTGTAGCTAATTGATAAATATTTATTTTTTCATCCAAGAATTCTATTGGGATGTCATACATACTCCTATTTTATAGCGTGCTATGTAGTTTTTAAGCTATCTTTTTCCCTTGAAAAGATAAAATCCAAGAATGCTCTGGCCTAATGCATTAACACAAGAAATAATGGTGATCTATTCCCTAATTTTTTAAATGATGTGATAAATGTTTTGATAACCTCTCTTTACTATCATCTATATTCCATTATTCCTGCTAGCTTGTAGTCTAATTTCATCACAATTCCAAATTATGAAAGGTCCATACTAGTTGGCTTCATATACCTTCAAATTATTATTAAATTAATATATAATAGAAGGCCATATTTGGAATTTTATATCTATATCCAAAACTTTTTAGATCTAATGGACAAGCATTGGGGCCTCTTCTTAAATCCAACCCACCAAGACTTACATATCATTCTATCTGTGAAAGGTTTGGGTTTATTTTGACAAATATGGGATACATAAGACCTGAGTTTTATGATTTCCACTCCATGGCCAAGGTCTGACATATCTTAACACCATTAAACAACCTCAATTTTATAATGATAGGGTGTATAATTCAATGAAGAATCAATTCCCATTGGTTTTATAATGATAGGGTGTATAAATAAATAATGGCAATTGAACACATACACATTAATATGCCTAATCTATAATCCATATTAACACACATTCTTTACCAAATGATCAAAAAGGAAAAAAGATGGCATACTTTGTAATTATTAACCTTAACTCAGTTAACTGAATAACAACATATATGATAAATAAAATAATTATCTACATAGTCATATGAATAAAAATATTAAGTCAACACAAGATCCACTCATCATATTGATAAGTGATCTTTAAAGATTAAATAATTCTAGAGTTATAATGTAACTCACTCATATAAATATATCAATAATATTCTACTGAATCACAATATTAAAAAGTTAAATCTATGATATTTATACTTGTTTTTCCCCAACCAAATAGTTAAAAAATAAATACACTCATGATGACTCACCAATGCTCATCAACACACTTTAGTCATGGAAACTAATTACATTGATTCCCTAAGGACCTAAGCCTTTTTGCCCCTATATTTTCTCTTTGTTGATAGATCCTCATTATCGATCACCTATTTCCCCATGGGTTGGTTTGGATTCATGCTTGAATTATTCTATTTCATCCCTGTGAATCCATCCATAACCATTTTCCACTTTATTTTCAATTCCTAAGTCTTCCACTAAGTTTTGGGTCCTTCATTTTTGGGCTCTCCATTTAACATGCACATTTATTTTATGAGACTTGGTCCTTTTGCTCCATGGTCTTATGAACCATGATTCTCCATGCTAGTTATTTCAAAAAGTACTCAGCCTAAATTTCAGAACCAACATCACCCCAAACTAAGCCATTAGTCTATATTGGACTAAGCATTATTCTTGGGATCCACCAAAAACTTGGGTCCTATCTACTCAATTTGCTTCTTGACACCCTCCCAATGGGTTAAGGTGTTATGCAACTTTGATGTTATTTATTTGATCACCACTTTGAACTTATTGGTCTCCTTAGGTTGTTTCAGACACTCACTTGATTTATTTACTAAATTTTCAAGGGATGTGAAATCATCATTATGAACACCTTCAATCATAGTGATCTCAGTGGCAACTTGTTCTCAGAAAGCTATGATGTTTGAATTATTTCATGATGGTGAGTGATTATTATGTCCTCCATTGTCTCCACATATTTTAATGTTTTTCCATGCTCTATGTAATCTTTTATTTACAAGGCATTATCTACCAACTATTTTCATTGAATCTCTTCCCCTTGAAGTCATGCTTACAAAATATTTCTAGGCTTTACCAACTTTTCATAAACCCCATCTAAAATGGGAATGGTGTCTCCAAATATGTGCAAGAAACTTTTAGACACCTCTACTACTTCTATGAACTTCTATGTTGCCCAAGTTTGTTCATTCTGGGGGTTGAGCTATTCACTAAACCATTTTAATAGGAACTCTACCAAGGTCTCTAATTTATCCATTTCCTCACTAGAAAGGTGTACTCTATCCATGAGTGTTAATTCTTGGCTCAAAATTATTTTACAAATGTTTAATATTTTCACCTTTGAAGCCATTTCAACTTTCAACTGAAGCATAACCTTGTCTAAATCTTCCTCAAGATTTGTTTTTATGATGACCTTGTTCATATATAAAACCACCATCTCTATATGTTTCTTCTAGGCTCACTGAACATCAGAGTCAATGAAGGCATTCTACCTTATGACCTCATGTAACAACTTTAAGAGTGTTCACCAAGTACATATTCAAATTTCATTTTTGCCTTCTTGAGGGTTGTTTCTTCACGTCATGTTAGTGAATGTGATTTATTATATTCTAGGGTGACCTGCTCTTATTCTATAACAACTTTTTTTGGTGTCTCCTCCATAATCTCTATTTTCTTTTCTAAGTCACCATCTTTAGGCACCATTGTTTCTTGTTCCAAATGAATAATTTATACTATTGGCTCTGAGCCTTCAAGTTAACTTATTAGTATATTATTCTTAAGTAGTACCTGGGCAGTCCTTTCCCTTTTTAAAGATTTTTATTGGGTGCTTGTGATGGCATCATGCCTTAGGAACTTATACTTTTTCTCTAGAGTTAGTTCTGATGGGATTATCTATGTTTCCTCCTTTTCACTCCCTAAGTATTTCATCCTAGGCTTCAACATGTAAAATAAATAATGAATTGAATTACCTATAAAAATTTTCTAGACTTTGATGTCAATTTTATCCAAATCTAAATAATTCCTATATTATTTCTTTCCAGGTTATATGTACATATGGTGGAGGGTGTGAATCTCCACATCAATATTCTCTAAAACAATGTTCATCAACTATGCATCATACATCTCATTGACAATGTTCATGAAGTACCAGGTAGTGAAAGAATATGGTAACTTTAGCCATCTAGACAACTCTCCAGAGGGAGCCATATAGATGTACGCTATTGAAAAATGTCACTTAATGATAAACTTCACTTGGTCTACAACCTATCCAGGTAAGTCTATTGAAACATGCCACTCATTCCAAAATGCTTCCTTCATCCTATCATACCATCCCTTCATTTTGATTTGTGGGAAAGGATTATTGGTCCAAGGCAAGTGACTGCTTTAAATCACTTTGTAGGGAAATTTTTATTGAGAGGGTATTTCCATTTATTCTCTCCATTAGTTTAGTTAGGTACACCAATCTCATCACAATCAATAATAGGGACACACCCCAAATAAACCTTTGGTTGGGTAAACTATGGGATTTGTCTATGCCTATAATACTTCAAGTAGCAAAGTACTGCACCTAATTATATTTTGTTCCCTTATTAACTTGTTAAGAGACATAAACATAGGCCATATCCACCTATATCTACCTCCAACCTTGGCCATTATTATGCACATGACCAATTTGAGGGTGAGATCTTAGAGATTTATGATATGCATAACATGGCCTTGTTTTTGATACTCAAGCACCATAACACTCTTTTGTATCTCATCCTAGTCCTCTCAATTGTAAGTAAGGTCTGTTCCTGAGCAGTGGAACCCCATGACTTTGATTATTCACTTTGATGTAATCCTCATCCATCATCCAACAGAATAGATATAGTCTTTGTGCAGCCATAAAATAAAAAAACTTCACTACTTCAATTATCTTTCCAAAATATGGGAGATTGAATAATTGGAAGAGTCCAATATCATTTAAATCATTAAACATTTTCAAGTCATATATTATCTCACTCTTTGTGTTTTGGTGCTCTACCTGGTAGTCATGTTGAAATTCCACTTCATAACTAGGCTAATGGTGGTTATAATAAAAACATTACAAGTGGGCATATTCGATACCCAATTCTCTATGCATAATACCACCTCTAAAAATTAAATTTCTTTGATCATCAGTGGGGGTGAAGGGGGTTAAACATCCTTATTCTTTACCTATCTTGACGTTTCTAATTCTATGTCTTGTACACATGCTTTGAGCTCTTCAGGTACCTCTTCTCTAATCAACATAGTGTCACCACCCACACCATCCAACTCTTCTTCCTCTACTTTCCTAGGAAAAAGCTCACTTCATTGGGCTTTTTTCTTTAGCCACATCACCCTTATAGGCTATTGAATATTGAGGTGTGGTCTTCCAATCTTTCTAAAAGAATATGGGGTTACCTTGTTATCCCACTCAACTCTCTTGATTCAACACACTATTATGGTGGATTTTGACCTTTGTACCCTATAAATCTAAAAATTTGAGTATCCTTACACTCCTCCCAGTGCTCTTTCTATTTATTTCAACTAATTCACCTCACAATGATTAAAAATAGTCTCAATCTATTAATTTTCACTCATATAGAATCCTTAAAATCACTTTATAGCATCTCAAATATGTTCCTTTGGCTCTTTACGTTTGTAATTGTGAGAATAGTAAAAAGTGAAATGTCCTACATTTAAACTTTTATAGGATTGAGGAGGTAAGTTGCATTTATTACCCCACTACCTCTACAAATCACTTCATGTAGTAAATTATAATAATAGTATTTCCACAATGTGAATTTGGCACACTTTCCATCACCATTACTTATCTTCAATTAAATACATGTCTCATCCCATGCTTTTCTCGAAATGCATGATAGTTGTAAAAAATTTGAATATTTTCCATTCCAAAGTTAGGAATCTTACTTCTTTATCTCAACTTATCTTGGTATTTATTCACCACATCCTATGTGCCCTTTTATCCTTACACACTTCTACTTATGTACCTTTGCTCCCAGGTGCATTCACATTGACCATATCTTGGCACTCCATATTTCTACACTTACCCCACACTAAAAGTTATTTATGGTCCTCCAAGATAGAATAAATAATTATAAAAAAAGTGTTGACCCAAAAACTACTCAAGGGTACACAAATAATGCCATGATTTATTGAAGATAATCAAAATCCTAGACTAATTTAATGGCATACTCTATATTTTTACAAAAAAGAGAGACTATTTAGAATAGTAGGGTCTCAACTAAATACCATTAAAATGGATAGGAAGTAATTGGCCATCTAGTCACTTTAACCTACACATGCTAGTGGAATAGATACTATGAATTATTAAGGGGCCATCCTAGTGTAAACAAAGCTTTATGGAGTGGTACACAAACTTATACTCATATACTAAGACTTGCATGCTATAAGAAAAAGTCTTATTATTTAAATGGTGATCTTGCTAGGATTTTTTTGTGTGTTTATTTACTCCTTGAATCTAATTTACAAGAAACCAGGTTTCATGTAGCTACAATAAAGTATCAATTTGTGATTTCAAGGATGTTTGATCATCTAGTTGACCAACATGCACAATATGAAGAGAAGAGACAAGTAATTTAACCAAAAGAATCACTTTGATAGAGAACATAAGATTTAATGGTTTGTTATTGTCTAATCACTTGTAAATGGTCTAATATACCCATAATAACATAACACATGATCATCCTAGTCAATGCATCCAATATTGCATATCTTGGTCAATGTATTACCCAATATCTTATTGAATGCCTTAATTATACCATTGGCCTGAGGATGATATGGAGTTGTTTGATGGTGCACAACCATGAATTATTCCACAAGGATATGGATGGTCTCATTAAGGAAATGGGTGCCTTAGTCACTATTCAGACTCAATGAACATATAAAATATGTAATGATATTCTCCCAGATGAATCTAGTAGTAGCTGTAGTGGTACAATACCTTAATAGTGTAACTTCAGCCTAATGAGTGATACAGTTAATAGTAGTGATAAAATAACATGTGTTGGTATGCCTCCTTATTGGGTTGATGGGGCCAAAAAAATCAATTTCCCACTTTTAAAATGGTTCTTATGACATGATGGGATCAAGGTGAGTCACATCCCTTCTATTTAAATTTTCCATGCACTGGCAAATGTCACATTCGTGTGTGTAAGTATTAACATTCTTAAATAAGGTAGGCCACCATAAGCTAGATAAAAGGACCTTATGCATTATAAATTTACTATCATAGTGTACTTTGGTGACAGCCTCATAAACTTCTCAAAGTACCTCGGCACGTTTTTGGTTCATGATGTAGTGGTATAGCACTTCATGCTAACCAAGCTTATAAAAGTTAACCATATAAGTTGTAATAGAGTAGTATAAACATACAGCTTCTTTTATGGAGTGCTAAGGTGAGCTAGTGATGAAATTATATTTAGAAAGGTGACTATATCTTCCAAATCCTTAGGCATGTGCATGATATGAAACAACTTTAGGATAGGAAATTCATCCTCTATGGTACACATTAGTTCTCTAGATTCAATGTACAAAAGGTCATCTAAACCATAATTGGCTTTACCATGTTTGACCATCACTAAAAACTAGAAATCTTAAAATAACACAATCCACTAATAAATGTACCCATGTAATACCAATTTATTTACTAAGTAATTTAGTGCCTCATGGTCCTTGGAGAATATAAATCAAGTATTTAGTAAGTACTAAAGAAAATTTTAGAGGGCATAAACTATAGACGATGCTTCATGATCTATAGTCATGTAGTTCTATTTGGCTAGAGTAAGCTTTATACTTTAAAAATATATAGGGTGGTCCATGTTTCCCTCACAAATTTGATTAAGGATATAACCAACCACCATGTTAGAAGAATCGATATGGATGTGAAAAGGCTTTGTAAAGTCTGTAAAATAGAGAATAAGGGTGGTGATAAGCCTATCCTTGAGTGTAACAAATGATTGCTAGTGAAAATTGGTCCAAATAAATTGACCATTTTATTTCAATAATTCCTCTAGAGGCATAACAATCCTATCATATCCTTGAATGAATTTTATATAATATCTAGTATGCTTTAGGAAGGTTTGTACCTATTGCTAGGTAGTCAACACTAAAAAGCGAGGTATAATAGAAATCTTGGTTGGATCCAACAAAAGTCCATCAAGGCATATGACATGACCAATTATAATGTCAAAGGGGGTAGAAAACATACATTTCTTCATATTTAGGGAAATTTTAAGGTTTTAGCAGTGCTCAAGCATTAGTCATATATTTGAATAGTGGTTCTGCACTAAGTTGTAAATAGTCTAGTCATTAAAGTAAAATTGAAGTAACTTATTAATAAAGTCATTAAAAGCTTTGACTATAATTTAGGGGAACACAATAAGACCATTTTTTATCCTAAATGGAATTACATTATAAACAAAATATCGCCACTCCATTATAATTTTGGTATTTAGATTATCCACTTTTATGATCTAAAATTGATGATATGCAAAGAATCTATCTATAAGTGTATAGATTTCAAACCTAAAAATTATTTTGAGTATCTCTTTAGTGAAGGGGTCAGTAATGAAAGTAGTGTTGAGTACTTGATAATCCACAAAGATCTGAATACATCCATCCTTATTGATACTTATAACCATGAGACTCACCCATTCAGACTCATTGATAGGCATAATGACTCTTAGGTGCAACATGCTATCAATTTCTTCCTCGACTTGAGCATGTAATTTAGGATTCATCTTATAGGGCCTCTTTCTAATAGGTCAAGCACCCTCTACCAATTTATGTATATATTATCTAAGGAATAATTCACACCTCGCATTTCATTATTTTTCCATGGGAATACATCTCGATACTCTTTCAATATCTCAAACACCTTAGAGATATTTGTATCAAACTAATAGTCTCCCATAATATCCACCTTGGGTGCTTCACCCATGCCAATATTTCATTGAATAGTACAGAGTGAATCCATGTATGAGAGTTGCTCATATTGGATTGTGTCATAAACATTACACACACCATAATCCATGTGCTTAACCAAATGATCAGTCAATGGGTTAGGAAAATTAGATCTAACACCTTCATCAACTTGGTACATTATTTTATACTTACCCTTGCAGATTTATTCTCTTAATGAATGGCTTAATATAGGTTCAAGTGGTGGAGATTATGCCTTCTCATATATTTTTTGGTAAATAGTCAAACTCTCCTCCCACATACCCTGTATGCTTTTAATCCAATCTTGAACTGGGGCTAGGTCACCTACTATACCCTGATTCATGGATTTTAATATAAGGCATAAATCCATCCATGGGGATGAATAAGATAAAACCATAAGCATGTTACTCTTAAAAAATGTGAATATATCTTTTCTAGATGGCTCTCTTTTTGAATATACCACACTCTATCCCAAGTTCATAGAGTTCCATAGAATTCAAAAACTAAGAGGTACCTAGGAAAAAATGTTTCATCTTCCATCCACATAGTCTTGCAAGCTTCAAGGTGAGGTTCAGGATTTCTAATGTGACTATAGCTTATGGTGCTATGTATATGGTTATCATGGTGAAAGTGATGATGTAAATTATAATGAACTTGATCCCAAGTAATTAAGTTCTCTCAATGATTTATACACCACCAAGAAGCTATGCCATCAATGATATGACTAATTGATTATACCTAATCAATTTCAAAGTCATCCAAGGCTTCCAAATTTTATAAAATCTCATAGACTTCTATTTAAAAATGGAACCTTGGAGCTTCATCTAATATTAATAGTGACATAACCATGATTTTTTATGAAGGAGATAAACAAATTTAAGGCATTTATGATACTTATATAGAGTATCATCGTGACTTCCTATAATGCCATAGATCCTGCTAGTAAGAACATAGTCACCTTGAGCCTAGTAGTTAAAAGAATTACTAATGGTGTTAGACAAAGAATGTGCATCCATATAATGGAAGATGCCATTTGGAGTGTGGTTAAGGTATTAATTACCCTAAGCTATGACATTATAAATGTGGTTGATGTCCTCATGAGCATTGACCAGCTAAACATAGGGAGGCCCTTGAGCATGGTCCAAAAGAATGACAACATGATACTCATCATTCTTGAAGTTGATGTAGAGATTCTTAAATCTCACATCAACATTATTTACATAATATCATGGGTGACCCAACATAGGTAGGAAGTCATTAGTTTTGACCAACTCTATGAATTCAAAATCAACTATTAAAGTGACATTGAGGATAACCATAGTGACATCTTTAAGTACACCAATGGGAAAATCATGAGTCTTATTGGCCATAAATAAAAAATTCTACAAAACTAGGATATGCTTATTTTTCCAAGCATCCTTAGTAAGAACATTTAATTTAGCACTGGTATCAACTAAGATATCCTGGATAACCCATCCATAGATAGTGTCATTAACCATTATCTCCTTATCCCTCTCTAGGATAGGCTAGATGTGAGTTTATTATTGTTGTGCATGATTTAACTAATGATATTCAATAAGCCTAAGTGTATGATGACTTAGCCAATTATACAATAAGGTTAAAATATCCTCATTTGATAGTCATTTCCATATCTCTTAAAAATCATCTTGTACTTTGTCATGAAGGTCTATAGCTTTCTACATATTAGCAAGTGTAACAACATCATGATCCTTGAAGGATAAGATACCTCCTTGAAATTATCTTATATAATTTATAGTGTCACAGAATACCTCTTTTTGTTATTGAGCATCTAGATAGTGAGTAACATGAGTGTCACATCCCAATTCCTCTTTAGACCTAATAACCTACTTATTAGTGGATTTTATGGTTATTATTTGGTTAATCTAGATTTCATATAATAATTTATAGCTTATTTACATGATTGTTAACTTGTTGAGTTTGTTATACTTATGTGTTATGTTCATGATGATCATGTTTATTTAGTTCATTATAACAATATATTATGGATTATATATTGATTCAGGCTAACTACCTTCACTTTTTTGAGGTGAATGTATGACAAATATGTCCCTTAGAATATGATGGAGGGAGGGCATTATCAAAGAGTATGGTATAGATGTAGGTGTTGGGGATGATAGAATGAAAACTAAGAACTTGTATACACCATAGTAATATAATATGATTTTGATTAGTTTTTCACTTAGATAGCTTGTAGCTACTTTTAGATGTGATATTGATTGCTTATTTTCCAATGATTGATGTTCATGTTGATTTGGCTTTGTGTTGAAATTATGGTGTCTTACTTATCTTATTGCATATGTTTATGTTGCTTACACATGTGCTTAAAAATTGGTAAGTGTCCTTCTTGCTGCCTTTGGATATATATGTGAATGTTATTGGAAGAATTATTGTGTTGTTTACATTGTATGAGTGTGGAGCACGTGTTTATAACAAATGCATTGCTAAATGAAAAGTGACTTAATTGTCATGTTAGTTAATGAAAAAGGACTTAATTATCATGTTAGTTAATTGTTAGCTAATGTGCTAATGTTAAAATGTTATTTTATAAGTCAATGATAATTGTTATATTATTTTAATTACCTTGTGATAATTTAACATTGTTATTGGAATTATAAGTTTTTAATGTTTTTGCTAAGTCAATGTTGATATTCATAATAAAGAAAATATTCTTATTATTGATAATAATGTTTTAGTGACTTTTATAAAGTTGATGTTAAAAGTCATAGTGTATTAAATGATTATTATATTTTGGAAGGCTAGAGATTAGGGTTATTTTAGTTTTCATTAACTTGGATTATCGAGCTAATATGCAAAGCACACATTTTATTTATATTCTACATGGTGAAAAATATAGATTTATGCTAAAATACTACCTGTTATTTTGGGTTGCACAGATTTAAGGCAGAGATAGTGGAGAGTTCTATTGGCATGAAATTAGCATGAAAGATAATAAAAGAGAGGGGAGAAAATATTGTATGATGTGATAGGTAGAAGAATAAAAATGGTTTTGAGCTAGATTGAGAGGAATACAAATTTTGGTAGAGTTGGTTTCACTTATCAGGTTGGTGTTACTTAAATTTATAGATGGATAATTTGGATTAATTAAACATAAACCTGGTAAAATATTTTAGGGTTTTCATATTGTTTTAGTTATTATGAAACTATAGAATACTAAGGCATATTCTTAGTACTATGGATGGATCGACCATCCACATAACTAGGTATATAACTCAATGACCCCTAGTATAAATGGTTGAGAGCACTAGTTTCTTTACCATAATATATACTGATTTTAATGGATAATTTCTATGTATTATATTGGGGTGAACTAATAACCTAGGAATATTTGAGGTGGTTTTTTTTTAAGCTAAGTATTTATATAAAGGATCTATTTAGGCTTAAACTTAGTTCCTTAAAACATTATATCAAACCATTTATTTTATTATTCAAATGTTGTCTTATTTTGAAGATATATTATTTAAAGTTTATTTTAAACCTAACTTAGGGTTAGAATGAGTGTGAGATTTGAATTGAGATGGAAATTATATTAGGAATCAGAAAAACTCAAACTTTGGTATTGTTTATTATTTTCATTAAGTCACTTTAGCTGAAAGGAAATTCTATTCTCTATAGAATAACTTATGAATGTTTGTGTTATATTTATGTAATTTAGAAATAACCAAAAAAATATAAATATAAATAAGCATATACATATAATTTGAGTAATGATTAAATATTTAAGGCCTATAGATATGCATATACTGATGTGTGTGTGTGTGTGTGTGTGTGTGTGTGTGTGTGTGTGTGTGTGTGTGTGTGTGTGTGTGTGTGTGTGTACACACACACACACATCAAACCATTTATTTTATTATTAAATTGTTGTATTATTTTGAAGATATATTATTTCAAGTTTATTTTAAACCTAACTTAGGGTTAGAATGAGTGTGAAATTTGAATTGAGATGGAAATTATATTAGGAATCAGAAGAACTCAAACTTTGGTATTGTTTATTATTTTCATTAATTCACTTTAGCTGAAAGGAAATTCTATTCTCTATAGAATAACTTGTGAATGCTTGTGTTATATTTATGAAATTTAGAAATAACCAAAAAAATATAAATATATAAGCATATACATATAATCTATGAGTAATGAGTAAATATTTAAGGCCTATAGATATGCATATACTAATGTGTGGGTATATATATAACTGAGCCGTAAGAGAGTGATTATAATTTGATTGGTTATTCATTATGGTTTTTAATGAGAGCTTTATTTTTAATAGTGATTTAAACTTAAATAAAACTCAAAGTAATGATATTAGGTGACTAGTATTTCACTATAGCCTTATTAAAGGGTTTAATTTATGTGAAATAGGGGAAAATAGATAAAACCTATAGTATAGATATGGATTTCTAAATTTGTAGCATGACTTTTCATTTATATTAAACTTGAAATTACTTATTGAAAGCCATAGAATTAAAAAGGTTTATATCTATTTTTGATGTGTTTAATATATCTTTATATAGAAGTGAATACATGATAGACCTCTCCAATCTGTATAATATAGACTTGGTTGAGTTCATATATAGGACTATGTGCATTTGAATATACAGGTCATGGACTATTGAGTGTAATGATATAGAATACAGCCAAAATACCATGGTTTAGTGTTTTCTTATAATTTTTAAGAGTTTGTTATAATGATAAGTTGAATTATACAATATATATGATACTCATATATCATGGGCATAACTCTTTTCAATTTTGAGTATACCATATACAAGTATTTAAATATTGGTTATTTATTAAATATATTATAAGATTTATCTGAATGATTGAATGTGTAAATAAATATATGGTATAATTATGATTTGTTGATTTGATTCAAATCTTGTGTGTGTGTGTGTGTGTGTGTGTGTGTGTGTGTGTGTGTGTGTGTGTGTGTGTGTGTGTGTGTGTGCGCTTAAAAACATTACATGATATAAAAAATAAATTTGGGTGCATTTGTTATCTGGACTAAATTTAAACATGTTTTAATAGTTGAAATAAACACCTAATTATGTGGTATTTGATATTGAATACAAATCATATTGATGTTCTTACTATTTGATAAGCTTTTAAATATTCTTCTGGTTTATGGATATAAATAATAAGATGATAAACAATATTATTATGGATGAATAACATAAAAAATAGAGTTACATATTAATATTTGATAATGTGATGTCTTGATAAATGTCTTACCTAGATGATTTGATTTTATTGATGACTATATTAAAATATGTTTATTATATTGTAATAAATGAGATGTTTGGATTCATTAAATTGCATTTAATGGAATAAATGAATGTATTTGATATTTTATTATTTAGTACATATTATATCTACTAGTAGGGAATATTTATTATGAATTTCTTAGTTTCATTATTATGAAATATATAAAACTAATAGTGTATTAATGACATTATATAAGCAAGTGAGACAAACTTCATTTACTTAGATAGTGTCACTAATACACAAAGATAGTGTAATCTAATTAAGTGGTGTGTATGAAATTGATTAATCATTCTGATTAATAACTATATGAAAATTTTGACCAAAGTAGTCTTTAAGGTTAAAATTTGCATTTCATCTTTTTGATTCAGTTTACATGTTTTGTATGATATCATTTTAGAATGAATTTCTTTATGATATATTGCATGTAATAGTTATCTTACAACACATAGGTTCTAGTTATCACTCTTGATTTTTTCACCATCATTATCTATCCATCCATGAAGGGAGAGCCATTACCTAGTTGGGAGATTATGTGGGGGATATATCATCTATGGTTGGTCTGGAAGATAACTTGAATGATGCCCTCCCTCCCCTCAATAGTACTTCACTAGTAACTACATTCATGATTACTTATGGTTGATTCAAGTTCATTGGGACTTGCTTGCTCCATGGATCAATGTATCATTTTACATTAATATTAAGATGTATTAAGTTGAAAATATATTATTTTATTCATATATATCATTACAACAATTGGATGTAACATTATTTCAATAGTGGCTGAATTTTTAATTATTCTTTTATGAAACAAATGTAGTATTTATTTCTATATTCATCATTGTACTTGACCTTGATATTATGAACATTGGCTAAATATATTAGCCATTTACCTTATTATGGTTAGCTAAAAACTAATGTACTTAATTAAAGATCACTGTATTTACTAGTTTCATCATGATGGAATCTGTTTATTGAATTTTTGTAATTGATTAAAAACAATATCATATTCTAATAAAACCTTGTGTGGTTTTTACATTTTGATATCATATTTGAGGCTCAAAATATATGAGTTAATGAGTCCACTAATACAAACATATTCTCTTCTTAACCAAGAAGAAGAATGGTGCACACTAGACTTGGAGGTGAGGGTACTTCTAACACAAATCCTCTAGTGGATCCAAATAAATTCAACACTGAGTAAGATATGAAGTGGGATGAGATCCTTGCATCCTTACATGACACTAGGGACCAAATCAAATCCATAGAGTAGGAAGTGGATGGGTATGTTAAGGATAATGTCTAGGAAGAACCCAAAGAGTATCTTTATGAGCAAGAAAATCATCAAGAACATACGCATGAGGAAGTGCCACAAGATGTGATAGCTTGAGTAGTTGTAGATTTAGCATGGGATATGAAAAATACAAATCCACACAAGTTTGTTGGAACCTTCTTGGGAGATGGCACTGAATCATAGACAAAAAAATATGGAGAAATATTTTGATATTTAAAATTACTCTAAAGTCACCAAAGTAGTATGGGGAACATATCATCTTGCTTGTGAAGCAACAACTTGGTGGGTAAATAAAAATATTAAGATGAACCTTGACTCTACCATAACCACTTGAGTATAGTTAGTGACATTGTTTAGGTCATGGTGGCTTCCTAAGTGGTATTCTGATTAAAATTTAATGGATTTTTTAAACCCTAATCAAGGATACCTTTCTATGAATGATTGTTGGGATCAATTCACTAAGCACCCAAATTATGTTCCACAATATCAAGTGGATGAGAGGTTTCAAATCAAGAAGTTCAAAATGGGATTAAACCCCCAAATTAGTTGTTAGGTATATTTACATGGGCCATCTACCATGGATTAGGTTTTTGATAAGGTAGGCAAACCAAAACTAATATGATTTATTAGAGTCTTCATAAATTCATATAAAAATAATGGATCATACATAGAGATAGATAAATATTTTAACACAATAATATTATTTTGATTAAAGAATTTTACTCAAGAGAGGAGGTTAGTATAGTGTTAGTTCCAAAAAAAAAAAAAATCGACACACTAAAAATCTAACATCTCTAGTCTTGGATAATGGGGGGAGCTTAGTGAACAAATATAATGAAAACCCAACTAAAAATGTAAATAAAAGATAACTTTCCTTACCTTCTTTTATTGCTCCAAGAGATCTTTTTGTTGGCTTGCTTGGATTGTGCTCAAAATGTCTTCATAAATGGGGCTTGGCTATCTCCATCTCCTATTGGCACCATGGTTATCTTTGGTTTGGTGTGGCATGTCTTATAATTTTAGCATTATAACACTATGTTTGCATTCATGAACCATGGTTATCTTTGGTTTGGTGTGGCATGTCTTATAATTTTAGCATTATAACACTATGTTTGCATTCATGAATCAAATTCCTACAAAATAACTTTACTCTATCCAAGATCTCATGAAAAATAAAGAGCTCTAGGCTGGCTTTTATAGGCTTTAAATGAATTGAAATGAGTTAAATCTTATCCTTGGTTTGCTTAACTAACCCCAGTAGGGTTAAGAGGTGTCTAAGATCTCATGATTAGCTTGAATATATATTTTGATATATTTTGCATTTGGACAACTCACAAAAAGATAATGATTAGATTTTAAGATGATTTTTAGGATATTGATTGATACTTGACTTTTCCTTTTTAATAATTGATTTTTTTCTCACGGATAAATTTAATTAGGATTTAATTTTTACTTAATCTTTGTTATGCTTTTGCACATTTTCCAAGTATTTAATTAATTCAATGTATGCATTTATATGATTTAATTTATTTGTCAGCCAGATTTGAGACTTATAGAAATTCTTAGGCTAGATGTTCAATGGTTGGTAAGAATTATTCTAAAGTCGAGTATAAGGCCATTGGTGGCCAATTTTAAGTGTCTACAATTTTCCCCTGTTTGGGAAGATGTTGAAAAACCATAGGCACAACAATGTCTTCTCAAAGAATGAGAAAGGGCCTATATGCAAAAAAAGAAGATGGTGGTTAAAAAAAAGCTCTTGACAATGTTTGGAAAGCCTAGGATGATGCTCCCTTAAGGGAGTGGCCATCATATTTTTTTATGGACAGTCCCAAAAAAATAAGTAAGAAGAAAGGTGAAATTAACCCATGGCTGAGATTAATCCAAATGATAAAATGCTTGCATCTTTTGATTTAAAATGGTACTTATTTTCCCAAAGATGATTATAATCAAGAATAAAAGTTAAAATAATTATTTTTCCATAGGTAGTTATAATCATTAAGATGACCTACATTGGATACAGATGATGTTTGATATGCTTATGCCCCAGTAGGGTGGATTATCAAACATGACTCAAGGATAGGCCCTATTTCATAAATTAAATATGAGTGGGTACAAACATAGGTATGATGTCTTAATGAGTAAACAAGCCATAAAAAACCAATCATATGAGGATGAAAAGTGATTAAAGAGATGGATAGAAGAATAAGACTGATCAAAATAAATGATTTATTTTTACTTTCCAATGTGGAGATGATCACTCTTATTAGCATTGATACAACTAGAATGGTTAATGGATTGATTTGATCATGATGGGTGGAAGGATTTACCAAGGTACCAAGGAGAAATTTCTATAGCTCCATTGCTTGTACAACTTCTTGAGCTGATTTTTATTGTAGTACATGACAATATGCCTCATGATATAAAACACCATGAGAACTTGGCCAAAATATGCATAAGGACTAACTCCTAATCTAATAAACAATTGAAAACAATGCACCAATGATAAAAACCATGATGATGATGATGATGTTAACATATGAATATGGATGGACTCAAGAATAAGTGTAAAGAATCACCTAATGAATGCATATAAACTAAGTAAAGGTAATAATACTAAAAATAAATAAACATGCAAGTGAAAAGCAAACAAATAGAAAAACAAGTAGAAAACAAGCAAACAAACAAAAATATTGAAAATAAAATCAATAGAAAACATCCTATAATGGATTTGTCCTAGTAGGGCAGATTGAGGATAACTGACTAGGATTAGATAGGACAAATGTTTTTGGATTTTGAAAGTTGAAGATTTTTTTTGGAATTTTAGAGTATCTCAACTTGATTAGGATTCACAAGATACTACATGGTACAAGCTATAAAAAAGATGAGAGCGTGGCTAACTTGAATAGGTGATTAAAAAATGATGAGAGTGTGATGGCAAAGGGAGACTAAGCTAATGACAATGTGAATCAAACATGACCCAAAAAGTCTCAAAATGGCTCTAGGTCATAGTAGTTCCACCTTTCAATAAAGGAATCTAACTAGTTTAGTAGCCAATTCAAATAAAATAGGCACAGTTGGCATAGTATGATATAGAAATGGCTGGTTGGTATGTCAAGGCATGATAAATAAAAGTTGGCCCTAGTTTTCCCATAGGTGGTTATAATTAGGATACAACTGATTAGATCAATGATATTAATCTACCCATAGGTGATTATAATTAGTATCAAGATTGGTGAACATTGATTTGCCCTTGTAGGTGGATATAATTAGGCTCATATAAACAAATATGATAATAATGGATAAGAAATGAAGGATGTGAATGCCAAAACTTATGTCGTATGGATCAAAAATACTACATCTGTCTAGAATTTTTGAAATAACTATAAAAATAGATATAATTCAGCATGTTGAAACATGAAACCAATGGATGCAAAAAATTCAACTGGGCTAGGATAGGTTGGATTAAAACATGCTTAGGTTGATAGAATGGAATGGTAGAATGAATAAGTGATAGGATAATTATAGGCTAGTAGACTAATGTGATGATAGGATAAAATGGTTGGAGGGTTTCCCCCAAGAAATAGGATGAATGGAAAGGGTATGTGATAATGGATAAAGGAATATGAAATAACAATGGCCTAGTGTTTGGTCGATAATGATGGAATGGTACATGTTTGTGGCTTGGGTGTGGTGTTTGATTTTATTATTCTTGTTGATGTGGAGATGCACATCTTGATTAGTAAATGATACAAATAGAATACTTAATCATGTTAATTACTAGCCCACACCACATCTAAATAGTTTCTCTAACAATAATATGCTACAAATTTAGATGTTAATGATGTTATTGTGGTCTTCATTGGTCATTGATTATATTTCTTTCAAACATCTAGATAAGGTATCTTTGTAGCCTCTTCCAAGGAAAGTAAGGCTAGGGATGGTAAAAAGGGATAAATGTTGGATGATAGGTTTTATTAGGAAATGCAATGGTAGATGATAATGGAATGAATGATGGTGGGGAAATAAATGAAGATCAAGATTTTTAGGCACACACAATTTTATTGATTCTGGATTCGACATAACTTTGGATGTGGCAAAGTTGAAGACTTATAAATATTCTCTCAATAAGACCATCATATTCTTCTATTTTTTGGGTTTAAGATTATCTACCATCTCATTAGGTTGTAGATTAGAAGCTTTTTTGATTTTATTTTTTATAATGTCTTCACCAATTAGTGAATAAATTTTATGCTCAGCTATTAACAACTTGATGAGGTTTCTACCAATCAATTTGTTTTGCGGTATGTGCATAGAGTTGGGGGAAAATTTTGAAAATATTTTAGGTAACGTGATCAAATTATTAAATAACATGATTCTATTATTTAATTAACATGATCATATTATTTAAATTATGACTTAAAAATTATTGAGACATTATGCATACATGTTATTGAGAAAATAATAATGCATACGTTTTATTATAAATTCAAATAATGCATATGCATTTTATAACACATACACATTATATAGTATAATATACAATGCATACACATTATATAATACATACATGTTATTTTTTTATAAGACCAAAATCATCTCCACGAGCATGTGGGAGTTGTATGTGAAGCCAACCTTGGTCATAAGATTATATTTTCTATGATAAATGTTAAGTATAAGAAAATAAATGTAAAAATATCAATGTAAATAAATGTGACAGTATAAATGTAAATTTATACTTTAAATAAATTTTTGTAAATATTATATATTAGGGTCACTCAACATATGATAGAGTTGGTCTCATAGTTGCATGCCATACAATGTGGAAAATAGTTTTTCAAAATCTAATCAAGTGAGTACTTAGGCATTTTTAGGGTCTAAGTATTAAATATAGGGATTTTAAGACATAAATTTTGTAATTGATATCCATTTTTGGTAAACATGGTCATTTTTTATGTTGTTGTGCCTTCCAGATTAATTTTTAGCATTTCTAGGAGTCTTAAGTTTGTCAAAATTGATGAAAAGTGGTATGATTTGGGTAGCATAGGTCACATTGATGACCTGCACACATCAAACAACCACTTTTTTTTAATTTTACATATTCATCATCCCTCCCTCATCCTTGATCACTTCCTACTCATGCCTCATCACCCCTAATCACTCCCTCATTAACCCTCACTATCCCTAGTCATCTGTAATCACTCCCTCATGATCCATGATTACTCCCTCATTGACCCTCACTATGCCTCATCATCCCTAATAACTCACTCATTGTCCCTACTCATCCCTCATCACTCCCTAATTTACCCCTACCATCCCTAATCACTCCCTCATTGGATCTCACCATCCCTCATCATCCCTAGTCAATCCCTCATTGGAATTTACCATCCCTAATCACCACTTCAACATCCATAATCACTCCCTCCTTGTCCCTCATCATCTTTAATCATTCCATTATTGACCCTCACCATTCATCATCATTTATAATCACTCTTTCATTTCCCCTCACCATCCCTCATGATATAGAGCCCTATTCATACTCTACTTGTCCAAGCTCTTTTCCAATATCAACTTAGGTTTCACTTTGTATTTTCTTACTTGATCTCTATTTTTGGACACTACATACATTTCAAATTCACATTTTCATTTTATTTTTTCATTTATTCTCCACCATTTTTTGGATGGTCTCACTAAACTCTTCATTTTATTCTCCTTACTCAATGCATTAAATCTCTCTTACTTTGAAACTATCCCCCTTACTAATATTTATGATTTATAAAAACTTGGATCAAATATTGTCTCTATCTCCATGGGATTTAATAAGGATCTAAAAAAATTCCTTACACTCCTTTGTTCTCTCTAACTTCTTCTCAACCCTACTTTACTTCTAAACACAATCCTCATATCATAAACTACCTCTTACTCTATCATAGACTCTTCTTGTATAGACTCAAATCATCAAATAAACCTCATTTATGGATACCATAAAACATATCCCATCTCTTTACAAAGTTCTAGGCTTTGGTTCAACTATTTGATAACTTATTTTGGCTCTTTCTACTCTTGGATTGGGTCTTTAGATTTCCTTCTAACCTATCTACCACATAGTCCTCCCACATCTGTACTTATTCATAATTACACAAATTAAACACACTATATTATATTTTTTCATAGTTAAATCAAACTTTTCACCAATTTTCATGAATTATTGATGGTTACAACTCTTAAAAACTCACATTCAAAGTAGAAACTCCAATACAAGGTTTGGACTAGTTTTACAGACTTGAGAAGGGTCAAAATGAGATTTCAATCTTCCAAAGGAATTTATAATGAATTTTACTATTTTATTAGGTCTTATTTTACCCTATTCACATTTTATAAGTGTTATATTTCCCTTTTTAATCTACATTAGATTGACTTAACCAAATTTGAATAGACTGTGTACTCAGTCATAGGTTTGTAGTAATTTGAGAAGAGGTTATTTGTTCTAATTCATTCCAAAAGGGGTTATAAATCAACATGAAGGTTTAAAATCATATACACAATGTTTAAAAACTTTAAAAAATCAATTTATTCCATCTATAACACTCAATTTTCCAATTTCCATGAGATACCACTTTGATTGTTTTAAGTTTCTTGATGACTATAGGATTGTGCTAGTTTTATTTTTGCTCATCCAAATATATGAAAGATAATTGAAATAATATAAGACCTAATTATCATATTAGAATCAAATAACCAACATATAATTTTAAATTTTCACTCTAAAAAATTCATATACCTTCTCACATAGATATATCCTTAGAATTTTTGCTCATAGAAGACAACATTGTGTTGTTTAACACAAAATGTCCTTAGCAGAATAAAAACACAAAATGTTTAAATATTATTAATGAATTTTTATTTAAATTTAATATTTACTCATAGATTCCAAAATCCCACCAAATATAATCTCTTCTTCTATAAGACTCTGACCTTCACTCAGATTTCAAGGCATAGTTTGTAAAAGCATAGGGTATACAGTTTATAATTTGAACATTCAAAATATTTGAAACTCAAATGAAAATTGTTATAATAACCATCAAATATAAGGTATTTTTAACTTACCATTCACATAAATATCACAAATAACTTGTTACTAATCATGTTTCATGATCATGAATATCACAAATAACTTGTTACTAATCATGTTTCATGATCATGCACACTTTCAACTATCTTTGCACGTATTCAAGAAGGTGTAGGGTTTGTTTGCTTTCTTATTTGAAAATAATCAAAATTTGTATTTATTCACTTGTTTGGCATTATTTAAATTCATAATTTCAAATCCTTCCCCTCCAAATATATTTAGTATGACTCTAACTAAAAAATAAGACATGGACAAGACTCTTATTGCCAAATAACCATCAACTAAATTCTATCTTCTTTTATATGTTGAGAGAGTCCTCAAATAACACAAATAATAACATATTTATCAAATATGAGTTTATGTATATGTTTTTTAACATCCTAAAATACTTGTTAAAGTCTAACCACACAATATTCAATGTTGGACTTCTAAAAACAAGATTGAAGTCTCTATGAAATTTCAAAAATTCAAATGAAAGATTTGGTGAGAAAGTCCAATACAAATCTAATTAAAAATTGACATAGAAATATAAACTTATAAATATTCCTATAAACTTATTATGACCTTTAACACCATCTAAAAACTCAAAAAAATTAAACTATATCACTATTTATATTGGGTAGTGATGATCCTACATCACCTCATCATCCCTAATCACTGCTTCATACCTCATCATTTATAATCACTCATTAATTATCCCTTGTCTCCCCTAATCACTCCCTCATTAATCATCACCATCACTCATCATCCATAGTCACTACCTCATCCTACCTAATCAATCCCTTATTTACCCTCACTATCCTTCATCATCCCTATTGACTCCCTCATCATCTCCACTCAATTCTTCCTCATTCCTCCTCATCCTTAATTAATCCATCCAATAGAATGATGGTTTTAATTTTTTGAGGTTTAACAATGTTAGGAGCTACAAGTGGATAGTTGAGTGCTAGCATAAAATATAAGACATAATGATCAAAACGATGTTGAGGCAAATTTGAAACATAAATATTTAACACCGATGAAAAATATGGGCCTATTAGTGATGTAATTCATAATTGAAAATATGTCAGAAAAAGAGAATCAAGTAAAACCACCATAGCACCAAAAATGGGTAGTAAATACATAAGGATCACCAAGCTATGTGATTTCTTAAAACCAATCAATTACTTTCCATATGAGGACGTTTTATGATCTGAATAATTATATTTAAGGCCTTTTATTTGCATGTATATTTATTGATTCATCATACCATAGAGTGGAGAATAATTTTCAAATTATTAGAACAAATATTCCAACATTAGAAAGTTGTGCTTAATTCATAACTTCAATATTCAATCCAATGAAGAGTGTCACAATATGAGCTCTCTAATTTCACATCTTGAAAAGTAGGTACAAGTTATCTATCATTATAAAAATTTAAGTATATAATAGATTATGAACCCAATGATATGGTTAGCACTAAAAATATCTCTAATTCCCCCAACAAGAAATTATATGAATTAAAAATATTGTTTCATTAATAAATGTAGATCAATAGTGACACAATAGACTTCATAATTTATAATGAAAGTTATAAGAATTTAATTAATCGTAAATAATATTTTCAAAAATTAAACTTTAAATTTATACATCATCCATAACCATATGCTAGTGTATGGTCTAGAGTAGGCTTTGAGAAATGGATCACCTAGTAGTGTCACTTGGTGTACAAAATCAAACTTTTTAAATATGCAATCTTTGTGACATCTCACCATTAAAGATGTGTGATTTTTTACATGTGGTTAACCATTTATTTACCATTTACATGTATTATATGAAGTAAATCCTTAATTTTATGATAGATTTTCATGATATGAAATACCATATATCGTGGTTAGTTCATAAGTTTTTAGTCATTAGTGCCAGGAAGTGCAAGAATATTATTAGCTCTAATAATAAGTATACTCTTAATGGTAATAATAAAATGTTTAATGACATACTTATGTCACCATATCATGTTGTGGTTTATCCAACAATAATAAAGACAAAATAATTGAACCATAAACTAGATGAATACAATGATATATTTTAGTCAACTAGATAAGTCCCTACATATTATACACTAAACAATACTATTGATTTTATCTCTTAAATGCCTCTACCTAAAACCTATTTATACAACATATAATTTCTAGATAATTAATAGATCAAGTGGTAGATCCATAAAATCAAGTATAATAGACACATCATGCCCAAATCATTGCCTTGTAAAAACCCAATTGTGTTTGTGTCAAAGTTGTGAATCAATTAAAAAACTCTTAACAAGATTAACGTTAATAAATATTATCCTCATTTAAATATTAAGGAATTTTTATACCATATCCATGGTTTATAAGTCTTTTAAAAAATTGATCTTATGTTTGGGTATCATCATAATCATGTTAAACCTCTAGACATTTGGAATTAGTCTTTAAAAAAAAGGAAGGATTGATTGACTAGTTGGTTATGCCTTTTAGGTTAATTCATATAATTAATTCATTCATTTAAAGATGTTAAATGACATCCTCAAGCCCTTTACCTATGTCATTTTTTAAATCTACCTTGATGACATCTTAGTCTATATAAAACATGCTCGATGAACATCTACACCATGCTGAACTAGTGTTTCACATTTTGCAAAGACATTTTTTTGTGATAACATGAATAAATGTTCATTTTACATGGAAGAGATAACATATTTGGGATACATTACACACACAAGGAGTTCATGTGTGAACCTAACTAGGATTCAAGTCATACAGGAATGGGAAACATTGAATAACTTTGCATCTGATTCAAATCTTCTCATAATTAGAAAATTATACAAGAGATTTGTGTTTGATTTTTATCTTTTGAACCAAAATACCAATGTTGGAACCAAATAAAGTTTCATTTATTTAGTTATAAAACAAAGATAATTCTATAGATTAAAATTTTGACTCTATTTTGTGTTAATACTTATGTTACTTGACTATAAATTTGGAAATTCATCCAGTTCATTCAATAATACAATTGAGTATCACAAATGGGTATTGATAGCACAAGTCATAGAAAAGAGTTAATTTATATTATAATGTATTAAACAATATATGATTGTAATCAAAGATATATTTAGAGTATATACTTATTCCAAATGATGAGGGAGTGATTAGGGATGGTAAGGGTCAATGATGGAGTGATGAAGGATGGTGAGGGTCAATGAGGGAATGATTAGTGATGATGAGAGATGAAGAAAGATTTATTAGGAATTATGAAGGATGAGAAGTGATTGATTAGGTATGGTGAGGGATGGCAATAACCAATGAAAGAGTGATTAGATATGAGGAAGAATGAGGAGGGAGTGAATATGGATGAGGAAGCAATTAGGTATGATGAGGGATGAGGAAAGAGTGATTATGGATGATGAAGGATGGGTAGGGGTTGATTAGGGATGATGAGGGATAATGAGGGTCAATGGAAGAGTGATTATGGATGATAAGGAAGTGATTAGAGATGACTAGGGATAGTGAGGGTCAATGAGGGAGTGATTAGGGATAATGATGATTGATGAGAGAGTCATTAGGGGTAATGAGGGATGAGTAGGAAGTGATCAAGGATGAGGGAGGGATGATGATCAAGTGAAATTAACATGTAAAATGGTTATTTGAAGTGTGCATGTCATTAATGTGACCTTTGCTACCCCAATAACACTAATTTGCATCAATTTCAAAGTGATTCATTTGAAAACTTCAATTTTGACAAACCTAAGACTACTAGAAATGTTAGGAATCAATTTGGAAGGCATAAAAACCTT
Source organism: Torreya grandis (assembly GCA_037957365.1). NCBI lineage: Eukaryota > Viridiplantae > Streptophyta > Pinopsida > Cupressales > Taxaceae > Torreya > Torreya grandis. The sequence goes on from JARHVA010007341.1 coordinate 154,426, forward strand.
AAAAATGACTATATATTTACCAAAAATGGATATCAATTGCAAAATTTATGTCCTAAAATACCCATGTTTAATACTTAGACCCTGAAAATATCTAAGTATTGACCTGATTGGATTTTGAAAAACTATTTTCCATATCATAAGGTGTGAAACTATGAGACTAAATCTATTAGATTTTGAGTGACCCTAATTTCTCATATTCACTAAAATAAATTTAAGTATAAGTTTACATTTTTACATTTAAACTTATAATTAACATTTAGAGTAGTAAATATAAGCTTATGGCTAAAGTTGGTTTCACATGAAACTCCCACATGCTCATTGAGATGGTTTTGGTCTTATAACAAAGTAACATGTACACATTATATAGCGCATATGTGTTGTATATTATGTTATATAATGTGTACGTGTTATACAATGCATACCCATTATATAATTTGAATTGAAAATCAAGCCTTTAGGCTCAAAAATGCCTTGGATTTCTGAGCTAAAGGCTTGTGACTGAGCATCTACAATTGAGATCGATATTTTTGAGAAAAAATAACAAATTTCAACTTTAATCACCAAATACGTTATGGATTTTAACATCAAAATTCAAAAAATTATTACCATCATGATAAGCATGATATCCTCTTTAAAAATATATGATTTTTACAAATTTTGGGCTATTTTAAGGGTTCAAACTATACTTATTTCTAATTACACATTTTTTAGACCACTACATACCACACCTATACATGCCTATTCATGTTTATCTATTTTTTTAATTGATCTAATTGTAAAACAAATCATATGGTAAAAAACTAGGCCTAATTTTACACACATTAAAAAAAATCAAATTTCATTTTTTTAGGTAGTTATGGTGGGCTACATGATCAGCTATCCATTTTTCTGTTAGTTTTCAGGATCTATTTAATTATAAAATTAATAAAAAAATATATTCATTGAAAAAATATAAAAAAATCATAACACACTTTAAGATCTTATCTAAATATTCACCAAAGGGTTTCAAACAATATTTAATGATGCTAAAAAAATGGTGGGTTGCACGACCATATATCTACTATGTTTTCTTAAAAAAATAGGAGGTCCTCTTAAAATTTTAGATGTTTGACCTACTTATAATTAACCATTTTTCAAAAAAAAATAGTTTTTTAGAAACTAGACTTGAAATTCTACAATTCATGTTTTTATACCATCTTCAAATTTTAAGTGTAAACATCTCAAATTATCTACAAAAGTTCAAATTTATGAAATTTTAGAAAAAATATGTCCATGGGTAGGCCCTTTTTTGTCCTCTACTTTGGTTTCACTAAGGAATGTTGACTTTTGACTTTGATTGTTTTATAGAGCCTCCAAAAAGGTTTCACTAGGAGAGTGTTCTTCTTTTGCATGAATTTGGTCTTGGCCTCCTTCATTTTCAATTGATATGTCACCATGGATGCAATTCAACAAGGTGTGATTCTATCAGTCCCAAATGATACTTGTGGGAGATGGAATGTTGATAACATGGCTAGGTTGGTTGGTGGTAATGGTATGTGGAATAGTAATGGAATGGGGAGAGGCTACACAATCCATGTATTAATATAAATCTACAAGGCATGAGTAACCAATATTATAATAGCCATGAACATATTCTAATTCTAATTCTGATTCTGACTCAAGGGACTCTAAATCTGATGTTGAGACTGATGTTGATTTTACTTTTGATGCTAAATCTAATGTCAGTTCAAGAATAGAACCTAACTCTAATTCTAATTATTCATTTGATGTGGATATTATTTCAATGATGTCTTATTGAATGTTGTGTATTAGACAAGTAATGGCCTATGATGGCATGGTGGGCTCCAAGAAGACTAGTTTCTAAATAGGAGGCTCTTGAAAAATAGGCCTATAAATAAAAGGTGATTCATCATAGGTTGACTTATTACAAATGGTTGGTTCAACAAAAACATATGGATTAGTTGGTTGTCTTGGTCTTGATTTAAGATTAGTTGTAAAGGAATAGTTTTTAACATAACTTGGTCCTTGAATCATTGGCTCAATGGGATAAGTATTGATTGGCTCAGTTGAGGGACTAATTGGCTAGGTTGAGGTATTGATTGGATCAATTGGAGTTTGATTAGATCAGTTTGGATTTTGATTGGATTAGTTAGGGTTGTGAATGGATTAGTTGGGGTTTTGATTGGAGTAGTTTGGGAAATAATTAGATTGGTTTGGATTTTTATTAGATTGGTTAGATAGGTACTAATTGTATTGGTTTAGGTCTTATAAAGTGGGGAATGATTAGCATAAAATAATGAATGGTCGATAGTTGGATAATGATATGGCATTGGGGAGCATGTTTAATCACATGAGCCAAATGATGAAGTCCTAAAATGGTAGCAATAGGGCATTATGAAGCTTGATTACCCACAAAAGTCAAAGGATGAGGTCTTGACAAGATAAGGATAGGGATTTGTGGAGCTTGATTACTCATACAAGACAAAGGATGAAGTCATGATAGGATAAGCTTAGGGCATTATGGACATTGATTTTTTGCACAATCCAAAGGATGAAGTCCTAGAATTATAAGTTTGGTGTTGTTTAGAGTTTGATTACTTGTAAAAGCCAAACGACAAGATCCTGGTATAGAAATGGGTGGGTGTTGTAGAACTTGATTTCTCACATAAGTCAAAAGATGAGGTCTTAGAAGGATAAGTTTGGATCATCATGGATCCTGATTACTCACATAAGATAAAGCATCTAAGTCCTCCCCATTAACCATATCATCCCAGTCAAGGTTTTGAGTTAGATTGTGAGCTAGTTCTTGATTGTGTTCCCCATATGGAGTACTATAGGGATAATAGTAAAACTCCTTATAAAATTTATCCTTGGAGGGGTTTCTAGTCATATTTTTTATGATCATTATATCATAAGATAGATTGTACATGAATTCATCATAAGTGTAGCTATACATATCTATATCAATGAAGAAAGCTTCAAAACAAAAAGGTTTGAGAGTTATACAAACTCTAAAAAACTACATCTAAAGGAAAAATGGTTCAAACTTGGTCTAACTTGGTCAAAGGGTAGAGCTATATCTCTGAAAACAATGGTCTAAAAGGTGGAGTTGTATCTCTAAAATAGTTTATGCTAAGACTTGGAATAAAATACTATAACGTTAAATGTCTAACATCAAATGTCATACACACAAAAAGTTAAATGTCTGAATAAAAATTGACATGTCAAAAGTCTAGGCCAAAGTGTTCCAAATAAGGTCTAAACTAGGAAAGAGAAAAAATTTGCTAGGTATTTTTCTTTCGCTAAATTTTGTCTATTTCAAGTCTAAAGGAAAATAGAAAAGAATAATGGGGATACATGATTAAAATTAACCTAGATTGGTTTACATGTTATATCTAGACATTTTGAGCACTCCTATTTGGCTGGGGAGGACTACCTGCAAGTAAGAAAGCACCACCGCAAGATGTTTGTTAATAGATAAATGAGTGGGCTGCCAAGCTATGCGCTTGTTCCAAAAAGTGTGAAACTTATTTAGAGATGACAGTCCACTTTTGAGAGAGAAAAGAGTAATAATTAAATAAAAGAGAGGTAAAGAGAAAGTGAAAGAGATAATATTACCATTATTCGTAACCTGACTGCAGCAGAGAGTGATAGGGTACAAGTGGTGTATTCTTTTTGTATTTTAGAAGTTGTTTGGGTAGGTTTTGGAGAGGTTATGAAATCCACAATCACTAATGTTAGTTGGGGAGTGACTGGTATCGATTATACTACCAAGGTCTATGGTGAAGGTGACTGATGTTGGTTAGGTTGTTGAGGTCGATAGGGGCAATAATTCCCTAGGGGTTGGCAGAAGGCTTTTCCAAGTCTAAGAAATGGTTTTGATCAGGTTTGAGAGGTTAGGGAGAGTTATGAGAGAGAGAATATGGTTTGGGTAGATCTAGTCTGAGGTTTGGTGTGTCAGGTCAAGGGAAAACAAGCAAGGAAGCTTTGTAACTCCCTCACAGGGGTTCGGTCAGGAGTATGTAAAGTAATGAAAAGTAGATATGAAGTGAAAGTAAGGTAAATACTTAAAAGACCTACAAAATAAGTGATGTACTTAGCTATAGTGGTCACTAAATGATAAGTGCTAGATTGATGGTCTCTATCAGGTAGTCTGATCCTAAATTCCTAAATAGAGAGAACAAACAGGTGATGTTGTTCCTCAAGAGCTCAGTTCCTAATCGTGATTGACTTATGCAAGATGATAGTAATCCAGGATGTTAAAATTTGAATGCCAAGAGCTTGAATGCAAGTAAGAATGAATATTATTGATTTTTATTGACCTAAACTTTAGGTTAGAGTTTGACTTATATCTTTAACATCGATGATCTCATCGATGTCATCATGGGTTGATCAATGTTGATAGACCTATAATAGGTAAAAATTAATAGTTTGACCTATTTTCTATTTCTCTTCATTCTAAGTGTGTCACCCATTACAAAATGGTAAAAATAAGAGGTTAAGAAGGAGGTAGTTGATTAGGAATTTAGTTTAGAAGTGAGAATAAGTCTTGGGTAGTTAGGATGAGGGAACTAGGTCTTGAGGTGACTCATCAGGTGAGAATTAGTCATTGGGTGAGGTGGTTAGGTAAGGTGGAAAAATGAGTTTTTAATTAACTTTACTTATTTTAAATTAATTAAATGTGTGAGGGGTAAAATCATGGGTTAGGGAGGTTAATTTTTATTATTGAAAATTAGGTTAAAAGGGGTTTTGACACAAGGAGTTACACATGTGTGTGTGTGACATAATTTTGGTGTCTAAATTTGGCCCTTTTTATCTTGTAATTTGTATTAACAATTTTACAAGACAAAAATAGGAGTTAGATGCTCCAAGTATTGGATGAGGTATCCCCCCCTCAAAATGGGAATCAACAAAAGAGAAACTAGAATTAGGTACCAATTTGATAAAAAGGTAATTGGGTGAGTGGTGAAGAATTGAGTATCACTTCATATGCATATACTACTATGAGCTACAGTCGACAAATTCAATAATAGGCAAGGTTAAGGTGGACTCAGATAAAAGTAAGCAAAGCACATCTTGTAAGTGATAGCTGATAGGTCAAAAAAATCAAAGTTGTAGCTCTAATGGTTGATGTGTCCTAGGTATCTAGGGTATGAAGTGCCCCTAAGAAACACAAAAGGGTTGAAGGTGATAGGATAGGCTTGGTTTCCATTCAAAACACCTAATATACATGCGTGTGCATAATAGCCAACTATAGCAGAATAACATAAGTGATCAAGATAAGTAATGCAAGGTTGATGTAAAAGGGTTAATGAGCAAGGAGATATGCATGATATATAGACAAAGTCATCATTGGTGAAGATTTAAGTGATCTCCAATGGTGTTTATCATGGTTAGGGAGATATATGTGACCTCCAGTTACCCTAGTGTATGGGTAAAGTCTAAAAGGTTGGGGTTGTTTTTTTTGGGGAAAATACTGGAGGCAATGGTGCTGACATCGGTGATATTACTGATATCAATAATAAATAGTACTGACATCGACACATTATGGAAACATTGCCAATGTTAGTAGGTGTAAGCACCGACATTGGCAGCTGACCAAACCCAACAAAATGGGGTTTTGGTGGCTGACCAAACTCATTTGTAACTTTGTGATTGGAGAGAAAAAATAGAGCTTGTAGAGTGACTAAGCTGCTAAATCAAGGAGGGGACCCAGCAGGAGGCACACCACCACAAGATCTAGTTGTACTAGCTAAGAGGAGATGGAGATATGAGGTAAGAGTTTTGCTAGTTGTTGTGAAATTTGATTTGGGTATTTGTAGTTTTTAGGCTAATTTAGAGGTGGGGTATAAAAAACATTAATAGAGTGGTAGAAAATAGGGTAGGGTAGTTTTAGGATAAGTTAGGGTTTTTTTTGGGTAGGTTTTTAGGTTAAATTGGTAATCTTGGGTTTGGGTCATTTGGCCCTAGGGCCAAACTAGTCATTGACATTGGTGAGGTCCACTAACATCGATTGACATGACACAGAGGTCGCTAGGTACCTACCAACATTGGTTGATACTTAGGCCTATAAATCACCGATGTTAGCTAATACTTAGGCCTAAAAATCATCATCGGTTGATACTTAGGCCTAAAAATCATTGATGTTGGCATTAATACCAACATTAGTGACTAAAAAACTAGTAAAATAAGAGAAAGGGTCAGTTTAGATCCCTAATGGAAGTAATCAACTAGCCGAATGGTTGAGCTTGCCTCAGAAAACCCCATGTCGACTTAGTGCTACCTATATAGCTCAATTTAGGGCCTCAATCCAATGTAGTTCTCCTAGAGCCTAGGAAAAATATCTAAGGTACAGTGAAAAGGTGTGTTAGGGGAAATGGGTAAAAAGGTAGGTTGAGATAGGTCAAGGGTCTAGGGATTAAAAGATAGGGAATAGTGTCAAGAGTCAGGGATATAGGCCTTGATGCCTAGAGTCATGATTGGTGGGTAGGCCTAGGGTGGAGAGAGAGAAGAGGTAGTAAAGCCTAAGGTAGAGAGAGAGAGAGAGAGAGAGAGAGAGAGAGAGAGAGAGAGAGAGAGAGAGAGAGAGAGAGAGAGAGAGAGAGAGAGAAGCCTAGGGTAGAGAGAAAAGATTAGGTTAGTTAATTAGGTGGGTATATGGTAGAGATAACCTTAGAAAACCCCATTTCAATTGAGTTCTACCTACATAGCCTAGTTGAGGGCCTCAGACCAATGTAATTCTCCTAGAGAGAAAGGAAAAAATGTGGTGATATAGTATATTAAAAAGTATGTGACTTGAGTTGTGTGTGTATGGATGTAGGCAAGGATGGTACTGACATTATAGAATCATCTACCAAGGATTTTGACATGTATGAGGAGGGATATCGCTATAGATGAATGTTAAAGCATGGTGGTGGTGGGGTTAAGAGGAGTGCAACATTATTATTGAGTCACCTAGGATGTGAGCCTTATGATAGCATAGAATGAGAGGTGGGATCACACTACCAACACCTTCCATCTATCGACCGAAGAGTTGATAGTGACTCAGGAGGATGTTTATAGGATTTTATGGTTGCCACTCTAGGGTGAGGAGATATTCACATGCTTGAGAGAGGAGCATGATATCCACATGGTGGCTTTTTATGGTGAGCATGTTAGCAAGGTGACTTATCATTCTATGAGTTTTTCCTATGAGCCACTATATATGGCTGATGAGGAACATCATTGACTGAGCATCCTAATGATGATTAGGATCATAGTGTATACATTACTAGATGTAGATGGTGTTATATTTTTGATTGCATTGATAGGTGTGCTTACATAGATGGTTGAGTATCAGATTATTTTTGCCTAGGGTCCAGTATTTCTAGCATAGTTATACAAAGAGCTATGGGGTTTAAGACTATGATGGTGATACAATATGTGTGTCAACCATCTATTACATTATTGGGCATGTGAGAACATTATACTAACATGACCATTGGGGTTACCTACCATGATTATAGATGGATTTAGGGTTGGTTTAAATGGTGGAGAGAGGGTACAACACAAACCTAAGTGGATGTCGTAGTGTGTGATATTGCCTATTATAGGCATATGATTGATGGTTTGATCCCTATGGATATTTTGTGGAGACCTTACCTGACATACCTAATATTTAGAAGATAGGGACAACAACTTGTTGGTTTTTAGAGCTCACTATGGGTCAGGGGGAGGCGAGTTGGTGAGTTAGAGATGGTACCCATGACATGAGTCAGGAGGTAGTTTAGTTATCTACAAGGTATTTTGCCTACCTTCCCTCAATATAGGTAGGATGATATAGAGGCACCCCTACCATTGCCCTAGGATATAGATGGGCTAGATTTTGAGGAGCTACCAGTAGGGCCAGGTGTTGGAGATCCAAGGTGCACAATGGCTTATATAGCTTGGTGGGAAGGTTTACATCCCATGATGCAGGTCAAGAGGCCACCACAAGATTTATAGGGGTTAGTTAGAGAGAGGGATGCAGTTGTATCGGCTTGATATGTAGTAGTGTAGGCTAGAGAAATATCTCAGGCACATGTATTAGCCTTATAGGGGTAGGTGGTGATGTTACAGGGTTAATTAGGGGCATTACAGGGCCAAGTTATAGTCTTACAAGGTCAGGTGACTGAAATGACAATATACAGGGATAGTCTAGAAGTATCAAGTTAGGCTACTCCTCCTCCTCCATGACCACAGGGAATAGTATAGGTTGGGCCATCATTAGGTGTTATGATACCTCCACAAATTGTATCTCTAGTGAGATATATGACTACCTTGGATGAGATTAACTACTATTAAAGGGAGATTAGAGAGTTTTAATAGATTTAGATATATTAAAAGTTTAGAGAGTAGGAGAGGTTTATGTCACATGCCATGGCTTCTATCTCACATAGATGTAGATGGGTGGAGAGTGGTGATGACATAGCTTCCTCATGACCATGCAGAGAGCCTTGAGGACCCTGAGTGTTAGAGTTTGACACTTTTGATTATATATGTTATATGTATACTAGTATATGAACTAGAGATGTGAGATGTATATTTTGAGAGAGAGAGATGATATAATGATGATTATATATATATATTTATGTATGTATGTATGTATGTATATGTATATGTTTGTGTGTCTCTCTGTGTGTGTGTATATATATATATATATACATATATATATATATACATACATATATGTATATATATATACACATATATACATATATGTATGTATATGTATGTATATATATACACACACATATGTGTGTGTATATATATATACATACATACATATACATACATATATGTATATATATATACATATATATATATATATCTACACACACACACACACACACACACACACACACACACACACACACACACACACACACACACACACATATATACACACACACACACACACACACACACACACACACACACACACATATATATATGAGATCATTTATTTTGATTTTGAGATGTATGTATTATGATAGATGATGACGATGATATGGATGATGATTATTTAGATTATAGTTTTAAGCTATGTTAATTTGATGTTAATTCTAATCATATTAGTTGAGTTAGACTAGCCTTTCCCATATATGTGATGGTATATGCATAGTTGGTTTGTTAGTTTCATCTTAGCATTTTTACATGCTTTGTGATGGTGTATGCGTAAAATGAATAAATTGGTTATGTTAGTTTATTTTAGCTTTTTTCCATATTTGTGATGGTGTATGCATAAAATAAATTGATAGTGTTGGTATGCCATTGTTTCTTCATCTCAATAGAGAGATCGACATGTGATGTGGATGGGAAAATAAAGAGGCAAAATTATCATGTACCAGCAAAGACCATAATCAAAACATAAATAGGCTCAAAAAAATGAGCCTCTTTCATGCCTTATATCTTTGAATCATTATGTTTTTTAGAGAAGTGTCGTGTTTACCTTATATTAGGTGAGCTTCACAGTCCCTTGAAAGACTATGAGGGAATTAAAGGGTAAAGTGAGGGAAAATGTTTGGGTAGAATAACCTACAAAGTGGGGATGATATGCCCTTTTTGTGGGTGACCCAAGAGCTACTATAGGTAAGTCCATGACTTAAAGATTTTTCTTATTTTTTTTTGGTGTAAGTTGATCAATGCGAGAAGCCTACAATGGGATTTTATATGGGTTAAGGTTGTATAAAGCTGATCAATGTGAGAAGCCTTTTTTATTTGTATTTCCCTTTGAGAAAAAAGCTTTGCTTATCCATCTTAAGCATTTGTTTTTAATTCTAGATAGCTATCCTTCAAGGGATCAGTCTATTTATAGTATCAAAGGGAAGTTACATAGTTATCCTTCAAGGTAGCAGTCTACATTGAGAAGCATGACCTGAGACTTTATAACTTTGTCACATATCCCTTTATTTTTGTTTTTTTTTAGCTTTTAGTCATGGACAAGACTATAAAGGTTTAGGAATTTTTGACTTTAAGGGCAAAACCATACCATTGGGTAAGTTAACTAAGTGTATAGGAGTAAGTGTAAAGAATAAGGGAAATGAATGTAATAGGGATGCTCAAGGGATGAGCTAAATTTAAACACAAGGTGAAGTGATGCTTGTTTAACAAAAGAATGGTCATAGGTGTAAGGCATTTCAAGGCTTGAATTTTGGCATTCTTTCAAGATAAGACAGGTGATAAGTTCCTGAGCCATACTTGTGAGTTATGATATAAGGTCCAAGCCAATTAGGAGAAAACTTACCCCTTTTGTTTTTCTCCATGTTTGTCACATGTTGATTTTCTTTTAAGATGAGATATCCTACATTAAAATATCACTCTTTTTGGTTTTTTTTATAAGCACATTTGATATTCTCTTGGTATATTTTGAGGTGGTTAAGGGCTATGAGACATTTCTCATCAAGTAATTCAAGTTGAGCCAAACGTTCTTATCAAAAGTCATCATTAGTAAGTATGTCTTGTAGAGAAATGTGAAGATATGGAATCTAGACTTCAAAAGGCAAGAAAAACCTCCATCTCATATACCAAGGAAAAAGATGTAGCACCCATAGGGGTTTAAATGCTAGTGTGGTAAGCCCATAAAGCAAAAGAAATGTGTGTGTGTGTGTGTGTGTGTGTGTGTGTGTGTGTGTGTGAATCCTTGCATGTATCATTGACTACCTTCACAAGCATTTTGGTCAATGTTTTTTTAAAAGATTTTACCTGTTCATTTTCTTGTGGATAGTATGGTGATGAGAAGCTTAATTTGATTCCAAATGTATCACAAAGACTTTGAACAGTCTTGTTTTTGAAAGATTTGTCATTATCTATTATAATTTTATGAGGGACACCAAAATGATAGATGATATGATGGTTGATGAAATCAATAATTTTGTCATCTTTAATGGAGATGAGAGGGATAGCCTCAACCCACTTGGTGAAGTATTCAATGGTAGTAATGATAGAATGATGATGGAGGGATGAATGAGGGTTAATCTCTCTGATTAGATCTAAGCCCCATTAGGAAAAAGGCCAAATTTTTTTGGCAACTTATAATTCATGATTGGGAACATAAAGGATATTAGCATGTTGTTGACACTTGATGTAATACCAAGCATAATCAACACAGTTTTGATGGAGCATTGGCCAATAATAGCCAAGTCAAAGGACACGCTTGGAAACTGTGTGACCATTGAAATACCCACCACAAATCCTTTCATGGACTTCTCTAATGATGAAGGGGGTCTCAGTACTAGTGAGGCATCTAAGGAGAATACCATCAAAACTTTATTTGAAGAGAAGTCCCCCTATTATATTGTATTGAGTGGCCCATTTTATGAGGGCACATCTCCCATTATTGGAGAGATCAGAAGGGGTAATGGAGAAGGAAAGATAATCCATGAGTTGCTTGTACCATAAGTCATGTGGGTTGTCTATTACATTTCCAATAAAGAGGATGTTAGCTGAGACATAGGAGGGTAATGTTAAGTGATTCATGGTGACATAGATTCTTGAGGAAGAGGATGAAGAAGGTATGTGTGAATCAAGTGAAGCCATCATGTCAAAAAATGTTTTGTAGATTAAGGAACATTTTGTAAGAGATAAGAGTCAAATGATCACAATAGCATATATACACGACGTTTATACCACTATAGACTTTCATTTTTGCATAGGTAGGAACCATTAACTTGATTAACCAATAGTTGAGAGTCACTGAAAATGGTTATGGATTTGATACCCAAGAAGATAGCTATTTGAAGTCCTAAGATGAAAGCCTCATATTCGGCCATATTGTTAGTGCATTCAAAATATAGTTTAAATGACAAATGCATAGGTTTTCCATCTAGAGGAATAATAATGATGCTCCCACCCCCACTATATTGACATTTAGATCCATTGAATAATATAATCATTTGATAGGAGATGTCATCAGTGGAGAGAATTACGATGGATTCATAAGGGAATTCAAGGTTTGAAGGTTGATTGTTAGGTAAAGGGTTAGCAACTAATTGGTTAGTGATTATTTACCCCTTAATAGACTTTTGCTGAATGAATTCTAATTCAAATTCAACAAGAACCATGAGCCACCAAGCTACACGTTGGTTGCAATATGGCTTGGAATGTATGTATTTGAGGGGATCAATATGGGTGACCACATAGGTTTTGAGATTTAGGAAATAATGGTGAAGCTTGGAGTTAAAAAAGACCAACACGAGGTAATTTTTTTTAGTATAGGTATATCAAGTCTCATAATCAATAAGTGTACAACTTATGTAGTAAACTATCTGCTCTCGATGTGCAATCATAACACCTAGAGAATGGTCTATTGTTTAGATGTATAGGTAGAAAGGCTGATTTTACATAGGTGGAATAAAAACTGATGGGGAAAGAAGATATTGTTTAAGTGCATCAAAGGCTTCTTAGAAATATATATTCCAATGGAAGGAGACATCCTTTTTGAGGAGATGGTGAAAGGGTTGGTAATGATCTGACAACTAGGAAATGAAGTGGTGAATTGACTAAAGTTTGCCTTGTAATATGTGGAGTTGTTTGATATTAGTAGGTGGAGGCATCTCTAGGATTTATCTAACCTTAGAAGGATTGACCTTAATACCACAGAGAGAAATGATAAAACCTAAAAGTTTACCAAAAATAACTCCAAAGATACATTTCTTTGGGTTTAATCAAATGTTATATTGGAGGAGATGAGTAAATATGGTTTTGAAAATCATCAAGTGGTCTTGACAAAGTTTAGATTTACTAAGTCATCTATGTAATCTTTCATAATTTTGTGTAGGAGATCATGAAAGATTTAAGTCATGGTGCATTGATAAGTGGAACCAGCATTCTTTAGGCCAAAAGGCATGACATGATAAAAAAAATCCACCCATGAGGTAATGAAGGTTGTTTGATGTTGATCTTCAGGAGTGACCAAGATTTGATTATATCTAGAGAACCCATCCATAAGTGATAGCATCTCATGGCTGGTTGTCAGATCAACAAGTTGGTTGATACTTGGCAATGGGAAGTCATTTTTTAGACAAGCAAGGTTTAAATCATGATAGTCAGTGCAAATGCAGATTCCCCTGGTCACTTTTATGATAGGAAAAATATTGGAAATCCATTATGTGTAGTCGATGGGTTGGATAAAGTTAACATAAAAGAGGCATTGGAGCTATTTTTAACAAGGAGAGCAATATGAGGATGCATCTTGTGAAGATTTTGCTTAACAAGTTTAGCATCTCGAGTGGTGACAATGTTATGGGTGATGATAGATGGATAAATACCAAGCATGTTATTAAAATACCAAGTAAAGGCTTTGCTATGGTTATTAATAAATGTGGCATAATCAGCATGTTCAAAGGAATCCAAAGATTGGCCAATTTTAAAGATGCAAGGGTTATCATGAGAGGGCAGGTTGATGTCAATGGTTAATTCATTTAACATAGCTTATGTTTTGGATGGGAGTGATCATTAGATATAGGAATCATCCACACCCATATATGTGAGAATTTCATTATCATCTTGACATTGGATCGTGTTAATAGTGGGAGAGTCTTCATCAATTATTTTAAGATGAACGAGAGGAAGGGACCTTGTTTCCTTACCTTGATGATAGGTGAGAGGCCCTAAATGGATGGCATTTATTGAAAAAAAATTAGGAGGTAAAGATACCTCTGATTTGGTAGGTGATGGTGGAAAAGAAGGTGGAGAAGGAGAGACTGATTCTATAATAATTGGTACATGGGAAGTTTTAATGAGTTTAGTTGGTTTATCATATCTCACTCTATGCCACTTTTTGGCATTTTCAATAGTCATGCTAGTGGGATATTCAATAGGAATATGGAAACCTTGTTCATAATGACCCAAACCAAATCCTTTCTAGGTACACCAATAAAGATAGGTGTGAGTGAATCTAGGGTTACTCAGGAAAGATAAGTCATAGGTAAATGGTTGTGGTGAAGAAGATGGATTGTTGATAGCAAGAACTTGGTCAATTCCCCCATATGTGAAGGTTAGGAGGCCCATAAGGGATGACCATCCCAATTCAAGGATCATAATTTGGGTGCATGTGAATCCTTCCATAATCTTGTGGAGTATAGAACATATATAATGTCAACAGATGATTTTCAATGAGTGACAAATGTTTAAAAGTTTCCTCCATGGGATCCTTGTTAGGAATTTGTGTTATCAGTATCTATGTAATCAGGGGAATGGATCTTGTGGAATATTTAAAATTATCATGTAGGGAAGATGATGTTTTTAATTGAATGAGAACATCATTTGGACTATAATTCATGTTGCATGTTTGAAATTGAGGTGGGTCAGTAGGTATAACATATACTTATCCATCTTGTTAAAAATTGACACAATGATGCAAAGTTGAGGGTACACATGCCATAGCACGTATCTAAGCTCATCCAAGTAGTATGTTATATTGAAACTCTCTTTCCACAACATAGAAGAGATAAGGAATAGTACAGGGACCTACATGGATATGTAGAACAATAGTGCCCATTGTAATAGTTGTATTATCATTAAAGGAGTGGAGTACCACATCAGTTTGGGACATGCAATTGTCAATAAGGGCTATTTATTTGTAGGCATAAGTGGAAATAATATTAATACTAGATCCTCCATCGATCATGACTATCTTGACATGAGTTTTATCAATATATGCGGTAATAAAAAGGGTATAATCTTGATCTTTAGGGTGTTAAAGTGGGATTTCTAAATCACTAAAATAAATCAAGTAGATGAAATTAAGGGAGCTGACCAAAGCTACAAGAGGTTAGGGATCATCTAATTATACCTTAATTGCTTGTAAGGCACTAATAAAATCTTGATGATGTTGGGATAAGTTTTGGATTAAATCATATAAAGACATTTTCATAGGAGTTTGGTGAGGTTATTTCACCATTTAGATTTGAATAATGTTCAAAGATGTTGTTTTAGGGAAACCAAAGATGGAAATCTTAGGATTAGGAGAAGGATTTTATCTGGTAAATGGATGAGCCCAAGGAGTAGCGACCTTTTCCTTAGATTTATCTTTTTGGTTTTGTGATTGTGTGGCCACATTAACTGTGTTGATTTGAAATGTTGGTGAAGGAGGTGGTAAAAGGGTTATGACCACATCTTTGGGTTTAAATTTAGGTGTAATAGTAAGAGGCACAATAGATGGCAAAGGTGGAATAACAAGAAGGTTAATGGGAGTATCATCGAAGAGATTGTTGACATCGAAGTGTTATTGAATGACTATTGTGAGGGCTTTACAACTCTCAATATCATGTCTAGGTGAATGATGATATAAACACACTTGTGTATAATTAAACCAAGATGGCTTCATTCCAAGAGGGCTATAAGTATTAATGGGAGGAAGAGTTATTATAGAAGATTAAAATAATTGATGTAATAAAAATCTCTGAGAGCCTGTAAGTGGGTTCATACTTATTGTGCTAGTAGGAGTGGACACCTTCTTGTGTTTCTGTGTCGAAAAGGTAATTTTTTCTGGTGATTTGTTTAATGATGGAAAAGTTACATGTTTTTTTCACTTTATTAGTGTCAGATGTGAAAGGCCTACCAGATGGAAAAGGTAGGAGTGGAGGTAACTTAACCTTTTATTTTGCTTGGGTCAGTAATATTCCAACTAAAGTAGAGGGGTGTGGTCCTAAAATGGATGGTAAAGTTGAAGATTGAAGAAGGGATCGGTGAAATATAGGAAGCTTAAATTTTTTTCTATAATTTAGGCTATGAAACTCTAACTATTGGTTGAGGATTTAAATATAATTTCACCTATGGATGAATTAAAATATAAATGGGGCATACAACTAAGGGCCTGGTCTACTTTAATGTGGTAGATTCTTTTGAGGGTGATGGTTCTGACATAGATGGCTAAACTTTAACTAATTTTAGTGAAGAAGCTATAGCTTTGTCAAAGACCTTGGGGTAAGGGGTAGTAAGAGGGTTGGTGATAAAGGTTGAAATTTATTGTGTTGGATAGGGAATTTTAAGCTGGTCCCAAAATGCCACATGATCTAGCTTCGTGGAGTCTAGAAATTCTAGACTTTTCACCAAACATGAGAAGTGTTTAGACAAAGTTGACATAAGCCTTATGATTATGCCTTTAGAAGGATAAGGTGTTTGGTAAATAGGGAAATTATTGGTTTCTACTACTTTAAGCCAAAGATGAGAAAGAACCACAATAGGTTCCTCTTTGACAGAGATGGGAGAAGAGACATGGTCTACTATGGGTGGAGGAGAGGTAGGTGAAGAAGGTTCCTCAAGAGGGTAAATCATAGGTATTATGGATCCCTCAATATGTGGGCAAGGTATATGTACATCATGATCCTTCATAGCTAAAATAAGGGGTATGAGTGGTATAATAGGTCTCTCTTCTATTATCAGAGTAGATAATACTAACTCCTCTAAGTGCAAAGGTGGAGTGGATGGGGTATTACTCTCTAGAGGTGGAAGAGAGGTAGGTGAAGAAGGTTACTCAAGAGGTTATAATGAAGGAATGATGTTCCCTTCAACATGTGGTTGAGGAATGGGTAGGATGTGGTCTTCAAGTGGTAAGAAGATATGTAATATTGGTACAAAAGGATTTGGCATTATAGGCTCCTCAGGTGGAAAAATAAGTGGTAAAGGCGGTTCTTCCTCTCGAGGGAGTGGAACGGGTGAAATAGGCTCTTCTACCTAAGGAGGAAGAATGGTAAAAATATATACCACTAAATGTAGGAGAAGAGTTGATGAAATGGATGCTTCTTATTGAGGGGAAGGTTGAACTAGAGGTAAAGGAAACACCATATTAATCATATGGATATTATGATCACCTGAGTTAGTTGTGGTCTGAACAATATTTTGATTCAGTTAATGGTTAGGAAAATGGTGTTTGAATACATCCATACTTTGATTAGGGGGTGCATTAGGATGAGCCAAGATGAGATCACCCCTATCAAGCATATCTTGAATAATGTTATTGAGTTTCTTACAGTTATTAGAATTATGGCCTTTAACTTGATGGTAACCACAAAACTCATCTTCCTTATACCAAGTTGGGATAGGACAAGAAGGGTCAAATTTTATAAGAGGTTTGATCTAAGGAAGGGTTATGACACCTTGTTGCAAGATGTTTTCTAAAATGGATGTGTATGACTCCCCAATGGGAGTGTATTGTCTTTGTTCATACCATTGTTAGAATTGATTGGTCAGATTATGGGAAGTCAAAGAATTTGGTTAGTTTGTGTTTAGGGAAGAT
This sequence comes from Torreya grandis, assembly GCA_037957365.1. Classification (NCBI taxonomy): domain Eukaryota; kingdom Viridiplantae; phylum Streptophyta; class Pinopsida; order Cupressales; family Taxaceae; genus Torreya; species Torreya grandis. The sequence continues at coordinate 171,683 of JARHVA010007341.1, forward strand.
GTTAACTTAACGACCACCACTTTGGTGGAGCATTTAGATTATTGGTTAGAATGAGATGTTTTATAGGAGTCATTTGATTTGGAATTGGGATTCTTACTAAGCAACTTGACTTTGCCTTCATCAATAGCCTAAACCTTGAGTTTTTGTGCCATTGTAAATGCCTCATCAAATGTGTGGAAATTTTGTACCCATAGTTTGGATGAGATGTGATTAGCACATGCCCTTGAGAAGATTTCAATAAGCTCAAGTTGGGGTAAGGAGAAGGAGAGTTAATTTATCAAGCTTCTCTAGTGAGTGACAAAATCTGCAATAAAATCATCATCAAATTGTCTGATACAGTAAAACTCTATTATATAAACCTTTTTAGAATTGTTAATAGATAAATGGTCCAAGAATGTTTATGCGAGTTGGGTAAATTAAAAAAGTGAGTGCTCAGGTATGGATATATACCAATCCAAGGTAACACCTAAAAGGGACATAAGGAAAGTGTGAAGTAGTAACACATAATCATGCCCTATTAAATAACAAGCATGTCTAAATGCTTACAAGTGTTATTATGGGTCCTCTTTACTTTAAAAATGAGTAAATTTATGGAGTTACCATTGGATTGGATAAGGGTGAATAGGCATAAAATAATGGATTGGTTCATTGCATATCTGATCATAAGATAACACATTATTTGAACCAAAAATGGGTGTCTCTAGATTAGACATCTTGTCCATTAGCATCTTAATGAGGTCTAGAGGGGGATTAGTTTGGGAGATACCTCCTAAATTATAGGGAACCTAATAAGTAGCAAAGGGAGCATATGACATAGCTTGTTAAGGTTGTGTTGGGGCAACATAAGGATAATGAGTCATAGGATAGGGTGTAGAAAAAAAAGGGGCTTGTCCCATTGGGTTAGAGACTATCCTTTGGTTGGTTGTTTTTATTGCAAGTTAGATTATTGGCATGGTTAGACTAGATGAAGGGTGAGTTGTAACTCAAGTAATTATAGGCATGAGGGTAGATGGAATAGGTACTAATAAATTTTAAAGTGGGGTAAGACTTGACTGAACTGGTTATGGTTGTGAAAGTAGGGAAGTCACACCAGGGTTTAGATGGGATTGGGCAGTTGGTGATGCTAAACTTTGGACATTTATTATAGTTGGGTTACTCATCGAAGTGGTGATTTGGGTAACCATGGGTAAATTAGTGGAGGCAACTAAAACTAAGGTTGTCTCCATTAGATAGGTTGGCATACCATAGATGGGGTCACTCAAAAAATTATGGGTTTGGATTATAGCAAGGTAATGATGAAGGGATGCCACATTATTCAATAAATTTAGAAAAATCTTGATCTCCCTTAGGCACAATGGGAATTTGGTTGGGGCTGGGAGTATGCTCTGTATCTAAAGTGTGTTCCATGATAGAATCAAAAGTGAGAGGGGAAGGTGGAAGTGGTTGCCAACTTGCGTAATTGATGAGAATTTTGGCTTGAGATCACATCAATACCATGCAAGAGGATGTATATATAGTGTTACTACCTTGTATTAGTGATAGAATAAAGAAAAACTAGGTTTGAGTATAGGTAAGTGGGTTATTTTATCTTGTTATTTTGAGTAGATGAAAATTACATAGTCACTGATGTCGATCACTTGACCAATGTTGGTAGAAATTTTTTGCCAATGTCAGTGGATTAACTGATGTCAGTAGGTAAAGTTTGTCAATGCCGGTAGCATTAATCAATGTCAGTTACTGTGAAATCCTGAGATGGAAAATCCAATGTTTTAAGAAACCAAAAGTTGACACTAGTTAAAAGAGTGGATGTAAGAGGTCTATGTAAGAAGGAAGAACACTCAGAAAACTAGAGATAACATGTTATACAAACTAATTATTAGAAATAGTATTGATTTTGTGAATCAATAGGAAAATGTCCTTACCAACTCCAAAATATAGAAGGCAATAGAAAAGTAAAAAAAGAATATACATCCAACAACTATCAAGTCTTAGAGATTAATTTTTAGTCTCATGTTGGCTTATGCCTTAATCAAATAGTGAAAAGAGAATTTGGTAATCGAAGGTACTAAAAAGTAATCTAGAGCTGGTTTCAGGTTAGTTTCAGTGCTCAAGATAAAATTTGTGTTAGACTAGGTATGTGACTTGTTATAAGAACTTTCTCTCCTCACTTCACAAACTTGGATCCAAGCTCCACCATAGAATAGAGTGGGTTCTCCCCTAGGTGGCGAAATCCAAGTAGGATAGGTGGGTAGGGTAAGGTGATCCGCCAGGTGATAAAATCTTGATGGGCCTTTTCTCAGGTGAGTTTAGATATTTGTTTATGTAAATGTGATTTAGTTGTGTAACATAGGTGCACTACAATTTATTCAAAATGCTTTGTAATTAATTAGGTGAGTTAATATGTAACAAGCAAATAATGAAATGCAGTAAGTTTTAAACACATCTAAAATGCTTAGATTCTTATGAAAACAAAGATGAAATAGGTGTAGAGAATGAAATTCACTATCCTAATGTGCATGAAATAAGAGTTAATGAAGAGATTATTTTTAACTTGTAAAAGAAAATGATAAATTGCTTTTAGAGGAAAAGAGAAAAGAAAGAAAATTTTAGATTAATGCTTTTAAACAAAAAATGAAATGTTGAATTTTTCATTTTAAGAGAGAAGAGAAGGAAAAAGTGTAAGAAATGAAATTTTCACTATAAGGAACCTATATGAATGCTTAAAAATGAAATGAACCCAAGGAAAACTCCAGGGTCCCACCAGGCATGCCAAAAATGTTTTGCTAAATTTTGTTTATTTCAAGTCTAAAGAAAAATAGAAAATAATGATGGGAATAAGTGATTAAAATGAACCCAGATTGGTTTGTGCATTGTATCCAAATGTTGTGAGCACTCCTCTTTGGATAGGGAGGACTACCTACAAGTAAGAAATCACTACCACAAGATGTTTATTAGTAGATAAATGAGTGGGCTACCATGTTACGCATTTGTTCCAGGAAGTATGAAACTTTATTAGAGATGACATTCCACTTTTGAGAGATAAAAGAGTAATAAATAACTAAAAGAGAGGTAAAGAGAAAGTGAAAGAGAGATAATATTACCATTATTCACAACCTAAGTACAATAGAGAGTGATAGGGTATAGGTGGTGTATTTTATTTGTATTTTATAAGTTATTTGGATTGGTTTTGGAGAGTTTAGGAAATCCATAGTCACCAAAGTCAGTGGGGGAGTGACCAATATCGGTTATACTACCAAGGTCAGTGGTGAAGGTGACTGATGTCGGTTAGGTTATCGAGGTCAGTAGGGAAAATAATTGCCTAGGGTCTTTTAGAAGGATTTTTTAGGTCTCAGAAATGGTTTTGATTAGGTCTGGGAGGTTAGGGATAGTTATGAGAGAGAGAGAGAGTATGGTTTGGGTAGATCTAGTCTGAGGTTTAGTGTGTCAGGTCAAGGGGAAACAAGAAATGAAGCTTTGAAACTCCCTCACGGGAGTTCAATGAAGAGTATGTAAAGTAATGAACAATAGATATGAAGTGATAGTAAAGTAAATGCTTAAAAGACCTATAGAATAAGTGATGTACTTAGCTATAGTGGTCACTGAATGATAAGTGATATATTGATGGTCCCTATTAGGTAGTCTGACCCTAAATACATGAATAGAGAGAACAAGTGGGTGTTGTTGGTCCTCAAGAGCTCAGTTCTTGATCATGATTGACTTATGCAAGATGATAGTAAGCCAAGATGTCAAAAGTTCAATGTTGAGAGCTTGAATTCAAGTAAAAATGAATTTTATTGATTTTCATTGCCTTGAACTTTAGGTTGGAGTTTGGATTATATCACCAATGTCAGTGATCCTACCAACATCAGCCATGGTTTGACCAACATTGACATCCCTAGAATAGACAAACCTTACTATTTTTGGCCTATATTCTATTTCTCTTTGTGCCAAGTGTGGAACCCATTACAAAATGGTAAAAATAAGAGGTTAAGGAGTTAGTTGATTAGGAGTTTAGTTTAGAAGTGAGAATAAGTATTGAGTAGTTAGGATGAGGGAACCAGGTTCATATGGCCCTAACCTATCACATGTATGAGGATAGGAATATCTAACTTGTGGCTTACTTATCCCTTTTTGATGATATATCACATTTCTCTATGCATTCATTTGGTTAGTAGGTCGGCCTATGGAGTAACCATGGGCTAGATAGACTATATATAAGGGTAGAGGGTAATTGTTTATCATCATATTGTGAATTCTGCTCTTATTGAAGCTTTTGGACGTTACCCCCTCAAAGTGGCTAGCCTATTATCATATATTCTAATATATTTTAGTCATATTTGGATATATTTCTGCTATTCAACTTTATTGTGGAAGTAATTTCATTACAAGTGGTATCAGAGCTGTGATTTGGGCAATCTTGTGGGTGAAACCCTAATTTTTTAATTTAGAAATATCTATAAAATGGTTGGTAATTTCTTTGAAAATGTTTTTTTGGAGGTGTGAAATAATTAAATTAATCTTCCATTAAAATTTTAGATCGTTTGGATCTATTTTACAAAAATTATCAGCATTCTAATTGTTTTCATAAAATTGTTCTATAGTGCGCAATTTAAGGAATTTTTTTGAGTTATTTACATTTTTGGAAAGATTAGAAAAATTTGGATAGGGTATGTTATTTGTATGTTTTGATTTGAGTCTAAAATAATTCCAAAATCACTTGGTCAAAAGTGTCAATCAGGGTCGACATCATAAATCCCTTTTATGGTAGGGCCACAAACTTGGGGCCGAGGAAAGGGTGCCAAAACTCTAGGTAGAACTCCTAAAAAGGAAGAGATGGAGTTAGAAGGGGGATGTACTAGACCCTTTATACCAGGGTTCTCTGACATAGATCATAAAGTGAGCCAACTTGACTATAGTGTGTAAGGCATTTAGAGTGAGGTGCAAGGCATATAATCTAATATGAAATCCATACAAGATAGTTTGGTAGATATCATAATAGATTTGAAAAATAATCATTCAAATCATCAAGCTAGTACTATTTCACAACCCCACTAGGGTGGTTCTCCCAACCAGTCTACTTCAAATCTAACTACAGTGCCACAGAGGAACCTATAACCAAAGGTGGATATGCGCAAATTTGATGGAAAAGATCCACTTAATTGGATTAACCAAATGGAGAATTTTTTTGATCTACATCAGATCCCATGGCATCCTTGTATCTTGAACCTAATCAATTCATTTGGTATAGATGGTTGTGTGCTCAAAAGAAAAAGATGACTCTTAATGTCACTTGGTCATTTTTTATAAAGGAGCTATAATTACACTATGGCAATAGTGTGACAGAGAATTACTTCAGTTGGCTAGCAAAATTGTGATAGACTAGCTCTGTCAAGGATTATATTCATCATTTTAAAAACCTATCCTTATGTGTGGAGACAATTTATGAGGATAACTTGAATGACCTATTTTTGGGTGGACTCAAGGACCACATTCAACATGAGGTATGCATGCTTAATCCACTTAAGATTTCAGATTCTATTATCATGGCATGCAAAGCTAAAGAAAAATTCATAGCCAACAAGAATTAGTCATTCAATCACTTCAAATATCGTAGCATATCGACATCAACATTGCCTCCACCTTCCATATTGACCCCACAACAAATTGAAGAGAATCGTGCAAAAGGATTATGTTTTAGTTGTGACAGGAAGTGGAGCAAAGGACATAGATGTGTTGAGAAGAAGTTATTATACATTGAAGGATCCAATGAAGATGAAGAAGAATATGATGCCTCCAATGATGATGAGGAAGAGATAGAGGAGGTACCTAAAAATTTCCAACCTACAATCTCTTATCATGCACTTGCAATATTAGCACTCCACAAACTCTTAAGGTGGTGGGTTTCCTCAAGAAATAGAAGGTGACAGTATTGATTGATTTAGGGAGCACACATAACTTCATCAACCATTAGTTGGCCACTTGATTAAACTGTTTCATCTACCCAGCACCAAAATTTCAAGTCATGATTGTAGATGGTGGCACAATTAATTATTTAGGAAAATGCCATAGTATTCAGCTTGCTATGAGTGAGTAAAATCTCAATTCTCCTATGTTTACTATTCCCATGGGTAACACAAACATTATTTTGGGATTCTAATGGATCAAAACCTTGGGTACCATTGAGATGAACTTCCAGGAACTATTCATTCACTTTCATTTTTAAGGTAGGAAAATTGAACTACATGGATTACAGGCAAAATCTCCATAATTGGTTAGTTCACATCAGATGACTAAGATACTAAAAAAGGGGGTAGAGGTAATTATCACATGATTATGTTCCATATAAGTTCAACCCACACGATCATCTACACATCCTGATCTATAGATGATTCTTGATGACCACCCATCTATTTTTGGAGCCATGCCAAAAGGACTACCACCAAAAAGAGAACATGATCATGCCATTCAACTACTTATAGGGAGTCAACCATCAAATATCAGACCATATAGATATCCATATGCACAAAATAGTGAAATCAAAAAAATGGTACATGAGATGTTGGAGGTAGGAATCATCAGGCATAGCCAAAGTGCATATTCATCACCAGTGGTCATGGTGTGAAAGAAGGATGTCACATGGAGGATGTGCCTAGATTATATGGAACTCAACAAGTACACCATCAAAGCTAAGTTTCATATTTCAGTAATTGATGATTTACATGGTGATAATTATTTCATAAAATTAGACCTTCACTTAGGGTACCATCAAATTAAAATCAAGGAGGAAGATGTTCATAAAATTTATTTTAGAATGCATGAGGGCCATTATGAGTTTTTGGTAATGCCCTTTGGTCTTAAAAATGCACCATCTACTTTTCAGAGCTTGATGAACACTATTTTTAGGCCTTTTTTTATGGAAGTTTGTGTTGGTTTTCTTTGATGACATATTGATTTATAGTCAAACATTGGAAGCACATCTACAAAATGTGAAACAGGTGTTGATAGTTTTGGAAAAACATCAGCTTTATGCAAAGCCATCCAAATGTGCTTTTGGAGTATAAGAGGTAGAGTACCTAGGTCACATTGTTTCCCATGAAGGTGTCAAAGTTGATCCCCAAAAGATCAAAGCTATGATGGAATGGCCCATGCCAAAAACTCTCAAAATTAGAGGGTTCCTAGGCCTAGTAGGTTACTACCAAATATTTGTGAAAGGTCATGGTAACATAGCAGCTCCACTCACTGCATTGCTAAAGAAGGATTCCTTCCGTTGGAATGATGCCACCACCAAAGCATTTGAAAAACTAAAAGTAGCTATGTGCACCACTCCAGTTTTGGCTACTTTAGACTTTTCAAAGACATTCAATATTGAATGTGATGCTTCTAGATCTGGGTTGGGAGTGATACTAATGCAAGAAGAAAGACCCATTACATTTGAGAGTCACCACTTCAAAGGTAAGAATCTAAAAACACCTATTTATGAGAAATAAATGATGGTTATTCTTCATGCAGTTACAAAATGGAGGCCCTATTTTATGGGTAGACACTTTAAGGTGAAAAGTGATCATGATAGTCTTAAATACTTTTTGGAGCAAACATTATCATCTGAGGAACAACAAAAGTGGGTAACTAAAATGTTGGGTTATGATTTTGAAATCATCTATAAGAAGGGTAAATATAATGTAGTAGCAGATGCACTATCTGGATGAGATACATCCATAGAAGCATTACTTTGTGTAATATCCATATTGTAAGCAGATTAGGTGGATGAAGCTAGATTAGAATGGGAGCAAGACAAGGATACACAGGTTCTGATTCAAAATCTCCAACAAGTTACTTTAGCCTCTAACAAATTTGAATGGAAAGGTAATGTCCTATGGTATAAGGGTATGTTATACTTGTGCAAAAATTCAAAGCTTAAGCATAAGATTCTTATGGAGTTGCATGCATCTCCAATTGGGGGATACTACGGTTTCTTGAAAACATATCACAGAATTAAGAAATAATTATTTTGGGAAGGACTCAAAGGATATGTACAAAAGTTTGTGGTAGAATTCTTGATATGCCAAAAAAATAAAGGTGAGACAATTAAGATCCCAAGTTTGTTACAACCATTAGCAATTCCTAGTCAAATGTGGGAGGAGGTTTCCATGGATTTCATCACAGGGTTGCCTTTTTCTGAAGGTAAGAATGTTATCTTGGTCATTGTGGAAAGACTTATAAATTATGCCCATTTTTGTGCTCTCTCACACCCATTTTTAGCAAGTACAATAGCAGCTATTTTTTTTGAAGCAATTCTAAAATTACATGGAACCCCAAAAATAATTGTAAGTGATCATGATCCTATTTTCACTAGTAATTTTTGGACTGAACTATTTTCCTATTTGGGTACTCAGCTAGCTCATAGCTCATCTTACCACCCCCAATCTGATGGACAAACATAAGTGGTTAACAAATGTTTAGAGGGGTATCTCTATTGTTTTATATCAAATAAATAGGAATATTGGGTTAAATGGCTACCACTTGTAAAATGGTGGTATAACACATCTTTCCATACCTCTTTTAAAATGTCTCCATTTTTAGCACTATATGGTTACCATCCACCTTCCATCACTTCTTCATTAAAGGTTCAAACCAAGGTTAAAAATGTGGAGGAGCACATTCAGCATCAACAAGAGGTTTTGGCTAGTTTGAGAGAGAATTTGGCCTTGGCACAAAACAAGATGAAGCAACAACTAGATCAACATCGTAGTGAGAAAATTTTTGAGGTGGGTGACTGGGTATTTGTATGTTTGTAGCCTTATAATCAGATATCCTTGAAGTTATGGAAAAAGGACAACAAAATTGATCCTAAGTATTATGGCCCTTATCATGTTTTGAAAAAAATTGGAAGTGTGGCTTATAAGCTTGAGTTACCTCATTCATCTCACATACACCTAGTATTTCATGTTTCATGTTTGAAGAAGGTCATTGGACAGATAGTTTTAGCCCAAACAGAACCCCCAAAACTAGATGAAGAATGATGAGTCATTTTGGAACCAGAGAAGATCCTCCAAACTCGTACTAAGTAGTTGAGAACTAGAGAGATTAGGGAATATCTGATCAAGTGGAAGAACCTTGAGGTGACTCGTCAAGTGAGAATTAGTCATAGGGTGAGGTGGCCAGGTAAGGTGGCAAAAGGGGTTTTAATTAACTTAATTACGTATTTTAAATTACTTAAATGTGTGATGGGTAAAAGCATGGGCTAGATAGGTTAATTGTTATTATTGAAAAATGGGCTAAAAGGCATTTTGACATAGGGAGTTACACATGTGTGTTATGTAATTTCTGTGTCTACACTTTTATCCAAACACAGAGTCAAAATCTAAGATCAAACAAGGTGTACTAGGATTTTTGGCCAAACAACATCAAAATCTAATATTAAAACAAAGGATTATGTGATGATTTGATTGAATCTAATAAGTTTGTAACAACTTTAACATAAAACTAAGACACATAATCAAACATATACATGATCAGTTAGTATAATCCATGAGTAAAAGGCACCTAGAGAAAAGCTATGTTTTCCCAAATAAAGGCACAAATAATGATGAGGATAGGCTCTAAACAAACAAATAATAGTTTTAAAATTTGGGTAATCAATTAACCTAAGTTACACAACCCAAAAGAGAAATATTTGTGTATCATCCCTTACAAAGGGAGACCTAAACATAAATCAATCAATGTTTAGATATTAACTTGTAAAAGTTAATTGAAAACTCAATGTTTGAAGAATAGGATTTTGATGACTGTTGATGCCTCTATGTGTATCACAAGTTATCTTAGTGTTTACAGAACACTTCTCATTTTAGAACTTAGGGAGTTCAAAGCATGAGTTATAGGGTATGATAATTAGATTATCCTTGGTGAAATAGAGGTAGAGCATGCAAAGTGTTCAACAACATTTATATTAATTATTAATTGGGATCTACTTTGGTCCTTAATAATCTTTGCAAGGTATGAAACATCTATGCTAGTAATAGTTAATTATGATCAAACTCTAATCTAAAACTATTCTAGAATGAATATTTACAATGAAATTTAAACTAGATTTATTTGGTTAAAAAAGAAACAAAAGGAAAGGTTGGGTAGAAAGAAAGCATGTGATTGTTGGTCCTTTCCTCAAACATCATGATAAGGTTTAAATTTTAACTGAGCATGCATTTAACCAGTGTATAGTGCAAAATAGTAGATACATATAACTAACTTTGCTTTAAATATTTACTACTAAATTCAAATAACATTTACACATTTTAATGTAGAGCAAATAAAATGAAGAAAATTCAAGATGATTTAACTAATTTAGCATTGACATAAATTATCAACCCTATATCAAATATGCACATTCAAACTTCTTAAAAAAACATTCAAATTTGAGTCAAAGGATAGACAATTTATAGAGAAGCCATGACTCAATTCACATAAACAATTGAGACAAACTCTATAGTATTCCCTGCTTATATTAAATTTCTCCAAAAGTTACAAGATAGTTTTAGCTCTTAGAAATCCCTCCCTTTAAAAATGGTAACATTTCCTTTTATAGGAGGCTAAGGAAATATATCAGTCAGTCATGTTAGCTACAAATGTGTAAAAGTAAGGAAAATTGTGTATTTTTTACAAATTTTTTAGAATACATTTCCATTTTCCTAAATGGACTGACCTATAAGCAAATGTGCTCAAAAATTTGCACATGCCTTTACAAAAAGAATATTTCATTTTTTAATATTACAAATTTTCCAACAAAATAGAATATTAATAACTATCTAGTGGACCCTATGCTGAAGAAATACCCTACTACCATTGAAGAATCCTTATGGCCTTCTGGTGTTCATCGACTAGTTTTAAATTGACAGTTGGCTCTAGGATGCACTCATCTTCCTGGTCAGCCGAGTCTTCAAAATCCATGTCATTTATTGTCATGGATTATTTGATGTTCCTTGCCTTAGTAATATTCTCTTTTATAGTTAGGATCATATTCATGATCCTAAATTTGTCAGTCCTAGACTTGCCTTGACTCTTGCTTCTAACTTCTTACATGACCAAGGTGACTCTATGTTTTATTTATCATCTACAATGATGCCTAGGGAGCTGATTTTTATAGGTTTAGTAATCATGGTGTCAAGGAGTTTTTTAATTCTATCCATCAACTCTTCATCATCTCTCAAGATCCTTTCCAAGTTCCTTGGCCATGTACCCAAACCTTGGATTTTGTCAACAATTAATCACATGATCATGTTTAAATAGGCCATACTAATGGTTTTGAAATTAGGAATTTGACCCTCAACTAGTATGTTGATTAGTTCTTTCATTTTATCTTTTGAATTTTTCCATTGAGATATTAAACCCTTGGCTATTGCATCTTTCTAGGCTAGTGGACTTTGTATTTCTTTCATTATCTTCAAGGAGTCAAACATGTCATAGAAATATTCCTCAAACATCTTTATCATTTCATCAAGGGCTGATAGAATAGCTTGCTTTTCAAGATTTTCCTTTTATTTCTGTAGGTTCTCTATTTTTTGATGCATGCCTTTGATGCCTACTTTTAGTTGAACTAAATGAGCATCATCCAATCCAACTATATCCTCTTCATGAATTAGGTCTTCACCATGTCTTTGACTTCTTACTAGATTCAAGCCAATAAATGGTTTAACTCTCTAAATAGTGAGCTCTTCACCCCCAACCATGTCTTTCTTTGTTATCACTCTTTTCTATCTTGCAGTCTTTGGGTTGAATTACACACTAACTAATGATTTTATCACCTTTGGTGGTTCTATAATATCCATTTGTGTGCTATTTGAGATCTCATGAGTGTCCACTTAAATTCTACTTGTTTCCCTAGGGGATGTAGTCTTTATTTCTTATTCTTACTTCATCAAAGCAATTATCCATATCTGGAGCTCATCATGTATAGTGATGTTTACTTCCTTGTTCATGGCCAATGAACGGTGTAGGGTTGGAATCTTTTGCATTTTTCCATATAATAACCATTAAGGGATGATTATCCTATGAATAGGATTCTCATCACTAAATAAGTTAACTTCACTTGAAGGATAAGTGAAGGTTAATTTTGGTTTCTTCTTTCCAATTATGATCGATGTTAACTCAACCTTCCTCTTTTGTAGGGGTGCAATTGGAACTGGGTCTGAAGCAATATCCTCCTTTTCCTTTTCTACTTCTTTGACTTGGGCTTGAGGTTATTCTACTTGTTCCTCTTCTTCATCTGATCCATTATATCCTCAAAAAGGCCTTAGTAGGTACTTTAAGTTCATCCTCCATTGTCTCCTTAGGACCTAGTGCAATCATGTCAATGTACTCAATTGGGGACTTTGGTCTATTAGTTTGGGCTGAAGATGAAGCCCCTTCACTAGGTCTTTCTTCCAATCTCTCCTTCTTGGGCCTTTGAGAAATATATACTTGAGATTGTCATACTTTTTGTAGGGGATATTATAGAGGGGGTCTAAAAGAGGGTCCATGTAATAAGTGGTATTGCATGGGTCCCATCTACCATATTTATCTAGGTGATTTCTCATCTGTAGCCAACCTAGCCTCAACCCTGATATTATGCTTCTTTAAAATGGCCAATACTTCTATGAAATTAGAGACCCTGATATACATTGTGTCATGGCTACTAGGTTGGTGTTTGTAGGTCTTGTTTATTTTTTATATTTCAAATGATTCATAACCATATCATGAGGATCCCATTTTCTTAATTCATCCATCTATGAATTGAAGGATTCTTTGTATCTAGAGATAGTGTACACCTACTCCCAATTATGTAATATAGTCCTACCAATGGCCAAAGGAAAAGGGTGTAAGATTACCTTCCTTTTGATCTTCCATACTCCATCTATACCATAGAATAATTGGTATGTTATTTCCTACTATATCAATTTAATAAGCACATGGATTAGTAATTTGAGTGGTTGAGTCAGGGTTCCTTCTATTCTAATTATAGTGTAATCTAGATATAACTAGATATACCCAATTAGCTTCACATATTTCTTGATTAGAGGGTTGACCATACCCATAGGGATCTCTGTAATGGATTCTACTATAGTGGATATACATAATCACAAATGAATTGTATATTGTGTCTATAATTAAATATATGCAATTTGAAAGAGTGATGGGAAATAGTTTGTCTATCCTCAGGTGACCGATTCTTCATGTTAGGGATTTTGGTGGTGGATAGTAGGGCATATAAAAGATAGGACATCATAAAGAAGTGATTACTAGTTTTCTTCTTTATGGTGAAGAATTGTTATTTCAATCAAATGTTGATCATCTCACCTATTAGGGGAGTGAGTCCCTTTTCCACCATGAAATATATAAAAGACACCTAGATTTTGTTGACATAGGTGGTGTAGGGGGGCCTAAAAAACCTATTTAGTAGTGTCATTATTATTATAATTCCCTCCCTAAACTAGGCAATTGGGATCTTACCACTAGGATTTATGACTACGTGGATTCCTAAGTACAACCATGGGATAAAGATGGATTTCATGTCATTTTTTCTTGACCATTCCCTAATTGTGGGAAAATATACCTAAGGCTTATGTAACTTGTAATAGCCTTCAAATGTAAGAGAGGAGATATATTCTATTATTTTGAAACTATGTTCATACACTATCATGTCCTAATTAATCTTACAATCCACGTAGTGAAGATGAGTCATTTGAATGGATACCATGTCATTTTATCTCTAGTTGATTATGTCATTCTTTTGCCCTTCCTTTGTGATGGTCTACATATCTTTAATAGTCCAAAAAATTTTGGATAAATTATTATCCCCAGTGTTTAATGATGTAACATCAAATTATGTGTCCTTGAAGAACATTCTTTCCATGTCTAAGGTTAAGTACAATTTTGTGTCTTTCCTATACTTCTGTCTTCAAGCCACCATGACTATGATTTTTTAAATTAATCATTATTGTCTTATAAATATCCTATAGATTAGTTTTCACACATGTAGATGGCAATAGGGAATTTTTATATCTTGATTGTGATTAATTTGGGCTTAAATTAGGGGTTTTTTATGAAGTCTAAGGATTTTTTATAGCTTTAATGGTGAAAGTTGCTTAGGATTAGGTGAATTCATGCCTTGGATTTGATTTAGACCATTGCCTTTATACCTTTGAATTTTTGTTCCCACAAAATATTTGATTTTGTCATTCTATACTTGTGGGGCATCTATGTGACATCTCACTAGTAATTTTCAATGCATTTTTATTAATACTTTTGTTTCTACACAATTTCGCTTTCTACATTCAAGAGAAGAATTTAAGAAACTAAGAGATGGTCAAGGCTTGTGTGTACCTAGATGTAGTTGTGTGCACCATAATCCAGACACTGTGAGAACTCCTCTTTGGCTGTGGAGGAATGACACCTGCAAAGAAAAGAGACTTGGACAAAATAAGGCGTTAGATGGATAGATGGTGGGTTGCCAAGTGAAAGCTTGATCCGAGAAGTATGAAGACTTCCTTAAGCGATATCAACCCACTAGTCAATAGAAATAATGTTTGATAAATAGCAAAATGTTAAAAGACTGAAATGATTAAAAAAGGAAATGAAAAGGAAGCAAAGGCTTACCTGAAAGATGCTGTCGGACTGGTCACAATCGCTGATGTCAGTGGTCCTACCGACGTCAGTTGTTGAGGTCTATCGACGTCGGTTAGTCTGCCGACATCACTTGGGGAAGTAGCTGGCGTCGGTCGGGGCAATGGTCTTTAGACGAGGTCTGGTCGAGTCTGTGGTCTGTGGTCTGTGGACAGGGTCTGGTCAGGTCTGGTCTGTGGACAAGGCTAAGGAAGGCTCTGGGTCTGTTTGAGTGGTCCAACACAAAGTTTTGGGTTTTATTGAATGGTTTGGGATCTGGGTCTGAGAGTTTGGTTGAATAGGCAGAGTGTATGGTCTGACAGAAGACAGAGGCAATAAGGAAATAGAGAAATATGGATTCAGGTTTGGGAATAGTTTGGTCTGGGGGGAGATAGTGCTGAATCTAATTCATAAGACTTAGAAGCAAATGACTAGAAAACATAAAGAAAACACAGACAATATACATACCTATGCCTTGTTGAAGGTGTGTTGCTACTGATGATCCCTGTACCTGCTGTTGATGTACCTTGTGTGGAGGACCTGTTGCTAGTGTAGAAGTCTGATGCTGTACCTGAGGGAGAGAGTGAGAGGCTTCACTGAGAGATTGGCAGAATGATGGATGGTTGAAGACCCCAGATTCCAAATTTGTAATTAGCTCCTGAGATTCAGAGTTTGATCAAAATTTTTGATTTTTGTGATTAGCCGTGGATAGGATCAGAAGACGGTTTAAGTAAACTGACGTTGGCAATCCTGCCGGCATCGGCCGACAGTTGACCGACGTCGGCGGGTGGAAAATGGTTAAAAGGGCCAACAACCCTATTCTCCATCTGCCAAGTGCATAGTCAGTGGAAGAATTGTCGAAGGTTAAGATAAATACGCATGAGAGTTGGTTAGGTGGTTAGAGAGAAGTAATAATAGGTCTTGGGTGAGTCATAGGATGGGAATTAGTCCAAGGTGAGGTGTCCTAGGCGAGGTGTCATGGGTGATGTGTCCAAGGAGGGGGGGTTAATTCAAAATAAGTTTATTATTTTAAATTAGTAATTGCATGTTTTAGAAATGGGTTAGGAATGGACCAAGGGGGGAATGAACAAGGGTTAGACATGATTTCGGTGTCTACATTTGCCCCTTTTTGTCTTGTTGGTTGTTCTGGACGAACTGCAAGACAAAAATAGGAGTTGGTTGCCCCAAGTGTGGGATGATGTGGATTGCCCCGAGGTATGGATGAGGTATTCACCCTCAAGGTAGGAGTATAGGGAAGGGAACCTGATGTTGGGTGCCGATTTGACAAAAGGTAGATAAGAAGAAGAGTGAGGGTGAACGCTGTAAAATTTGTGATTGCGCGCATACCACTTCACGGGATAGGTAGGTCAAATGGTCACAGTCAAAAGGTTGAGGAGTGCCAAAATTGAAATAATTGGGCCCTAGCATTAGTCGTAGCTGATTGGGTTATTCAATCTAAGCTGTAGCTCTAAATGGTCATCGTGTTTCAGGTATCTCAGGCTCAGGAAGTGCTTCTAAAAACACAAAAAAAGTCACAAGTAGTGCGGATCAACTGGCTTGTGATCCTATACTTGTGAGGGTCCAAA
This sequence comes from Torreya grandis, assembly GCA_037957365.1. Lineage (NCBI taxonomy): Eukaryota > Viridiplantae > Streptophyta > Pinopsida > Cupressales > Taxaceae > Torreya > Torreya grandis. The sequence goes on from JARHVA010007341.1 coordinate 187,900, forward strand.
AATAAGGTCTGTGAACAATTTTGCTATCTATTCATGAGGTAGCATGCATGCAAACAAAACCAAAATAGAGTTGTCTCAAAAGTGGTCAGGGTCTAAATAGATATGCGTGATCTCCATGGTCGCTGGTCGGGTTGAGATATAAGTGATCTCAAATGGGCCCCGTGAGGAGTCAAAAATGACTTCGACATTGGCAAGGTTGGTTGATTGGGGCATGATTTTGGGACAACGTGATGAAAAAATGAGGTTTGAAAGTTGTCGATGTCAGTGATAAAACCGACGTGGGATACATAAAGGGACTGACGTCGATAGTGTATCAGCCGACGTCGGCGGTCTAGGGCATGATGATGTCGACGTCGGTGGCCTACCAAATCTGACAAAACTAGATTGGTGGCCCACCAAAAGTCATTTGTGAGTTGGTTGACTGAGAGAAGAGAGCTCTGGAGCCAAGTGAGTGAAAGTGACACTAGATTGACTGAGGTGCAGTGTGATGGGTCAGAGAAACATTCGTGAAGAGAGGGGGTCAATTGGATGCTGAAGGGATGCATGTGGGCCAGAAGGAGTGTGCAGAGTCATTAGCACAAAAGAGATGGCAGAGGGGAGTAGAGGACCTGCAGGAGGTCCACCACCAGTGGCACCCATTGTGCCACCACATCGACGATGTCGGGATGAGGTAGGAGAGTCTCTGAACCCTATTTGATTGATTTTTGTCTTGATTTGTTTTTTGAAATGTTTGGTTTAGTTAGGCAGAAATTGAGGGGGGAGGGTAGCTAGGAAGGTGGGTAAAGGGTTTAGGATAGGTTAGGAGTGATTTATGAGGGTTTAGGAGGGTGTAGGGGGGATAAATGGGGAAGCCCTAAATTTTAGGGCACGCCCCGTTCGGCCCTAGGGCTGAACTAGTCACCGACGTTGGCAGGTATGCCGGCGTTGGCTGACTAGCGACCGACGTCGGTCACTAACCTGTCGATGTCAGTCACTAAGTGACCGGCGTCAGTTAGGTGAGTGCCATCACTGGCATGCTAACCGATGTCAGTTGGCTGCCTGGTCAAAAGAATGATGAAAAATGTTTAAGTCGAGGGGTTGAAGCTACGCCAAGGGCTTCGTGGGTGTTGGGTCAGGCATAGATAGAGAAATAGGGAAAATTTTTAATATGAGATTGACTTTGGTGGATGCAGGCGAGGTTGACTTTGATGTTGCGAGATCGCCTCCCAACATTGTTGATGTGGATGCACGGAGGGGTGAGAGTTGATGAGTGGGCGCAGATGAGCACAGTTGGACTCAGCGGGCTGTGACGCTACTGCAGAGTGGCACGAGATGTGAGCCTAATGGTGGCACTAATCGAGCGGTGGGATCATTCCACCAACACCTTCCACCTACCCACGGGCGAGATGATGGTCACGATCGAGGACGTGTACCAGATTTTGTGGTTTTTAGTACACAGAGCTAACATTTATGCATGCTCAAGAGAGGCACACGATATACACATGGTGACACTATTTTGGGAGCATGTCACAAAGACAAGCTACCATTTAGCCAATTTTGCTTATAAGCCTTTGTACGCGGCGGATGAGGGTGCACATTGGCTGGCAGTTTTGATGATGATCAGCATCACAGTCTATGCATTACCGGATGTGGAGGGAGGCAAGTTTCTGGTTGCTATGACCGAAGTTTTGCTTGAGATGATAGAGCATCAGATAATGTTCACCTGGGCACCAGTGTTTTTGGCCTAGGTGTATAGAGAGCTGTGGGGTATTAGTTAGCAGCGGCGATACAGCTTGTGCGTGGGCCACCTGCTACATTGCTGGGCCTATGAGCATATAGTGGTTACCCATCCTCTTGGCCTCCCAGTGGTGATTTAGGCCAGCTTCAAGGTCAAATTCAGGCAGTGGCATGAGGTGATGGCGCAGATGCGGGTAGATAGAGTGGTCAGAGACATTGACCACTACAGAGGGGTATTGGAAGCTCTAATTTCTGCAGACATCATCTGGAGACCATACTTGGTGTATCCAATTTTCAGAGATCAGAGAGAGCATCTGGTTGGTGTGTAGAGCCTGAGATGGGTCAGGGGTAGGCGAGCCGATGAGCTCGAGAGAGTTCTAGTAGAGAGAGTGTGGTGCCAGTACGGGCTGCTACAGGACGTACCTCCCGCATTCCCACTATATAGATGGGATGACATTAAGGCACCGCTCCCACTACCAGAGGAGACAGAGGGCCCAAATTTTGAGGAGTTACTAGTAGGCCCTGGGATAGCAGATCCAGGATGTATAGAGGCCTACTCGACATGGTGGGCAGGGCAGTATGCAGGGATACAGGTAGGGCCATAGCTTGATTTGTAGGTAGTGATCAGAGAGAGAGATATAATGAGGTAGGAGAGGGATGCTGCCAGACAGGAGAGAGATGTTGCCATCCAAGAGAGGGATGCAACATGAGGACAGGTGACCATTTTGTAGGGTCAGTTGGCTACAACCCAGGCATAGGGATTGATAGGACAGGGTTTGAGAGGACAGGGCCCGATGCAGCATCCACCTCAGTGGCCAGTTCAGTAGCGTACATAGTCAGCGTCAGTGCAGCTAGGGTTTTCACAGCCGCAAGGTTCAGTGTAGGGCATGGCAGCAGGGTTGATGGGTCCACCGCAGACTGTATCTATAGTTAGATATAATGATGCACTGGATGAGATCACTTATTACGAGAGGACCATCAGGGGTTTTCCTCAAATATAGTGATACTCAGAGATGAGGGCAGAGCAGAGCCAACAGCGGTCTATGTCTCGAGCGACGGGTTTTGGGTCTCATAGATGGCATAGATCAGAGGGGAGAGAGGATACAGCATCTTCCCGGCCACCGCCACCACCACCACAGCCACAGCCTTGAGGGCAGATCTTGAGATATATTTTTGATGTATATACCAGCCTGCGAGCCGATGATGCAAGATGTATTTGATTTTGAGAGAGAGATAGAGGCATAGATTATGCCATTATAAAATAGTGATATATATATATATATATATGATGTGATGTTGATCATTGGTGTGTTATGAAAAATATTATGGATGTGGTTATATGTTATTTTGATTTGATAGATGTTTTGATATGATGTTTAAGATTATGATGCTAATATTGTTGTGTTGATATGATGATGAATGTATGATTAGGATTAATGATTAATGATATGGATGAAAATGATTAATGTTAATGATTAAGAAAATATGTGATTGTTTGTGATGTGATTGGCAGGTGACAAAAGAATGTGATGGAAGAAATGCGAAGAGAAATGGCTGAGCTAACCCCAGAAGACCCCATGTCAACTGAGTGCTACCTACATAGCCCCTGTCGTAAGGGGCCTCAGGCCTATGTAGTTCTCCCTAAGAGAAAGGAATGGTCAAAGGGATGGAATTGGTCCTGGTTGAGGTCAAGGTGAGGAGAAGATGATGTTACAGCCTTTTCCAAATGGTGTATTCTATAACATTAGTCGGGGTTCTTCATCCCTAGCAATTTTCCATATTCGTGATGGATGTATGCTAAAAATGAATTGAGGTCTAATTATGCTTCAGAAAGTAATGGTTTATGCTTGACATAAATTGTATGGTTGATAGTTTCCATGTGTATTGATGTCTATGGAAACCATAATGATTAGGCTATGTGAGTGGTTTGAAAAGAGTCGGATTGAATCGTCTTGACAAACGATGTAGTTGAATGTGACCAAAGTGTAGGCAGAAAGTAAAAGGCATAAGTGCCCTTTTATTGACAAGGACCAAAAATACAACATAGACAGGGGTTGTTATAACCAAGAGCCCCATTTATGTGTTGCATCATTGACCATAGTTATATTAGAGCAGTAATCGAATCACTTTTGTCATTAAAGTGAGCTCGAAGTCCCTTGAGTAGGTGATATGATAGGAGGAAAAGGGTAACCTATTTTAGAGTATGGATAACTTTTCCCCTTTTTATAGGAGACACTGAGACAACTACAAGTCAAGTCCATGACCCGTTTTTTTTTTTTTATTTTTTTTTTTTTTATTTTTTTTATTTTTTTTTATAAATTTTTAGAGCGGACTGATCAATGCGGGAAGTCCACATAAAGATGTCATTTTTTTGATGGTCATTTGTGAAGCTGATCGATGCAGGAAGCTTCTAAGAAAGTGTTGTTTATAGCAAGATTTAGTCATAGCCATCCTTCGAGGGAGTGGTCTATATTTTGCTTTATAGATTTAAGGGCTTTTGAATAGCTGTCCTTCGAGGGAACAGTCTATTAGCTACAGCAATGATATTACAGCTGTCCTTCGAGGGAGCAGTCTGCTTTTTGATTTGGTTTTGTGACCTTGGATATTTTGACATCTTGATTTATTTTTGACAGAATATTGAGTCATGGATAAGACTTATAGAAGGTCAAGGGCTCCCTTTTATTAAGACAAAGCATCCGTATGTCATAAAAGGGTTTTAGAGGATTTTGTTAAGGGAAAAAGGGTGGAATGGATTGAGGATTAAAAGGACAAGGATTGCTCAAGGGACGAGCTCAAGTTAAATGTCAAGTGGATGAGTACTCGACTAACAGTAGAATGGTCGTAGATGTAAAGCATAAAAGGGCTCAGGTTCTGATAAGTCCCTGGACCATGCTAGTGCGTTAAGGTTCGAGTCAATTAGGAGCAAAGGTGCCCCATTTGCCTCTTTCCAAATTGGTCAGGTGATTGATGACAGCTTGAAGAAAAGATAAGTGTTTGGTTGGTCGATGTTTGATAATTGAAGTTTGGTTGAGGTTTGGTTGATGTTGGTCAGGGTCATGATAAGAAGGTTGATTGATGGTTGGTCGAGACTTGGTCAAAGTTTGGTCGAATGTCTGGTCAAAGTTGGTCGAATGTTTGGTTGACTGTTTGGTCGGGGTCATGATAAGGTTGGATTCCCCCAGTCGGGAGAATGTTGGATAAATTGGTCAAGGTTGGTTGAGGCTTGGTGGCTAAATGGACTGTGTTGATGTCGAATAATGGGGTCAAAGGTGGCAAAGGGATCATAGTCTGGCATGGAGATCCCGATTTAGGCGATGAGGTTTGAGAGGCATGGGTCGGTGTTGATAATTTGTCGAAGAGGTGGTTAAGAGGGTCCTTGATTAGAAGGGAATCCTTTCTCTGTTGTTGATGAATGACAGCTTTGAGAGCGCAACAACGCTCAGTGTCATGTCTCGGAGTGATGATAATGATAGAATTTAGAGTTGTCGAACCAAGATGGCCTTGATCCAAGAGTTGATGAGTGGGGTGGTGTTGAAGGTTTGCTGATAACGTGGTCGAGAAAAATTGTGTCATTTCCCAAACATTGGTGAATGACAACCTTGAGGGCACAATAATGCTCAGTGTCATGTCCAAGCGTGCGATGATATGCACAAATGCAAGTGTCGTCAAACTAGGGCAGTGTTGGTCTGAGATATTGATATGGTTTAAGAGGTGGGAGATAGATACAAGAGGACTGCAACAATTGCTATAACAGCAAGGCATAAGAACCTGCTAACGGGTCTGGATGTGTTGTTGTAGTGAGGGTTGGTGACTTGGATTTAGGAGGCGTTGGTTGATGGATTGGAAGAGATATATGTCTGATGGGTTGAGGGGAAAATGGAGGCAACTTTCCTCTGTGAAGTATGGGAGTAGGAAGAACTCCTATTAAAGTGGATGGATGCGGGCCCAAGATTGAAGGTAATGAAGAAGGTGGGGGAGGAGTCCTCCGGTGTGGTCTAGTGGCCTTCTTTGATATGGTTTGAGGGCCATTATTGTGAGAGGCGAGGTTAGATGTGGGTGTTTCTATGCTAAATTGCTTTCTACATTCAAAGAAGAAATAAGAAACTAAAAGAAATGGTCAAGGTTAGAAGATACCTGATATAGTCGTGCGCACCAAAATCAGACGTTGGAAGATTCTCTTCTTTGGCTGTGGAGGAATGACACCTGCGAAGAAAAAGAGACTGAAGCACAGAAAAATGTTAGTCAAGGATATGGTGGGCTGTCAGGCGAACACCCGATCCCAAAAGTATGAAGACTTCCTAGAAGGATATCAACCCACTAATAAAAAAGCAGAATATTTGACTGAAGTAGATGTAATGAAGGATAAAATGACAGAAATAAAAGACAAAAAATAAAATCATACCTGATAATGAAGTAAACTATTCTGTGTAGTTGCCGATGTCGGTCTCTGTAGTGCCGGTGTCGGTCAGACAGGTGCCGATGTCGGTTAAGGTATCGGCGTCGATCAGGGCAAGTTTTGGATAGAGTTTGGGCGAGTTGCAGAAGGTCTGGTAGAGTCGGGATAGGGTTTGGTCAGGATCAGGACAGGGTTTGGACAGGGTCTAGATAGGGTCTGGACAGGGTTTAGTCAAGATAAGGTCGAGTTTGGACAGGGTCTAGGGGTTTTGGTCGAGTCTGGACAGAGTTATTGATTGGGATAGAGGGCAGAGATGTAAAGAAGGGACTCAGGGCTTAGGTCTATGGTCTGGAGATCCGGGGTGATAGAAATAACGAACAAATAATAACCAGAAAGAAATAAAAACAAACAGAGGAAATACTTACCTCTCAAAAGATATGATAAAAGCCATGATTGAAGTCGTCGAAGCGTTGTCGTAAGTTGATCAAAGCGAATGCGGATTGGTCGAATGCTGGAGTTGGTTGATCGCCAGAGCTGATTGGTTGCAAGAGTCTGTGAATGTCAGAGTTTGGGATCAATTGGCAGAGATTTTGAATGGTTTTGCTGATGAAGGCGAGGGACAGTTCGGGGGACAGTTCGATAACCAATCGGGAAACCGATTGGGAACCGAATGATAACTGAAAATGGGTAACGGTAAGGTGACCAACGTTGGCAGGATTGCCAATGTTGGCCGATAAGTGACCGACGTCGGCAATGTCAGTCGGGTAATGACTGTCGTCGGCAGATGCATAATGGGGATAGAGTCTAGCTTTAGCTCTGCGCTCATTTTTACATGCTGCCAGGGTCAAGGCTAGTGGTAAAAGTGGTCGACAAGGGTTAAATAGGTGAAGAAGAATAAAACAGGGGATGACCAGGGGAGTCGACATGATTTCAGTGTCTACATTTGCCCCTTTTTGTCTTGTTGGTTGTTCTGGATGAACTGCAAGACAAAAATAGGAGTGATTGCCCCAGGTGAGGGATAAGGTTGATTTCATCTTGTTGGTTGTTCGAATGAACTGCAAGACAAAAATAGGTAGCAGATTACACTGATTATGGATAAGGTATTCCCCCTCAAAGCAAGAGTCGAGGGAAGGGAACCAGGAATCGGGTGCTGATTTGACAAAGAGTGGATGAAAAAGGGGTGAGGGTGAACACTGCAAAAGGCATAATTGCGTGCATACCACTGCACGAGATGGTTAGGTCAAAGTGTCACAGGTCAAGGGTTGAGGAGTGCCAAAAGTGAAGTAACTGGGCCCCAGCATTTAGTCATCTACTGATCGGGTTATTCAATCAAAGTTGAAGCTCCAAATGGTCATCGCGTTCTAGGTATCCTAGGCTCAGGAAGTGCTCCTAGAAACATGAAAAAGGTCACAAGTAGTGCAGATCAACCATTTTGCGATCCTATACTTGTGAGGGTCCAAAAAGGTCTGTACAAAATTCTGCTAACCAGTCATGAGGTAGCATACATGCAAAAACAACCAAGGCAACATTGTCTTGGAAGTGGTCGAGGTCGGAGGAGATAGGCATGATCTCCAACGGTCAGTGGTCAAGGGGAGGAATGGACGAAAGGATGTGGCCGAGCTAACCTCAGAAGACAGTCGTGTCAACTGAGTGCTACCTACATAGCCCCTGTGGAAGGGCCTCAGGCCAATGTAGTTCTCCCTAGAAGGGAGGAAGGGTCAAAGAGATGGAAATGGTCTTGGTCGAGGGCAAGGTCATGGTCAAAAAGAGGAAAGAAGGTTTGTCCATCAGAGAGACGAACAAATGAGGGTGGTCGAGCTAACCCTAGAAGACATTCATGTCATCTGAGTGCTGCCTACATAGCCCCGGCTATAGGGCCTCAGACCAATGTAATTCAGACAAAGGGTCCGAGTAGTAGACAGGTGGTCAAAATGGTCAATAGATTGGTCTTGGTTATGATGAAATGATGAGTAGAAGAGATGATGTTGCAGCCTTTTCCATATTGTGTGATGGTGTATTCTGCAACATTGGGTGAGGGGTCTTTCATCCCTAGCAATATTCCATATTCATGATGGATGTATGCTAAAAATGAATTGAGGTCTATTTATGCTTCAGCAAGTATTGGTTTATGCTGAACATAAATTGTGGCTGGTTGATAGTTTCCATGTGTATTGGTGTCCATAGAAACTAGGGTGAATAGGCTATGGGAGTGGTCTGAAAAGAGAGTTGAGTTGAGTCGATTGACAAGTGATGAAGGTGAATGTGACCAATGGGTAGAAGAAGTGAAAGGCATATTGCTCTTTCATTGACAAGGACCAAAAAGACAGTATAGATAGGGGTGATTAGAATCAAGAGCCCCATTCATGCGTGACATCATTGACCAGAGTTATGTTAGAGCGGTAATCGAATCACTTTGACATTAAAGTGAGCTTGAAATCCCTTGAGCAGGTGATAGGAGGAGGAAAAAGGGTAACCCCTTTTAAGAGCAGAGATAACTTTGCCCCTTTTTATAGGAGACCCTGAGATAACTACAAGTCAAGTCCATGACTCTTTTTTTTTTTTGGCACAGACTGATCAGTGCGGGAAGCCTGCATGGAGATGTCATTTTCTTGGTGATCAGTTGTGAAGCTAATCAATGCAAGAAGCTTCTAAAATAGTGTTTTTTATTGCCAGGTTAGTCATAGCCATCCTTCGAGGGAGTGGTCTAGATTTTTGTTTAATATAAGGGCTTTTGAATAGCTGTCCTTCGAGGGAGCAGTCTATTAATTAAAGCAATGATAGTACAGCTGTCCTTTGAGGGAGCAGTCTGCCTTTTGATTTTGATATTGATATAGTGACCATGGACATTGTGACATCTTGATTTATTTTTATAGAAATGTGAGTCATGGACAAGATTATAGAAGGTCAAGGGCTCCCTTTGATTAGGACAAAGCATCCATACATCATAAAAGGGTTATAGGAATTGTTAAAAGGAATAGGGTTGAAAGGAATTAGGACTAAGAGGATGGGGATTGCTCAAGGGACAAGCTCAAGTTAAGTGTCAAGTGGACGAGTACTCGACTAGCAGTAGAACGGTCGCAGATGCAACGCATTAAGAGGCTCAGGTTCTGGTCGTCCATCAAGAGAAGACAAATGATAAGTCCCTGATCCATACTTGTGCATGATGATAAAAGGTCCGAGCCAATTAGGAGCAAACTTACCTCATTTACTTCGCTCCATATTGGTCACGTGTTGATTGAGAAGTTGGTTGATATGATTGTTGATTGGTTGAGACTGGTTGAATATTTTGATAAAAAGGTTGGTCAATGTTTGGTTGAGATTTGGTCATTTGATAGTTGGTCAATAGTTGGTCGAGGGTTGATTGGTTTATATTTGCTCTTTGGTTGGGTCGAATGTTTGGTTGAGGTCGGGTTAAATGAGTGATTGATATGTGGTCGAGACTGGGTTAAAAGGTTGGTCGAGGTTTGATTGGTTGGTATTTGGTCTTTGGTTGCGTCGAATGTTTGGTTGAGGTCGAGTTAAATGAGTGATTGATATGTGGTCGAGACTGGGTTAAAAGGTTGGTCGAGGTTTGGATGAAGGTTGAATTTCCCCAGCGGCTAGGGAGAATTTTTGATGGATTGGTTAAGGTCGGTTGAGGTTTAGTGGTCAGATGGACTGTGTTGATGTCGAATAAAGGGGTTAAAGGCGGTAGAGGGACCATAGTCTGGCGTGGAGATCCTGATTTAGGTGATGAGGTTGGAGAGGCATGGGTCGGTGTTGATAATTTGTCAGAGGGGTGGTCAAGAGGATATGTGATGAGAAGGGAATCCTTTCTCCATTGTCGATGATTGACAGCTTTGAGAGCGCAACAATGCTCAGTATCATGTCCCAAAGTGTGATGATAGTGGCAAAATTTAGAGTTGTCGAACCAAGATGGCCTTGATCCGAGAGTTGATGAGTGGGGCGGTATTGAAAGTTTATTGATGATGTGGTCGTGAAGAAGGGTGTCATTTTCTAGACATTGGCGAATAATAACCTTGAGGACACAACAATGCTCGGTATCGTGCCCAGGCATGTGATGATACGCACAAATGCGAGTGTCGTTGAACCAAGGTGGTTTTGGTTCGAGAGATTGATATGGTTTAAGAGGTGGGAGATAGATACGAGAGGACTGCAACAATTGCCGTAATAGCAAGGCATAAGAACCTGCTAATGGGTCTGAGTGTCTGGTTGTAGTGAGGGTTGGTGATTTTCATTTGAGGGGCATAAGAGATGTTGATCGATGGTTTGGAGGAGATATATGTCTAACAGGTTGATAGAGTAATAGAGGCGACTTGCCTCTGTGAAGTATGGGAGTGGAAAGCACTCTGAGTAAAGTAGATTGATGTGGGCCCAAGATTGAAGGTAATGACGAAGGTGGGGGAGGAGGCCTCTGGTGTGGTTTAGTAGCCTTCTTTGGTTTGAGTTGAGGGCCACCATTGTGCGAGGCAAGATTAGATGTGGGGCGAACACCAAGAGGTTTAATCTCTTTGGGCATGATGGATGCCTACGCGGGTTTGGACTTAGATGTGGATGGTTCTTCTCTCAATGGAGAAGGGATTAAAAATGTGGGCTCTTTAAGTGGAAAGAGCATCGGAGTAGTCATGGCTTCTGCATGTGGTTGAGGAGTCGAAAAGGTATGATCATCTATGGATGATAAGAAGGATGAAGGCAAGGCAGCTGGTGTTGATGTGGTCAAAGCGTCCTCCAATATGGGAGAAGTTGATGGAGGACAAGTAGGAGAAGAAAGTTCTTTGCCATGTGGAGGAGGTATAAGGGAAGAAGTGTCTTCCACCTGTGAAACAGGTTGGTCAGGGATAAGAGAAAAGATAGTGTCGATCGTGTGTATATCATGGTCTTGAGGGTCACTGATCATGGTTTGGACGTTGTCTTGAGTAGGCGGGTGATTAGGACAAGGTTGTTTGAAGATGTCGGGGTTTTGGTTGGGCGGTGCGTTTAGGTTGTCCAAGATAAGATGCCCTTTGTCTAGCATGTCCTAGACGATGTTTTTGAAAGTTTGACAGTGATCCGTGTCATAGCCTTTGACACGGTGATAGTTGCAAAAGTGATTCTCCCTGTACCATGCAGGGATATGTATTGAGGGGTCGAATTGATGTGGTCAGATTGAAGGGAGATTGAGGACCTCCTACTTGATGAGTTTATCCAAGACAAAGGCATATGACTCCCCAATTGGTGTGAATTGACACTGTATGGATTGACGTTGAAAATGTTTATTGATGTAGTCTAATGTTGAAGATGATGGTCGGTTGGTTATTGTTGAAGATGATGGTCTAAAGATGATAGTGTTTGCCGACCCCTTCGATTGAGAGTGGGCAAAAGAAGGTCTAGAAGAAGAGTGGTCATTGGTTCTTGTGTTAGTGTTACACAATTTGACCTTATCTTCTTCAATGGTGCAGAGTTCAAGCTTTCGGGCCATGGTGAAGGCCTCGTCAAAAGTGTGGAATGTTTGAACCCGCAAGATGGACGAGATGTGACTGGCACATGCTCGGGAAAAGAGCTCAATGAGCTCGGGTTGAGGCAAGGAGAAGGAGAGCTGGTTAATCAAGCCTCTCTAATGGGCGACAAAATTGACTATTGATTCGTCATCAAATTGCCTAATAGAGTAAAGGTCTGTGATTGAGATTTGTTTAGTGATATTGATTGAGAAATGGTCAATGAATAATTGGGTGAGTTGAATGAATGAAAAGATAGAATGTCTGGCAAGAGAGCTATACCAGTCAAGGGCAGGGCCAGAAAGAGACATAGGAAACGTGTGTAGAAGTAACGCATCATCATGGGCGATAAGGTAACAGGCATGTCTGAATGCTCGTAGATGTTGTTGCGGGTCCTCCTTACTCTGGAAGTGAGTGAATTTAGGAAGCTCCCAATGGTTGGGGTATGGTCGGATAGGGATAGAAGGATGGATGGGCTCGTTGTAAATCTGGTCATATGAAGAGACATTACTTGAACCGGAGATAGAAGCTTTGAGACTGGACATTTTATCCATCAGCAACTTGATGACGTCTGCTGACGGATTGGTGGATGGAGCACCCCTTAGGTTGTAAGGTGCTTGAAAGAGGCTAGAAGAGGCGTACGATGTAGTCGATTGTACCAGTGAGAGCACAACGTATGGATGACTAGTCGCAGGGACAGAAGTGGAGGCCAAAGGTGGTTGAGTTATGAAGGTAGAAGGCATAGGTTGACTAGATACTGCCAAAGGAGGTTGTGTGGTGGCATGGGCAAAAGAGGAGGTAGGCACTCCTACATATATGGGCACAAGAGTGTGTGGGGTCAAGACAATCAAGTTCTGGTATGATGTAAAACTTGTTTGAATTGCGTGTGGTTGAGGGGGTAATGAAACCCCGATGGAGGTCGGTCTAAAAATAGACGAGGAGGTCAAACTTTGTGTATTAGCCATGGTTGAGTTAACGGTTGAGGTGAAAGCCTGAGTCGTAAAAAGTTGGGTGGCGAACGATGTTGATGTCGTCGCCACGTCACCCAAAAGGTCTCGCATTGGGTTTCTTGCAAGATAATTATGGAGGGCTGCGGCATTGAGGTCCAAGAATCTTGCAAAATCTTGGTCCCCTTTTGGGATGATAGGCGTCTAGGTCGATGATGATCTAATAGGAATTATTTCAGTCTTCGAGTAGAACTCCATTATACGATTGGTTATAGACGGGGTAGGCGAAAGCAGTTGACGTCTAGCATGGTCAAGAAGAGCCTTGGTTTGACTGCATGTCAAAACCATTCAAGGCAAGAAAGGTCATCCTTACAAGCTCAAACAAGCAGATAAGAACTAAAAAAGATGAAGACACAAGCAGATCCTAAAACCCTAGGAGTAGATTATTAGGATTATAGTGGCTTATGCCTTAGAATGTGTGTAGAGGAAGATTGGCTTTTGAGTCAGGTCTTAGAAGAAGCAGTCTATGGATGGTTTCAGGTTTTGTTATGGTGCTCAAGAATCTGTATTAGCTTCCGTACAGGCCTGGTGCTAAGGAGCAAGCTCCCCTCACTTCACGATTCCAGTGGTTAGCTGGTTTCGCTTAGCCAAAATATACTTCCACTATAGTTTAGACTCTGCCAGAGAATAGAGTTGGCTTTCCCCTTGGTGATGAAATCCAAGTAAGATCGCTGAGACGGGTAAGGTATCCGCTGGGGGATGAAATCCCAGTCGGGCCTTATCTCAGGTGTTGTTTTATGTTTGATTTGTGCACGTGGTTCGGTTGTGTAACATGAAGTGGACTAGATTAATTCAATATGTGTTTGTTAATTACTATGTGTGGTCTAAGAGATGCAGGCAAATAGAAATGAATGCAAAGTGTTTTAATGCCCAAGTCAAAATGTTTGTTCGTATGAAGACAAATGGAGAAAGAGTCGAAGAATATGAGTTTTAACTAGTCTAGAAGTGCAAGAAAGAAAGAAATGTTCTTTTTAGTCCTGCTTATGATGTCGTTAAGAAGATACGAAAGGAGGCGAAAAGGAAGGAACCTAATGCACCTATATGAACGAAAGAAAGAAAGAACCCAAGGAAGGCCCTAGGGTCCCACCGGGCGTGCCAGAATGTTTCTATGCTAAATTGCTTTCTACATTCAAAGAAGAAATAAGAAACTAAAAGAAATGGTCAAGTTTAGAAGATACCTGATATAGTCATGCGCACCGAAATCAGACGTTGGAAGATTCTCCTCTTTGGCTGTGGAGGAATGACACCTACAAAGAAAAAGAGACTGAAGCACGGAAAAATGTTAGTCAGGGATATGGTGGGCTGTCAGGCAAATGCCCAATCCTGGAAGTACGAAGACTTCCTAGAAGGATATCAACCCACTGATAAAAAAGCAAAATATTTGACTGAAGTAGATGTAATGAAGGATAAAATGATAGAAATGAAAGATAGAAAATAAAATGCGTACCTGATAATGAAGTAAATTGTTCTGTGCAGTTGCCGATGTTGGTCTCTGTAGTGCCGGTGTCGGTCGGATAGGTGCCGACGTCGGTTAAGGTACTGGCGTCGGTCGGGGTAGTGACCGGCGTCGATCAGGGCAAGTTCTGGATAGAGTCTGGGTGAGTTGCAGAAGGTCTGGTAGAGTCGGGATAGGGTCTGGTCAAGATCGGGACAGGGTCTGGATAGGGTCTAGACAGGGTCTGGACAGGGTCTAGTCAAGATAAGGTCGAGTCTGGACAGGGTCTGGGGGTTTTGGTCGAGTCTGGACAGAGTTATTGATTGGGATAGTGGGTAGAGATGTAAAGAAGGGACTTAGGGCTCAGGTCTACGGTCTGAAGATTCGAGGTGATAGAAATAATGAACAACTAATAACCAGAAAGAAATAAAAACAAACAGAGGAAATACTTACCTGTTAGAAGATATGATAAAAGCCATGATTGAAGTCATCGAAGCGTTGCTATAAGTTGATCGAAGCGAATGCGGATTGGTCAAATGATGGAGTTGGTTGATTGCCAGAGCTGATTGGTTGCAAGAGTCTATGAATGTCAGAGTTTGGGATCGATTGGCAGAGATTTTGAATGGTTTTGCTGATGAAGGTGAGGGACGGTTCGGGGGACGGTTCGATAACTGATCAAGAAACCGATTGGGAACTGAATGATAACTAAAAATGGGTAACGGTAAGGTGACCGACGTCGGCAGGATTGCTGACGTCGGCCGATAAGTGACCGACGTCGGCAACGTCAGCTAGGTAACGACCGTCGTCTGCAGATGCATAATGGGGATAGAGTCTAGCTTTAGCTTTGTGCTCATTTTTACATGCTGCCAGGGTCAAGGCTAGTGGGAAAAGTGGTCGACAAGGGTTAAATAGGCGAAGAAGAATAAAATGGGGCATGACCAGGGGAGTCGACATGATTTTGGTGTCTACAGTGGGGCGAACACCAAGAGGTTCAATATCTTTTGGTAAGGTGGGTGCTTGTGCGGGTTTGGGCTTAGATGTGGACGAAGGTGAGTGAGATGTAACAATCTCAGGCAAAAGGCAAGAGGAAACCATGACTGGGTCTTCTTCAGTCAAAATGGGTGGAGAGACTGGGTCTTCTCTTGGTGGAGAAGAAATAGGAGAGTGCGGCTCCTCAAGAGAAAAGAAGGCAGGGATGATCGTGCCTTCTGCTTGTGCTTGAGGAGTAGGCAAGGTAAGGTCTTCGAATGAAGGTAAGGATAATGGCGTAGGCATGGTCGAGGTGTCCTCTAGTATGAGAAAGGTAGATGGAGGACTAATAGGAGAAGAAAGTTCTTCATCTTGTGATGGAGGAGGTTGGTCAAGGACCAGAGGCAAAATAGTGTTGATTGTGTGAATATTATGGTCATGAGAGTCATTGATCGTGGTTTGGATGTTGTTTTGAGCAGGTGGATGGTTTAGAAATGGTTATTTGAAGATGTCGATGTTTTGATTTGGTGGGGCATTTGAGTTATCTAAAATAAGATCCCCCTTGTCGATCATGTCTTGGATGATGTTCTTGAAGGTTCGGCAATTGTCAATGTCATGGCTGTGGACGTGATGAAAGTGATAGAAGTTGGCCTCCCTATACCATGTAGGGAGGGATTTTGAAGGGTCGAATTGAGGTGGTCAGATTGGAGGGAGATTGAGGACCCCCTGCTTGAGTAGTTTTTCCAAAATGGAAGCGTATGATTCTCCAAGTGGAGTGTATGAACGCTGGATGTACCGTTGTTGGAATTGTTTGGTGATGCTTGGAGATGTAGAAGGTTGAGGGTAATTAGTTGTCATCAAAGATGGTGATCTAATGACCACAGTGTTGGCCACTCCTTTGGGTTTGGAGTTGGCAGAAGAAGAAGGTCTAGAAGAAGAATGGTTATTGGTTTTTGCGTTGGTATTATGCAATTTGACCTTATCCTCCTCAATGGCGCGGAGTTCAAGCTTTTGAGCCATGGTGAAAGCTTCGTCAAAAGTGCGGAATGTCTGAATCTGCAAGGTAGAAGAGATGTGCCTGGCACATGCTCGAGAAAAGAGCTCGATGAGCTCAGGTTGAGGTAAGGAGAAAGAGAGCTGGTTAATCAAGCCTCTCCAATGGGCAACAAAATCGACTATTGATTCGTCATCAAATTGCCTGATGGAGTAAAGGTATGTGATTTAGACTTGTTTGGTGATGTTGATAGAAAAATGGTCAAAAAATAATTGGGCAAGTTGAATGAATGAAAAGATAGAATGTCTGGCAAGAGAGCTATACCAGTCAAGGGTGAAGCCAGAAAGGGACATAGGGAACGTGCGTAAAAGTAACGCATCGTCGTGGGCAATAAGATAGCAGGCATGTCTGAATGCCCATAGATGTTGTTTCAGGTTCTCCTTACTATGGAAGTGAGTGAATTTAGCAAGCTCCCATTGGTTGGGGTATGGTTGGATAGGGACAGAGGGATGAATGGGCTCATTGCAAATTTGCTCATATGAGAGAGCATTGCATGAACCAGAGATAGAGGTCTTGAGATTGGACATTTTATCCATCAGCATTTTAATGACATCTGCTGACGGATTGGTGGATGGAGTGCCCCCTAGGTTGTAGAGCACTTGAAAGAGGCTAGAGGAGGCATACGACGTAGTCGGTTGTACTAGTAAGGGGGCAACGTATGGATGACTAGTCGCAGGGACATAAGTGGAGGCCAAAAGTGGTTGAGTTATGAAGGTCGAGGGTATAAGTTGACTAGATACCGCCAAGGGTGGTTGCGTGATGGCACTGGTAGAAGGATAGGTTGGCACTCCTGCATTCATGGGCACAAGAGTGTGAGGGGTCGAGACAATCAAGTTCTGGTATGATGTAGAACTTGGTTGAATTGCGTGTGGTTGAGGGGGTAATGGAACCCTGATGGAGGTTGGTCTAAAAATGGATGGGGAGGCCAAACTTTGCGTATTGGCCATGGTCGGGTAAATGGTTGAGGCAAAAGGCTAGGTAGCAGATGGTGTTAATGTCATCACCGCTTCACCTGAAAGGTCTCGCATTGGGTCTCTTGCGAGATAGTTTTGGAGGGCTGTGACGTTGAGGTCCAAGAATCTTTTGAAATCTTGGTCCCCTTCAGGGATGATGGGAGTTTGAGTCGGGGTTGGTCCTGTAGGAGTTCTTTCAGTCTCCGAGTGGAACTCCATGATAGGATTGGTTAGGGACGAGAGAGCGTGGTCAAGAAGAGGGTCAGGTTCCAATAACTGTGTGTTTTCAATTTTAGAAACTCAGAATGAGGTTTTGGCAGAAAAAGGGGTTGGGTTTTAAGTTGCTATTTTGGAAAAAAGGACTGTGACAGTGACCAACATCGGTTGAAAAACTGATGTCGGTAAGGGAAAATGGCCAACATCAATCGGATAACTGATGCCGATGGAGTAAGGTGGCCGATGTCGGTGGAAAAGCCGATGCCGGTAACTGTGGTTTCCAGAAACTCAAAAAATTTTGAAGATTCTTGGAAAAAAAAGGAAGAGAACGTCCTCACTAGCTCAAAAAACTAGATAAGAACAGAAAAATAGAGAGAGAGACAGACAAGCCCTAAGCGTTAAATCCTAAGAATCAACTTTTTAGAATCCTATGGCTTATGCCTTAAAGTGATGTTTGGGAGGTTGGCTATTAGAAGGGTCTTAGAAAAAGTAGTCTATGGATGGTTTTAGGTTTTGTTTAGGCACTCAAGAAGTCTGTATTAGGTTCGGTATGTGGCCTGGTACTAAGGAGCAAGCTCCCCTCACTTCACGAGCCCAGTGATTAGCTGGTCTCGCTTAGCCAAAATATACCTTGCCTAGAGCTTAGCCTCCGCCAGAGAACGGAGTGGGCTTTCCCCTTGGTGATGAAATCCAAGTGAGATTGCCAGGTAGGGGTAAGGTATCCCCTGGGGTATGAAATCCCAGTCGGGCCTTGTCTCAGGTATTGTTTGATGTTTGATTTGTGCACGTGGTTCGGATGTGTAACATCAAGTGGACTAAGATTAATTCAATATGCGGTTATTAATTACTAAGTGTGGACTAAGAAAATCCAAGCAGGCAAAAATGAATGCAAAGTGTTTTAATGCCCCAAGTCAAAATGTGAAGTTGAAATGAAAACAAGTTGAAGAAAGGGTTGAAGAAAATGATTTTTTTGACTAGTCTAGAAATGCAAGAAAAAGAAAGAAAAAGTTCTTTTTATTCCTGCTTATGATGTTTTTTTAGAAAAGAAGAAAGAGGTGAAGAGGGAGAATCCTAATGCACCCTATATGAAAAAATAAGGAAAGGAACCCAAGGAAGGACCTTAAGGGTCCCACCGGGCGTGCCAGAATGTTTCTATGCAATTTCACTTTCTACATTCAAGAGAAGAATTTAAGAAACTAAGAGATGGTCAAGGCTTGTGTGTACCTGGATGTAGTTGTGCACACCGTAATCCAGACACTATGAGAAATCCTCTTTGGCTATGGAGGAATGACACCTGTAAAGAAAAGAGACTTGGACAAAAGAAGGCATTAGATGGATAGATGGTGGGTTGCCAAGCGAAAGCTTGATCCCAGAAGTATGAAGACTTCCTTAAGGGATATCAACCCACTAGTCAATAGAAAGAATGTCTGATAAATAGAAAATTTTTAAAAGACTGAAATGATAAAAAATGGAAATGAAAAGGAAGCAAAGGCTTACCTAAAAGATGCTGTCGGACTGGTCACAGTCACCGGCATCGGTGGTCCTACTGACATCGGTTGTTGAGGTCTGCCGACGTCGATTAGTCTACCGATGTCGGTTGGGGAAGTGGCCGGCATCGGTCGGGTCAATGGTCTTTGGATGAGGTCTGGTTGAGTCTGTGGTCTGTGGACAGGGTCTGGTCAGGTCTGGTCTATGGACAAGGCTAAGGAAGGCCCTGGGTCTGTTTGAGTGGTCCAACACAAAGTTTTGGGTTTTGTTGAATGGTCTGAGATCTGGGTCTGAGAGTCTGGTTGAATAGGCAGAGTGTATGGTCCAACAGAGGACAAAGGCAATAGGGAAACAGAGAAATATGGATTCGGGTTTGAGAATAGTTTGGTCTGGGGGGAGATAATGCTGAATCTAATTCATAATACTTAGAAGCAAATGACTAGAAAACACAGACAATATACATACATGTGCCTTGTTGAAGGTGTGCTGCTGCTGATGATCCCCATACATGCTGTTGATGTACCCTGTGTGGAGGACTTGTTGCTAGTGTAGAAGTCTGATGTTGCACTTGAGGGAGAGAGTGAGAGGATTCACTGAGAGATTGGCAGAATGACGGATGGTCGAAGACCCCAGATTCCAGATTCGTGATTAGCTCTCGAGATTCAGAGTTTGATCAGAATTTTTGATTTTTGTGATTAGCCATGGATAGGGTCAGAAGACGGTTTAAGTAAATCGACGTCGGTGATCCTACCGGTGTTGGCCGACAGTTGACCGACGTCGGCCGATAGTTGACCGACGTCGGCAAGTGGAAAACGGTTAAAAGGGCCAACAACCCCGTTCTCCATCCGCCAAGTGCATAGTCAGTGGAAGAATTGTCGAAGGTTAAGATAAATACGCATGAGAGTTGGTTAGGCGGTTAGAGAGAAGTAATAATAGGTCTTGGGTGAGTCATAGGATGGGAATTAGTCCAAGGTGAGGTGTCCTAGACGAGGTGTCATGGGTGATGTGTCCAAGGAGGGGGGGTTAATTAAAAATAAGTTTATTATTTTAAATTAGTAATTTCATGTTTTAGAAATGGGTTAGGAATGGACCAAGGGGGGAATGAACAAGGGTTAGACATGATTTCAGTGTCTACAACTTTTAAATCACTAACCATAGCCTTTTAAAATTTGATTTGTCTCACACCATCAGATCTTTGTGCATGAATCAATGTGGGTCATTAATCATGATCTTGGGACTTGCATGATATTGGTTCCTATTTGGTTTGGGCTTCATAAATATGTCACTTTTCATCCTTGTGATCCTCTTGAGATCTGTACCTTATCATTCATATAGGGATCATGCATGCACCACACATCAAACGTATGGGCCTTTAGAGGTTCTATCAAATATCACATATAGATTATGATATGTCTAATCAACTTGATACAATTAAACATGAGCCATTGATCTTACAAAGGTACATGATCTTTAATTAGCAATAGGATACAAAAAAGGAACATCAGCTAAAGACTTTAGGTTAAATTTTATTTCATGTTAATAAACATGATATAAACTTTAGGCTAAATTATTTAATCTAAGTACCAAAATTTAATATAAAGGGCCCCCTTCCCTAGAGGATAAATGGACCTAATGCAAGGCTTTAACTTAAGGTTTTATCATGTTGATAAATCTGATAAAACTTTATGTTTAAGGTTTTTTAGCTAAGCTTTATGGAAATGGGACCTCTCATTAAATTAAAATCCTAAGGTTTATCATGTTAATAAATATAATTAGAACCTTAGAATAGAGACTTAGATTAAGTCTATGTCTATGAATATTAGACCACAAGATCATTTTACCATTGAGGTTCAAAGACCCTAAGAATTTTTATATTTTCCAAAGGGGGTTCAATTAGTTTATAAAATAAGTAACAAGCTTTAGCAATGTTTTAAAACAAATTCATTTATCTAAGCAAGGTGGTTGATAAGATTGAATTTGATGGTCTCCTAGACATCAATGATGGCCTTGTAGGAATCAAATGATGTTCATAAGAACATCAAATTTAATTTTATGAAGTTTATTAGGTTTCATAAATCTTGATCTTGATACACTTTATCTGATCATCCTTTATGAGTAAGCATAGATCGTCGATCATGATCCAAGCAGATGCACCCCATTGGTTCCTAAAATCATTAAGAAGATCGAGTTAGCTCAGGGCTATGTATGAAAATTAGACTAAGTTATAAGCCTAAGTCCTCAAAGCATAAAGAAACAAGACCCTTCAAATATTATAGTGATAATCTAAGGTTTTAGCCTAAGGTTTTATTATATTAAAAAATAAAATAAACCTTAGGGTTAAAACATAGGTTAAGTCTATGTTTTGATGCACATGGCATTTTTTAACATTAAGATCAAACGTGGGAGTGCCACATGTATATTCCATGGGGCTCTTGATATTTGATGCTATTGATCCTAGGAAGGACCCATCGACCATCGATTGAGATCCATGTTCTTAAGATGGTGACACGTGTCATCCTTGTAGGAATTTTTTGGGTCTTTGACATTAAAATGTTGTGTCTACTTCATCAGATCTATTTCATGTGAACATCCATGGATCACTGATCTTGATCTATATACTCACATAGGATTGGTTCCTATGATCAAAAGTAGATCAAGTGAGTTTGGTACTATATAGAAATGGGATCAAATTACCATATGAGTACTAAGTCTTTGAATAAAGTGGCCTTTTAAATGATTAAATCCTTAAAATAAATTTCATCTTAAGGTTTTGTTGTATTAAAAAATACAACTGAGACCTTAGGGTAAAACTTAGGCTAAGTTTATGTTTAATAAAAATGATCCCCTTTAAGATTTGATATTAGTGTCTTACTATTAGATCTTTGACATTAAATTAAGTTTATACCATTGATCATGATATAGGTGATTACATGGGATTGGTCTAATGGATGAAAGATTTAGATCTATCGAGCCTCCTTCACTCCAGCCCATCATCTAGTCCTAATAAAGAGAAACTTTTTGATTTTACAAAGTGGAAAGATACTTAAGTTAGGGATAGTTAATGTGGGGACTTAGGCTAAGGTCTTAATACTAAGGTCTAGTTCATGTTAATAAACATGAATGGGGCCTCAAGGATAAGGCCTTAGTCCAAGTTCATAATAAAGATGACCATGTGACATAAAGTGAGACAAATTAAGAAAATAAAAGGCCCCTGCAAACATAAAAGTTAGACCCTATTTATAATAAAATGGGAACTGAAGGGTCTCAAAATATAAAAAGACCAAAACTATAATTTTAGACCAAGGTTTGGTCATGTTGAAAAACATGACCAAGCCTTGACATAAAATTTAGGCTTAGGTCTAAAGTGTGTTTAAACTATTCACACCAAATATGATCCCACCAAATTGGATTTGAACCAAAGGTCTAAGCTAGATTTTTTTGAAGGAGGGCTTTAGAACATGAATTCAACTTTGAGTTCTCATAGACCAAAGGCTAGTAAAATACTAAACTCCAAGTGTAGTCTATTACATGAGGGTCCCATGAAAACCTACAACTGAAACATGAAGATCCATTATCAACAACATTAGGCAAGGTTAAATCAAAGCCATGAACAAATAGACCAACTTTATCAGCTTTGGATGATCTTCAAATTCAAATAATGTGTAAAACATGTCAATTTTTTTATTGTAAAGGTTTAAAATTTTCACAAGGGTCCCTATTTTTTAGAAATGGGGTATGTTGACCTCAATAAATGGTGACTTCCAAGGGAAACATAGAAATATTTAGAAATTAGAGACTCTGGTTTTAAAAAATAACTAGGTTACTTATTCCATTTTATCAATACCATTATCAATATCAGTTCATAGTTGAAACAAACCTAACATGTGTAAAATTAGGATCAAACATCAAAACATAGCCATGTTATGTGTGTTCTTTGATTCCACTTACTATTTTCCTTGGGATTTAGGGAATAAATTATAGGTTTCATGCCTTTAATCATTAACACTAACCTAAATCATGTTTAGATATTATATAATAACCATGTTTCTAGTTTAGGGAAGACTTGGGAATTGCTTTACTATCAGCGAGATGTGCATAACCCTGATAGAGATGTGTTTAGATCAACTCATGACCTTGCTCCATTTCTATATAGGCATCCATAGCCCTAGTGGAAATTATTAGATTCACCTTCACTTGAAAATATTTTAATTTTTCAATAAGTTCTCATTTGTTGTATTTTTAAGTCTTTTAGGATTTTAAACGAATATTGGAAACCAAGATAACTAGGTTAAAGGATTTGGTCAAGTGTTAGATATTTAAATAATCACCTATAGTTACAACCTTTGTCCTAGCAAGGATGTTTTTTAAGTTTAAGCATGATTGTGCCTTAATAGATTAAGCTTTCATTCTACATGTAAAATTCTTCTTAAAACTAAGTTTAGGTCAAGACAATGTTTAAGTTCCTACGAAATAGTTATCCTATCCATTAGCCCTTACTAGTTTCTTTAAATTATAACATCAAGCTCATATCTCAATTCCATGGTCAACATATGCCAAAGGTTCATACCTATATTTTGAACTTCTAGAGTTTTTTAAACAAACTAAATGAACTTTGAGCTAAGTTTTGTCCCAAAAGGACTTATCAGAAGCAAGGAACACAACAACAAAAAGGAAACACACAACAAAAAGCAAAGGAAAATAAATAAACTATATACAAACTTATGTTAAAATAAGATATAGGAAGGCAATGAAAAAAAAATGAAACTAAACTAGCCTACCTACACTAATTCTAACCATTCTTAAATATTTAATCCATGAAGATCCTAGGTAAAGTAACAAAAAAGTAGTGCTTGAGATATTTCCAATTGGTGGGTAGTGAAAATTCTACTCCTTCTAGGTCTTTCAGTTTCAAGGTGTTATCTGTAAGTGTATCTACAATCTAATAGGGGTCAATCCAAAAAGGTGTAAAATTACTATGTTTTCCCTTGGATTTAGATGCTTTGTTCCAAATAAGAACTAAGTCTCTTTATTTGAACACCTTTATCTTTGATCGATTGTCAAACCACCTCTTTACTATAGTCTACTGCTTGCTAAAGTTATAAAAATATTCTTCTCGTGCATCTTCCATTTGAATAATATCCAACAACCTTGAATTTTCAAATTCTTGGTATTCCTCCGTATACTCTAGCATAAACTTGTAAGTTGGCAGCTTGAGGGTGATGGGGAATATGGTTTCTTGCCCATATACCAATAAGAAGGGAGATGATTTAAGGGCCTACTTGACTCTTATTCTATTTTCCCAAACATAATATTTGAGGAGCTTATACCATGTTCTTGGTTTGTCTATATTATACTTTTTAATTGCCTTCATCAACTTCTTGTTTGTTGATTCATACACCACATTACCTTGAGGGTAATGGTTAGATAAGAACCTGAGCATAATACCATTATCATATGCCCATTATGTCATCTTTATGGATATGAATGTAGGCCCATTATCACATACCAATGAGAGTGGAGTCCTAAATATGGTGCATATGTTTTCTTCTAAAAACTTGATCACTTCTTTAGTTCTGCACTGTTTGGTGGCTAATGCTTCAGTCCATCTAGTGTAGTAGTCAGTTGATATCAAAACATATTTATGACATTCTAATGAGTTAGGGTTGATTACCTATAAAAAATCCAACCCCCATTATGAAAAAGGTTTATCAACCATTATTGGTTGCAATGACATTGTTGATTTTGGTTATTTTGCACTAAAGATCTATCATGAATTGATGAGCTCAGAATATGGCTCATTATTAACATGATATTTCCCTCAATTCATATCTCAAAGGATATTATCTTATGCAAATAATAGATTTTTAGATAGCTATTACTTGGAAAATAGATATTTGTCTTGTTTATATTGAACCAAAGACTAAACCTTTACTTTGTCATTAATGTCTAATACATAACATGTTTTAGTGATTTTTGTTGTGAATAATGCTTAGGAAGATGACACAAGTGATGTATAGTGAAATTTCACTTTTGATCTTCATCTAGTAGAACTACAGACTCCACAGGCTTGCTTCTACTGACTCTACAAGCTTGTTTCTATGGACTCTGCAAGCTTGTTTCTACAAACTTTACAAGCTTGTTTGTACGGACTCTACATGCTTGTTTCTATGGACTCTACAAGCTTGTTTCTATGAACTCAATAGGATCATTCCTACCAACTATGTAGGGTCAATTCCATGGATTTTAAAAGGATGTAGCTACAAATGGGGAGCCTGGTGGCCAGATAAGATGAGAGAGAATCATTCCAGCTAAAGTCAAATGAGGAAAATACCTGCATGCTATTTTGTAGGATTTACTTTTGATAAAGTTTTATATATTTGGATCTTAGGACTATTATAGGATAGTATATCTAGTTCATCAGAATAATTGGATCTCTTGGAAATCCAACTCCTATCTTTGGATGAGTGGATCAACCAAGGAATCTTATTTCTTTGCATCCTATTTTGAGTTGATTATATTAGTATAAAATGTAAGACTTTAGTCACTAAAATATATTAGATAATAGATAATAGAAGAAATATACATACAAGCATATTACGAGTTTTAGACAGATTGTAATCATTTCAATTTTATGAATTATCACTTCAGTTTCTAGCATTGATTAATCTTTGTTCTTGAGTCTGAGAGGACGAGAGGAACAAGGGTCCACTCTCCTTGGAACCAGGAATTATGTATGGTATTTGTGTTATATTATATTAACTCTTTGTTATAACTAATCAGAATCTTTCTAATGTTTGCATTAATTTATAAAACATTAAAATAAATTCATCATTCCAAAGACATTTCCTTGTTCTTAAGTCATTTCCTTCATAAGCAAAGTGTGTTTTATTTTACAACAAACATGTGAGGCAAATTTTATTTTCTAGTTAAACATTTCCATTTCCATGCAAGCGTAAATAGAAGTGTGATTTTACTTTCAAGTAAAAGAGTGAATTGATTTGATTGAATATTTACATCTTTTCCTTTTTATCAAAAGAGTGAATTGAGTAGCTTAAGACACATTTATTTCGTTAGGCAAAATTAGAATAAGACCATCAAACACCCCCATAAGCAAACTTCTAGATCTACCATCATATATCTTATTACAGATAACTTTGGACACCATCCCTGGTTGATAAGACATCAATTTAATATTGATTAAATAAGGAGTTAAATGACACTCACCATGAATGGTATTCTTTTACATGCTTATGAGTATCTTTGAATATGGTGGGCCAATAATAACTAGCCCTAAGGATCTTGTGATATGTGGTTCTCCCAGATGGGTGTCCACTTCCTAATTTCTCATGAAAAGTGATTATTATCTCAGTAGCTTCTTCCTTGGAAACACATCTCAAGTACGCACCTTAAAATTTCTTCTAGTATAGGATTCCATCCTTGATTAGGTAGTGAGATGCTTTGAGCTTTAGATCTCTTTTCTTCTCCTTCGTTAGTCCTTCAGGACAAGTTCCATTGATTATTAAATGAATGATAGGATCATACCAGTCATTAGGTTAAAAATTCTACTAATCAACCTGCATAATAATTAGTTTGGGGTTAGTGTTGGCAATCATTTGGATCAGATGTTGACACCTTACTAACTTTATAGTATTCATTTCTATGTCATATTCTTGGAGGACAAACATCCACTTAACTCTTCATTTTCTAAGCTCATTCTGACTTAGCATTAACTTGGAAGTTGGATCTAGAAGAATGGGATGAACTTTATTCCTAATAATGCAGTGCCTAAATTTAATGATGACTTTGACTAATGTAAAATATTGTTTGCCAATTAAAGGATAGTTCAACTCAACATTTTTCAACATAGTGCTCATAGAAAAAATTAGATTATCACACCCATCAATAATTTATTTTAAAATAGTAGCAATGGTGTGATTGGAGGCAAAAGAGTAAAGGAAGAAATCCTTTAAATTTTTTGGACTTATAAAGATTGGAGGCTGAATGATTTCCCTTTTGATGTCCACAAAGGCCTTCTTTGACTTCTCACTCCATGAGACTTTAGCATCCTTCTTCAGCATATCATTTAATGGTTTGATAATTTTTTCAAAGCTAGAAATGAATTTTCTCACAAATTTTATCTTGCCAAAAAATGATTTTAATTCTTTTCTACTATTGGGAGGCTCTAACTTTGATATGGCTTCCACTCTTTCATGATCTATGGAGATTCCATATTTAGTGATAACATGGCCTAAAAAGTTACCCTCAATAACACAAAAAAATGCCTTTTTTAATGTTGAGGGAAATTTCATGCCTTTTGCACCTTTAAAATACCTGTTGTAAATCCATGAAATGGTCCTCCCTATTCTTAGAGAAAATAGTTAGATCATCCATGTAAATTATGATGCATTTACTAATTAAGCCTTGGAAGGCATGGTCTATGGCCCTTTGAAAAGTGTCTCTTACGTTTATCAATCCAAAAGGCATTATTTTGTATGCAAAGGTGCCCCACTTAGTTGTGAATGTTATCTTCATTCTATTTTTCTTGTCTATCAACACTTGATTATACCTTGAAAAACCATTAAGAAATGACATCATGGCTAAACCAAAAACAATTTGTATTACTTGGTCAAGAGAGGGAAGAGGATAATTATCCTTTTTAGATGCCCTATTCAAATTTATAAAATAAATACATAGTCTAATTGCCCCATTATTTTTCCTAACTGGCAACAAATTGGTAACCTAGGTAGAGTGTCTAATGGAAAATATAATTCCAGTATCTAACAACTTCTTGACTTCTTTGAAAATCATGTGTTCTAAAACAAGATTCATAGGCATTTATTTTTTCCTAAAAGGTTTACAATTCTCCTTGAGAGGTATGGTATGGGTGATGACTATTGGATCAAAAATCTTCAAGTTATCATATGACCAAGCTATCACATCTTTAAATTTTGTTAACAACTATTTGGCCCTTTTGTTTTCAACACTAGTACATGTTTTTCTAATGTTGACCAGCTAAGGTTGATCTTGAAGTCAAATATCAACTAAATTGTAATATTTACCATTTAATTTGGGAATCTTAGAGGCTACAAATAACTTATCTTGATCAAACAACCTTTATAACACAATAATTCCCTTGGGGATCTTATTGTCATTCAGTTGAATGACTTTGCCATCAATTTCTTTTCGAAGGTGGTTTCATCAGCCTCATCTATGATCTAAGCCTTTAATGCTCTTGAACTGGCCATGAAATTTAGGATTTGTTGGTCATCACTAAAGACCTAAAAATAGTTTACATTATCTAAGATAGAAGTACAAGGTATCAACTCAATGCTAAATTTAGATGAGTCTTGATCATGCATGAGATTAGTCATAGCAAATGCTAGCCCATAAATAGATTTATTTTCCTCCTTAGGGATAAACATAATATTTAAAACATCAAAATACTCAACTAGATCCCAGATCTTGAATTTATTTTACTTCTTATCTGATTGACTACTAGTTCTAAATCACCATAAACTAGTAGTTCCTTAACATTGTTCTTGATGACAAATTGTAGTCCTCAGGTGAGAGCCTCATATTTTACAAGATTATTGGTACATGGGAACTATATTTTATAAGAATAATGATATTTCTTAACAATAGGGTTATTTAGGATAATGCCCACCCCATATCTAGATTTACACCTAGCCCCATCAAAATTCATCTTCCACAATCTAGGAACAATATGATAAGCCTTGTAGTTTCTTACTTTAATATTTTTGAGAGTGAAAATTCCCAAATCAGAGTAAACTATGTTCACCTTTTCATTGACAACATTATATTCCATGATCATATGTTTCATCCTTGGTTCTCTTTCCAATTTTATTTTATTCAAAACTCATTTCCAAGGAAGCCATATATGTGAATAGTCCATGGACATATATCCATTTAAAGATTTTGACATTCTCTATTTAAAATTAGCCTATACACATTAGGGATATCCGCCACTTGGATATCTATGAATTATTGTAATCTTGACTGAAAAAATAGTTACATGTGAAGATTTAACAATTCTCCAAGCACCTTGACCTTGGAATTATCTAACTAGGTGATAACACTATCAAACTTAATGGGGGTAAAAAATAGTTGCTTACAAATACCTGTAGGCATAATATTTGTAGAGGCATAAGAATCCAACAAATAGTTATTTAAGTTCTTACCAAACATTTTAACTATAATTAGGAATGGAGGGGACTCTATTTTAGCTTTGTACATAGCTACGCTTGCATTATTAGTCTTAGATATCTTGCTAGATTTCTTGGACAAGGATTCCAGCAATATGTCTCTTTAGTTAGTTATCTATGTTAATTCATACAAAGTAATGTTAACTTTAATTTTCTTCATGTCCTCTAAAATATTATACCCAATTTTATTTGAAGGACTAGATGTATCACTACTTTGTTTATAAGTACTTCCCTTTGGAGGCTTTGGTTTATTATCCAATGTGGTGTCTGGAGGAGTGTCAAAGTTATTTGGAGGAGTAGAAGTAGTTAAAGTATACCTCTATTATCTATTCCTTATAGGGTGGGTCTTCTTCAATAATTTTTGGAAGGCATGAAATTCTTCAATAACATAATCAAGTTCATTATCTTTTTGGAAGGGGAAATCAAATGTTTCCACCATGAAGGTCTAGTTAATAGGCTTGGATCCTGAAGTACCTTCACCATTATATTTATTAGGTACTACCTCAAAAGTGTCCAAATCTTCCTAAAAGGTTTCAAAATCTTTAAAAAACTCAATATAATCAATTCTCCATGCTTAGAAGTATAATGAACTCTAAAATAATTTGTTAATGTAATATCAATGAGATTAATGTCCATGTTCTTCTTATTAGTAGATAATTCCTTATTCTTATTTTTATGAAAGATATCATGTTAAAACCTATTATTGGGTCCATTAAACCTCTAGAAATAGAAGTTCCTTCCTAAGATTTCACCAGTATGACTAACCTATTTTTGTAACTGAAGAAAGTCTATGCTAAGCTTTTGGACCATTTTTAAAATAGAGTCATTCTCACTTTTAGGGGTCTCTAAGTTATGAAATTGGTTAGAAGCAGAGGTTAGTACTAATTCATTTTGATCATTTGGACTAAATCTAGTTGCAACATGGCCCAAGAATCCTGAGTTCTGATTAGGGGTAGAATGACTCAAAGGTAACTAGTTTAGTGTTGGGATCTGATTTAGAGATGGCCTATTTTGATTGTTGTTTGAAAATATATTCAAGGTAGGCATATGTGTATTAATGTTTGGGATAGAGTAGCACGTTTTTCCTTGGGATAACATTTGATCATTAATGATCACAGCTTCAGAATAGGCATAGGCTAAGGTGGTTATGAGTAGGAGAGATCTCTTCAAGAACACAAAAGTCATTGGATCTATTGCATTTTTATAGATTTCTAAAGCTAAAGATTCATTAGGTTTGTAGGGATCTATGGTTTGATTATGCATCTTTTGAAACCTAAAATTAAATGCCCTTATGGACTCACTATCATATCTTCTGATGGTGGTCAATTATTGGTACAAGATGAAGGGATTGATAACCTTGCCAAACTGGTCAATAAATACAGTGTTAAAACCATCCCATCTAGTAATATAATTGTTAGGAAAATTTAAAAACCATTCATATGCAGCATCCTTGAATGTAAAAGGAAATAGTCTACAAGATACATCTTCATGAATGACATTTAATAATCTTAATGTAACTTTGAATGATTTAATGTGCTCTTCAATAGTTACAACACCATTTTGACTAAATGTTGGCAAATATTTATCAATATTATGGGGGGGGATCATGTAATACACATAGCACATTGATGGAATAATCACCTAACCATGCCATACCTTGATAAAGGTTGAACATAGGAGTACATTGGTGTGGTAAAGCTAGTAAAGACTTTGAACATCTATGCCTAACTTTATCTCACCTACCTTTCCTATGGATCTCTAGTTCCAGTAGAGGCTCTTTTGTTTTTGAATGTGATTTTTTCCAGACTCTTGGCAATTCCAGCCTGAGAAATTTAGATCTTGTTTTAAATATAATGTGTCAAATCAACCTTTATGAAGAATAAGGATCAGACTTGTACATTAAGAAAATTTTGTAAAGATTTATATAATAATAACAAAGGATGCCAACCTTTAACTAAGTAAGCTCAAATACATTTTCAATTACATAAATATGATTAATCTTTACACTTCTAAGCTAAAATTAACTTAGATTTGTAAAATATATATCAATCTTTGACCAAAACAAGCTATTCTAAACTAAAGTACTTTAGATTCTTAGATCTTAAGCTATCTTTACTAGAATTAAGCATCTATCTTCAAATAACTTTGATCTTTATCTAAAGGAAGCACAAAGATGGGTCAAAGACCATGAAGATTGATTATCTTTACACTTTTCAGCAAATACCTATGCAAATTTGTATAGATAACACCAATATTTGATCAAAACACACCAACATTAGTGAAGATCCTAAAAAATTACAAAGATTGGCCCTCCTTCTAGTACTAGTGGATCCATATTGATGCCTCTATGTATATCATAGGTGCTCTCAGTGTTTAAATAACACTTCTCATTTTAAAACTCAGGGAGATCAAAGCATGAGTTGTAGGTTTTTATAATTAGATTATCCTTGGTGAAATAGAGGCAAAGCACATAGATTATTCCATGACATTTATATTAATTGGTGGTTAGGATCCACCCTGGTCCTTAATAATATTTGCAAGGTATGAAACCTATATGCTAGTACTGGTGAATTATGATCAAAATCTAATCTAAGACTATTATAGAATGAATATTTGCAATGAAATTTAAACTAGAGTGATTTGGTTAAAAAAAAGCTAAAGGAAGGGTAGGATAGAAACAAAGCATGTGATTGTTGGTCCTTTCCTAAGACATCTTGACAAGGTTTAAATTCTAATTGAGCACGTAGTTAACTAGTATATAGTATAAAATAATAAATTATCAAATCCCACTACACATTAGGTGAGTATCTAAGGAAAATATGAAGGAATATAAGTAAGAACTGACTTTGATTTAGAAATTTATTACTACATTCAAATAACATTTGCACATTTTAATGTAGAGAAAATAAAATGAAGTTAATTCAAGATCATTCAACTAATATAGCATTGGTATAAATTAAAAACCCTATATCAAAGATGCACATTCACAATTCTTAAAAAATCATTCAAATATAAATTAGAGGACAAACAATTGAGAAAGAATTCATGATACAATTCACACAAATAATTGAGACAAACTCTACAGTATTCCTTGTTTGTATTACATTGCTCCAAAGTTACAAGATAGTTTTAGCTCTTATAACTCCCTCCCTTTATAAATGTTAATATTGCCTTTTATAGGATGCTAAGGTAGTATACCAGTCAATCATGTTAGTTATAAACGTGCAAAAGTAAGGACATCTATCCATTTTTTTAAAAGTTCCTAGAATACATTTCCATTTTCTCAAGTGGACTCACCTATAAGCAAATGTGCTAAAAAATTTGTACATGCCTTTAGAAAAATAATATTTCATTTTAAAATATTATAAATTTTCTAATAAAATAGAATATTACTAGCTATTTGGTGGGCCATGTACTAAAGAACTACCCTACTACTACTGAAGAATCCTCATGGCCTTTAGTGTTGTTCATCAACTAGATTTAAAGTGATAGCTAGCTCTAGGAGGTACTCATCTTCATGGTCAACCAAGTCTTCAAAATCCTTATCATATATTATCATGTCTTATTTGATGCTCCTTACCTCAACAATATTTTCTTCTATATTTAGGATCATATTCATGCTCCTGTTATTATCAGTCCTAAACTTGCCTTGAATCTTGATTTTTACTTCTTACATGACCAAGGTGATTCTATGATTATATTTACCATCCATAATGATGCCTAGGAAGCTGAGTTTTATAGTTTTAGTAATCATGGTTCCAAGGATTTATTCAATTCTATCCATCATCTCTTCATCATCTTTCAAGAGCCTTTCCAAGTTCCTTGACGATGTACTCAAACCTTGTATTTTATCAATAAGTAATCCCATGATTGTGTTTAAATGGTCTAGACTAATGATTTTGAAATAAAAAATTCAACCCTCAAGTAGGATGATGATTAGATCCTTCATTTTATACTTTGATTTCTGCCATTGAGCTATTAAACCCTTAGCTACTACATCTTATTGGGCTAGTAGACTTTGCCTTTCCTTCATTGTATTCAAGGATTCAAACATATCATAGAAATATGCCTCAAACATCTTGATCATTTCATCAAGGATTGATAGAATAACCTACTTCTTAATATTTTCCTTTTCTTTATGTAGGTTCTCTATTTTTAGATTCATGCCTTTGATGCCTACTTTTAGTTAAGGTAAATGAACATAAGCTAATCTAGCTATATCCTCTTCATGGATTGGGTCTTCACTAGGTCTCTAACATCCTACTAGAGTCAATCCAACAAATGGTTCAACTCTCTTAAAAGTGAACTCTTCACCCCCAACCATGGCTTTCTTTGTTGTCAATCTTTCCAATCTTATAGTCTCTAGGTTAAATTATACACTGACTGATGATTATGTCACCTTTGGTGGTTTTAGAATCTCCATTTGTGTGTTATTTAAGGTCATAAGAGGGTAAATCTAAATGCCACTTAGATCCTTAAGGGATGTCATCTTTATTTCTATTATTACTTCATCAAATCAAGTATTCATGGCTTGATCTCATCATGGGTAGTGATGTTGACTACCTTGGTCATGGTCCATGAATGGTGTAGGGTTGGAATCTTTTTCATTTTTCCATATAAGAACCATTCAGAGATGATTGAACCATGAATATGATTCTCATTAATGAATAAGTTAACTTTACTCAAAGGATGAGTGAAGGTTAACTTTGGTTTCTTCTTTTTGACCAGGACCAATGCTAACTTAGCCTTCCTCTTTTGTAGGGGTACAACTAGAACTAGGTCCAAAGCAATCTCCTTCTCCTTTTTCTTTGTTTTATCTTTAGCTTAGGCTTAAGGTGATTTGACTTGTTCCTCTAATTCATCTGATCCATAGGCCTTAGCAATTACTTTGAGTGCATCTTCCACTATCTCCTTAGGACCTAGTGAAATCATGTGGTCTATTAGATTGGGATAAAGATGAATCCCCTTCACTAGGTCTTTGCATAAATTTTAATTGAGGTTGTTTTAATTATACCTATGGCTATTTTGGAGGGAACCTAGAAGAGGGTCCAGGTAATAAGTGGTATTACATGGGTCCCATATTCCATATTTCACTAAGTGGTTTATCATCTCTAGCCAACCTAGCCTCAAGCTTGATATTATGTTTCTTTAGCCTGGCCAATGCTTCTCTAAAATTAGAGGATTGATATACATTTTTTCATGGAAACCAAGTTGATGTTCATAAGTCTTATTTATTGTTTTTGTTTTCAAATGCTTCATAAACCTATTGTAAAGTTTCAAATACCTTAATTCATCTAACTATAAATTAAAGGATTCTCTGTGTTTGGAGATAGTATCTACCTACTACATATTCTACAATACAGTCATATTGATGGAAAAAGGAAAAGGGTGGAGGAGTCCCTTCCTTTTTCTCTTGCATACTCCATCTATACCATGGAATAGTTGGTATTTTATTTCCTACTTTGCTAATTTAGTAGGCACATGGACTGATAATTTGAGTAGCTGAGTCAAGGTTCCTTCTATTCTAATTACAATGCAATTTAGATATAATTATATATCCCCAATTATCTCCACATATTTTTTTATTAGAGGGCTAACCCTGCCTATAGGGATCTTTATAATGGTTTCTACTATAGATAGATATACACAATCATAAATGAATTGAATATTGTGTCTATACTTAAATATATGCAATTTGGAATAGTGATGGGAAATAATTTGTCTACCCTCAGGTGACCAGTTATTCATGTCAAGGGTTTTGGTGGTATCTAGTAGGGTATCTAAAAGATAGAAAATCATAAAGAAGTGATTGTTGGTTTTATTTTTTATGGAAGATAATTGTTATTTCAAGAAAATGTCAATCATCTCACCTATTTGGGGAGTGAGTCCCTTTTCCACCATGAAATATACATAAGACACCAAAATTTTGTTGACATAGGTGGTGGAGGGGGGCCAGACAACCATTCATTAGTGTCATGATTATTCTAATTCTATCTTTAAACTAGGAAATTGAGATATTACCAATGGGGTCTATGACTACGTGGGTTGCTAAGTACATGTTGACCATTTTTTGCCCAATAGGCCAAAAATTGGTCACCTTCTACCCCTGTTGTACAAGGCCATTTTCATTTTTTTTGATTTTGTATGAATCTGATAATTTCTATGGACTCCATAGGTGCTTGGTTCGAGCTTCAAGTTCTTCAGCTTAGTTCAATCAGCTAAGTTCAGTGTAGAGTTGAATTAGCAAGTTCACAGCCTTAGTTCAATTAGCAGTTCAACCATCACTTGGTTCAACACTTGGTTCATTGGCCTAGTTTAATCAGTTGGCTTAGTTCAAGTTCATCAGTGTGCCATGGTTAAACCCATTGAACTGTTGAACCATTCTTGATTCCACAGGCTTGGTTTAAGGATATGCCCTTAGCTGAAAGGGAGCCTTCAAGTTCAAAATGCCCTAGCAGAGGGCAGGCACTTCAAAGGTGAAGGATCGGGTAGGTCCCAATTTTTTTAAGTTTAATTTTGTTCAAATTTAACTAAGTCCCAAATTCCTTCAGACTTTTTGCCCAAAAGAATTCCTTCAGATAACAAGTCTGAAGGAATTCAGACCGCATATACAAAGCTAAAGCAAAGAGTTGGGATAATTTATGTGGACTTTTTATCCCCAGGAAAATGTCTATGGACAAAAGTATATAGAAAATACACAAAGCAAGTGACCTGGGAAAATTGTTCGTGGGAGCTCGGGAAACATCAAGGCAAACAAAGGACCCACGGAAAGACCCAAAGGGCAAAGGCCCTTCCAGGGAACTTCTAGCCCAAATACAAAGGGGCACTAAGAAAATTTAGGAGGGTACTATGACTAAGCAAAGCCGTAGAGAAGCCATGAAGACTCGATGACATTTTGACAGGGATGAAGACATCCTGGAAGCTGTCAAAGATAGCAAAACAAAATGGCCATTTGTTTTCAAACTGAGAGAGAGCTAACCAAGGGGATAGAATGTAGTGACCCACCAAAAGTTCACCCCTGAGGGCCGAAGGAGCTAGAAGAGACAAGAAAGAGAAAAGGACAAAGTGACAAGCATGAAACGAATAGGTAGTTAGTCCAAGTGGCAAAAGGAAGTGCCAATTTGAGAAGTGACTCTGGTAGGTGGAACAGTTCCAATGAATTGATCACCGGGGATGCCAATAGCTAGCAATGCAACCATTTTCTCCATTTTACATTTAATGAGTAGACAAACCATGTATTGACCTTGAAAAGGCATACTTTAGGTAGACAAAGTGCACATCTCATTAATGTTTTGACTGACTTGTTCTTCCCAATGAAGGGACGTGATAGGCCACTTGTAAAAAAGGAGTGCAAAATGAGCCTCCTGGCTTCTCCTATATATTGAGGACTTGTCATTTTGAGAAACATATTTCACTTTTGTAAGGCGTAGCCCTGGCAAAATTTCACTTGAATCAATAAAATGTAGTTTTTACCTCCATCTTGGATAGACATATCTGATTATGTCTTGAGTGTTTATTTTGTGTTCAGTCATTATTTATTGATGCTTTCACAAGTTCAACACCAGCATACCTACTATCTACAAGGTGCCATCTCTGTAGCTGACAAGAGAAGAGCAGTATTTGGAAGTGCAAAATAGAGGAAATTAATACATAAGTGTGCATCTCATAGCACCTTTGGTGATCTCTATTTTTTGTATTTTCAATTAAATCCTCCCTGCCAGTTTCTTATAGCCTAGTCCTTCTGCCAAGTGTGAAGTGTATGTATGCACTTGTCTAATTTTAAGTGTGAATGTGTGAAGGTTGACTTATTTTGGTGCATCACCTCTTTAGATTAGTTTGTTTTTAGCATCTCTTTCTCCCTTTCCCCCCATTATGTGTGTGTGTGTGTGTGTGTGTGTGTGTGTGTGTGTGTGTGTGTGTGTGTGTGTGTGTGTGTGTGTGTGTGTGTGTGTGTGTGAGCACTTACTAGAATGAACATGATGCATCAAAGGGAGATAGCCCTTATCTAGAGACTCTCCCCTCTAGCTTTGCCGGTCCCACAGGTGAGAGGGGAGTTTTCATTATTATGTGTGGAAGGCAGGAGCTCAGCCTCCTACCCATGAGTGCAATCTTCTGTGTCAACAGTTTTTGGCATGCCCAATGGGACCAACTAGGATAGGTTTTGTCCAAAGAGTTGAAGAATTTTTAGTGTGTTCTTCAACTGACCAACCTTTGGAGGCTTTGCATCAAACACCAATTGTGATTTTGAGTTAAATCTACTGTTTAAGCAGCCTGGTGCCATCAAAAATCTTACTTTTATATGTATAATTATTTTGCATAGAATCATGGGTCTTGTGTTCCTTCATATGACTCTAATTAGACTCAAAAATTTTAGAGAATCGCCTCAAGCAGCTCTCTTAGTTTCCCTGCAATGATAAGGGAAATGGTGCTGGAGTTTGAGAGGCAGACATTGGAGATTAATAGACTGGAAGAGAAGTACAGATATCAGTAGGAGCTGATGTATGAAGAGGATTGTTTGTTTAGGCAAGCACAAGCCTTCCAATCCATGGAGGAGGAGGTAGCAAAATGGAGAAATCCATTTATCCAAGGTAGTCAGCCTTGTGTGTCCCTTCCTAATATGAATAAAGCCCCTTCTTTTGTGCCAAATCCTTTCTATCAGATTGCACTTGCTCACTCTAGCTCATCAAATACATTCTCTCTTAATCCCATGTGCCTGGCTTTCCAACACCAGAGGGCATCAGAGCAACCTCCCATGGAGATGAACCTTCTAAACTCTTTAGATTGTGAATCTTCCATTTGGGGGAGTACCACCAGCTAGCACGTCCCTCTTCTGGAGACTCTTCTAGTGAATCAACAGTCTCTTCCTAGCATTCCTCAGCCTCCCCAAGTTTTTTAATGTGATGTGCATATTTTGAGTTGGAGGAAGGATTGCCAGGAACCAGCCCAGAGCTTTGAAGAGGATCATGCTGGTGATCTCTAAGAAAGGCTCCTTCAAGAAAATATAGCTAGGAGAATTACAGAGTTGGAGTCCCAAATGAGATTCCTCAGCCAAGGTGTGGTGGACTTGTTTGAACCCAACCCATCCACACACCTCCAAGAAAGCTATCAGGCCAGACCTAATATTGATGAAGTGATGACCAAGTGAAAGGAGGAGAATCATTCAATTCTAGCTCAAGGACTGCCTCCTCTTCCACACATTTTCTCCACTTCACCCCTTCTCAAGGAGGAACCTATTCTATAGGAGGCAAGTGAGGAGTAGAAGATCTAATCTATAGTTCTTCAAGGGGCTATCATGAGTGATAATGAAGAAGAAATCATCATTAATGCTTCTTGTGAAGACCTTATCAGCAGTGGAGAAGATGCAGGTCTTGCATATATGTAGATGTTCCAGCAATATGAGGAGGAACAGATGCATGGTGATCTCTCTTCCCCTCTGTTTGATGAACATCCTTGTTATTTCAATGATGAGGATGACTATGCTAATGAGCTTGAGTTAGAGGAAAGAAAGGAGAGGTCTGTCTTCCTAGAGGAATGCCTTGAAGAAGAAGGTTTTGAAAAAAGAGGCAATGTTCTATGGGATGAACAATTAGTTTGTGATTCCATTTCAGACATCACCACAGTCACACTTCTTTAAGAAGGCCAAGAGGAAGCAGAGGACGAGTCTGACAAGATTTTTAATGAGGCAGAAGGAAACAGGTTGGACCATGATACATTGCAAAAGGAATGTGTAGATTAAAGGGCTTATGGTGATGAGCTAGCAGCCATTGGTTT
Source organism: Torreya grandis (assembly GCA_037957365.1). Classification (NCBI taxonomy): domain Eukaryota; kingdom Viridiplantae; phylum Streptophyta; class Pinopsida; order Cupressales; family Taxaceae; genus Torreya; species Torreya grandis. The sequence goes on from JARHVA010007341.1 coordinate 226,602, forward strand.
CTTAGTGAAGAACACCAATATGAAGGACCAGCATTTAACAGGGTTCCAAGGAAAAATAGAGTACATATATGTTAGAAGCATGTTTGATTTTGACCCACTCAGATACAAGCCAACTCAGGTGGCAGGTAGGAGGAGTAGGTCACCAACTCTCTTATTCATTCAGCTACTTGCCTGGCACCATAAGTCTTCTTGCCAAGAAGGGGACTTAAGAAATTTTCCCTTTGATCTAGGAGGGAGGTGAACATTCCTGATTAGTTGTATATAGTAGTTTGCTTTTAGTTTTCTTTCCCTATTTTCCTTAAGTGTAGTTACATAGGTAGTTTTTTTAGCCTTGTGTGTTTCCCTTTGCGTGTGGGGTAAAATCTTCATGTTTTATTCTCAAATTTTTAGGACTATTTCTAACTCTTTCATAGCTAAAATCTAACTCCGTGCCTAATGGACTACAAGGCAACTAGCTTCTAAGCATATCAGGCATGCTTCCCCTGTGAGTCACCAATATATTGACCATTTTTTCCTAACTGGCCAAAAATCGGTCACCTTCTGCCCCTGCTGTACTAGGCCATTTTCATTTTTTTGATTTTACATGAATCTATTAATTTCTATGGACTCCACAGGTTCTTGGTTCAAGCTTCAAGTTTTCCAGCTTAGTTCAATCAGCTAAGTTTAGTGCAGAGTTCAATCGACAAGTTCATAGCCTTGGTTTAATGAGCAGTTCAACCATCGCTTGGTTCAACCAATTGGTTCATCACTTACTTCATCACTTGGTTCAACACTTGGTTCATCAACCTAGTTCAATCAGTCAGATCAGTTCAAGTTCATTAGTACACCATGTTTGAACCCATTGAACCGTTGAACCATTCTTGGTTCAATGGGCTTGGTTCAAGGATATGCCCTTAGCTGAAAGGGAGCCTTCAAGTTCAAAATTCCCTAGCAGAGGGTAGGTGCTTCAAAGGTGAAGGATTAGGTAGGTCCCAATTTGTTTAAGTTCAATTTTGTTAAAATTTGACTAAGTCCCAAATTCCTTCAAACTTTTTTCCTAAAGGAATTCCTTTAGATAAAAATTCCAAAGGAATTCGGGCCACATATACAAAGCTAAAGCAAAGAGCAAGGAGAATTTATGTGGACTTTTTGTCTGTGGGAAAATGTCTACAGACAAAAGTCCATGGAAAATACACAAAGCAAGTGACCTGGGAAAATTGTCCACAGGAGCTCGAGAAAAGTCAAGGCAAACAAAGGACCCACTGAAGGACCCGAAGGGTAGAGGCCCTTGCAGGGAACTTTCGACCCAAATACAAAGGGGCACTAAGCAAAGTCAGGAGGGTGCTAAGACTAAGCAAAGCTGTAGAGAAGCCATGAAGACCTGATGACATTTTGACAGGGATGAGGACATCCTAGAAGCCATCAAAGATAGTGAAACAAAATGGCCATTTGTTTTCAAACTGAGAGAGAGCTAACCAAGGGGCTAAAATTTAGTGACCCACTAGAAGTTCTCCCCCAAGGGCCGAAGGAGCCAGAAGAGACAAGAAAGAGAAAAGGACAAAGTGACAAGCATGGAACAAATAGGAAATTAGTCTAAGTGGTGAAATTAAGTGCCAATTTGAGAAGTGACTCCGGCAGGTGGAACAGTTCTAGCAAATTGATCACTAGGGATGCCAATAGCTAGCAATGCAACTAGTTTCTCCATTTTACATTTAATGAGTAGATAAACTATGTATTGACCTTGAAAAGGTAGACAAAGTGCATAGCTCATTAATGTTTTGAGCGACTTGTTCTTCCTAATGAAAGGATGCGATAGGCCACTTGTAAAAAAGGAGCACCAAATGAGCCTCCTAGCTTCTCTTATATATTGAGGACTTATCATTTTGAGAAACATATTTCACTTTTGTAAGGCATAGCCCTGGCAAAATTTCACCTAAATCGATAAAACATAGTTTTTACCTCCATCTTGGATAGACATATCTAAGTATGTCTTGAGTGTTTGTTTTGTGTTCAGTCATTATTTCTTGATGCTTTCACAGGTTCAATAGCAGCATACTTGTTGTCTACAAGGTGCCATCTCTATAGCTGATAGGAGAAGAGTAGTATTTGGAAGTGCAAAATAGAGGAAATTACTACATAAGTGTGTGTCTCACAGCACCTTTGGTGATCTCTATTTTTTGTATTTTCCATTAAAGCCTCCCTACCAGTTTCTTGCAGCCTGGTCCTTCTACCAAGTGTGAAGTGTATGTATGCACTTGTTTGATTCTAAGTGTCAATGTGTGAAGATCGACTTATTTTGGTGCATCACCTCTTTAGAGTAGTTTGTTTTCAGCATCTCTTTCTCTGTCCCCCCCCCCACATTATGTGTGTGTGTGTGTGTGTGTGTGTGTGTGTGTGTGTGTGTGTGTGTGTGTGTGTGTGTGTGTGTGTGTGTGTGTGTGTGTGTGTGTGTGTGTTAGAACTTATTGTAATGAACATGATGCATCAAAGGGAGCTAGCCCTTATCTAGAGACTCTCCCTTCTTGCTTCACTGGTCCCACAAGTGAGAGGGGAGTTTCCATTGTTCTGTGTGGAAGGCAGGAGCTCGGCCTCCTACCCATGGGTGCAATCTTCTATGTCAATAGTACAACAATAGGGTAAGGATGGATTTAATGTCATTTCTACTTGACCATTATCTAATTATGGGCAAATCACCTGAGGCTTACATAGCTTGTAATAAATTTTGAATGCAAGAGGGGAAATATATGATATTATTTTGAAACTATGTTCATGCACTATCATGTCTTGATCAATTTTTCAATCCTTGAAAATAGGAGTAATGACTCAATACAGGGTAATACCTCAAGTTTTGTTACTACATAGTGGAGATGATTCATTTGAATGGAGACCAAGTAATTGTATCTTTGGTTGATTCTAGAATTATTTTTATCTTCTTTTGTGGTGGTCTACATCTCTTCAATAGTCCAAAAAAATTTGGACCAATTGTTATCCCCAATGTTTAATGATGTAGCATTAAATTTTGTGTCCTTGAAGATCCTTCCTTAGATGTCTAATGTTAATTATAATTTTGTGTCATCCCTTTGTTGTTGTCTTAGAGCCATTATGACTATGAGTTTTATAAATTGCTCACTATTATCCTACGAATTGCCTCTGGATTAGTCTGCATTAATCTATATGGAAATAAAGCTCTTCTCTAGCTCAACTATGATCAATTTGGGCTCAAATTAGGGTTTTTTTATGAAGGATAGGGATTTTTTGAAGCTTTAATGGCAACAATTTCTCAGGCTTAGGAAAATTTATGCCTTGGATTTTATTTAGACATCTACCTTTATATCTTTGACTTTTTATGCGCATAAAATATTTGATTTTGTCATTTTATGCTTGTGTGGCATCTATGTGGCATCTGACTATAAGTTTTTTTATTATTTTCATTAATGCTTTTAAATCACTAGCTGTTGCCTTTTAAAATTTTCTTGGTCTCATGCCATTGGATCTCCATGAATGAATCAACGTAGGTCATGTAAGTCCCTATCTAGCTTGGGATTCACAAATACACCACTTGAATCCTTATAGGCCTCCTACAATCTGAACCCTATCAATCACATAGGGATTGCATGTTTGCCATGTACCAAACCCATAGGCCTTTATAGGTTCCATTGAATATCTCATATAGATTATGGTCCATCTGATCAACTTGATTTGATTAATTTTGAGTCATCAATCCTACAAAGGTACATGATATTTAATTATCATTGGGATATAAAAATGGAACATATGCTAAAGAATTTAGGTTAAATTTTATTTTATGTTAATAAACATGATATAATTTTTAGGCTAAAGTATTTAAGCTAAGTTTTAGAACATAATATAAAGGGCCTTCTTCCCTTGATGATAAATGGACTTAATGTAAGGCTTTAACTTAGGGTTTTATCATGTTAATAAATCCAATAAAACTTCATGTTAAAGTTTTTTTAGGTAATATTTATGGCAATGGGACCTCTCATTAAATTAAAACATAATATAAGTCTTTAGCTTAAGGTTTATCATGTTAATAAATATAATTAAAACCTTAGGATAGATACTTAGATTAATTTTATGTCTACAAATATTAGACCACAAGATCATTTTACCATTCAAAGACCCTAAGAATTTTTATATTTTCCAAAGGGGGTCCCATTAATTTGGATCATAAGTAACACGTTTTAGTAATGTTGTAAAACAAATTCATTTTTCTAAGAAAGGTGGTTGATGAGCTTAAATTTGATGGCCTTATAGATGTCAATAATGACCACACAAGCATCAAATGATGTTCATGAGAACATAAAATTTAAGTTCATGAATTTCATTGGGTTATATAGATCTTAATCTTGATACACTCCATCCGATCATCCTTTATGAGTAATCATAATCCATCGATCATGATTTGAGCAGATGCACACCATTAGTTCCTGTAATTATGAAGAGGATCAAGTTTGCTCAAGGCCATGTATGAAAATTATATTAAGTTATAATTCTAAGTACTCAAAGCATAAATAAACATGATCCTTTAAATATTAGAGTGATAACCTAAGGTTTTAGCCTAAGGTTTTATTGTCTTAAAAAATATAATAAACATTAGGGTAAAAACTTAGGTTAAGTCTATGTTTTGATGCATAGGGCCTTTTTAAACATTAAGATAAAATGAAAGAGTGCCATGTGGTGATTCCATGGGGATCCTAAGTGATGAACATGTCGATCCTATGAAGGATGAGTAGACCATCAATCAAGATCTGGGTTCTCAACATGGTGACACTTGTCATCCTCATGGAAATTTCATGGGCCTTTGACATTAAAACATTGTGTCCACTCCATCAGATCTATTTCATGTGAGTAGTCATAGATCATTGATCTTGATCTAGATACTCGCATATGATTAGTTCTTGCAATCAAAAGTGGATTAAGTGAGGCTAAAATTATATATAAATGGGATCAAATTAGCATATGAGTACTAAGTATTTAAATAAAGGGGCCTTCCAAATGATTAAATACTTAACATAAGTTTTATCCTAAGGTTTCATTATATTAATAAATATAGCTGAGACCTTAGGGTAAACCTTAGGCTAAGTTTATGTTTAATAAAAGGGATCACCTTTAAGCACTGATTCTAGTGTCACACCATCAGATCTTTGACTTCCACTTAAGCATGGACCATCAATCATGACTAGGGTGATTATGTGGGATTGGTCCAATGGATCAATGCTTTAGATTCATTAGGCCTCTTTCACTCCATCTAATCATCTAGTCTTGATGAAGTGAAAGCCATCAATTCTGTAAAGAGGCAAGATACTTAAGTTAGATCTAGTTAATGTGGGGACTTAGGCTAAAATCTTAGTACTAAGGTCTAGTTCATGTTAATAAATGTGAATGGGGCCTCAAGGCTAAGGCCTTACTCCAAGTTCATAACAAAGAGGACAATGTGAAATAAAGTGAGACTAAGTTTAGAAAACAAAAGGTCCTTGAAAACTTAAAAGTTAGACCAGGTTTATAATAGAAGGGGATCCACAGGGGCTCGTAATATAAAAAGACTAGACCTATAATTTTAGACAAAAGTTTGGTAGTGTTGAAAAACATAACCAAGCCTTAACATAAAATTTAGGCTTAGGTATGAAATGTGTTTAAAATGTTCCCACTAAATTTTCTCCCACCAAATTGGATTTGAACCAAAGGTCTAAGCTAGCATTTTTTGAAGGAGGGCTTCAGAACATGAATTCAACTTTGAGTTCACATAGACCAAAGGCTAGTAATAACCTTAATAGGATTAATCTTCAAACTCCAAATGTAGTCCATTACATGAGGGTCCTATAATAAACTACAACTAAAACATGAAAATCCATTATCAATAACATAAATTAAGTTTAAAGCTAAACCATGAAAAAATAGGCCAACCTTACCAAGTGCAAATAATCTTTAAATTCAAATAATGTGCAAAACATGTCAAGTTTTTCAGTGTTAAGGTTCAAATTTTACACAAGGGTCCTTATTTTTTAGAAATGGGGTATGTTGACCTCAACAATGACCAAACAAGCTATTCAATATTGGATGGCATGACTGTGATAAATAAAAACTCAACAAGGCTCAAATAACTGGTTTGACAATGACTGGTTTGAAACAATGGTAATTTGGACACAAGATAAGTCTTTTGAAATAATTTGGGTAGTGTAACGGTGTTAGCACTCCTAAAATATGTGATAATTTTTATGTTTCAAAGAATTCTAAGGCATAAGACTTGAAATAATTTGGGCAAGATAAATTTACCCATCTCAATCAAGTGACACACATATAAACAAGTTTAGCAAAAATTTCAAGGTACAAGTGTGGTGTCAAATGACCAACATAACACCTCTTCAAACAAAGGAATGATGTATAAACAACTTATTTTTTATGTGGTATAAACAAACATATATGTTTTAGTCTCAAAAAACCAAGCAATAAGAAAATAAAAAGACCAAAATACAACTAAGTATAATCATCCTAGATCCTATCAAGGTGTGGCAAAGTGGTGTTAACTAAAACTATTTTTTTTTCAATCATCTAGAATGATCCCATGTGTACACACTTTCACATATACACACAAGAGAAAAAACATGTCAATTGGGTCTACATCAATTGCATTATTGTGAAAAGGTCTTATCCTTTTTACAACCACTACATCTATCACTTGCTCAGTGTAGTACGATGTCCAGATTGACCATACATCCTGAGTTTAACTAACCACTAATGGAGATGGTTTAACTGCTCAAACCACCATCCCAGTGGGGTGATTCATATTTATATACCCCCAATGGAGAGGGTTTGAAACACTAATGGGAGATGAATCCCAAGGTCAATGATTCCATAAATAAATTATGAGAGGTAATGGCATCCCCATCACAAGCCAAGATGAATGAAAATAAAAGATAAGTATAAATTCTTTAAGGTTAATTTTACATCACCCAATATTATGCGAGTTTTGAGGAGAATGTAGGAAATGTTCTTTCTATGCCTTGGAATAGGAAATAAAATGTAATGGAAAGATTTTTTTGATCCCACGAGTTGCCTATATGGGATGGGTGGAGATCATACATGTGTTATCTTTTTATTGAAAATAACAAACAACAAACAAACATGGTATAAAAGTGAATGTGCTCAAAAACATGTAAACTACAAGTTGTTAATTTCATTTTAAGGAACTAAAATGAAATGTTTTATAAAATTTATACCCATATCATTGATTGAAACTTGATAAAAAATTGAAAAATATCTAATTCATAAAAAATCAATTAAGTTCTTTTTAGATACCCAAAAGATGATGTGAGTAAGATTGATAACATGTTCTTTTTAATGTCCAAATTGAAATATTTGATTTGAAAAAGTTTGTTTTAAATCCAAAAATTAAATTTTTGGTTAATATAAACATGAAAATTTTATGTTCAAATCTACCCTTCAACTTTCAATTTTTAGATAATAACCCCCTACTTTGAATCACTTTTGGTTTTGAGCAAAACAAGTTTTTGAAATAACTAATATCGATCAATAAGGATCGAGATCAGTTGCCTATGAAACTAAAGGAAAAATAAACACAATTCACAAAAATTATTTAGATAAATAAGACACAAACATTAATATTTAAATATAAAAACTAGAAAACAACAAGTTAGAAGGCTAAAAATAAAACCAAACACATAAAACATAAAAACTGGTAGTTAGTATTTTGATCATAATTTCTAAACTGTACATCAATTCTTCACAATTTTTTTTGATATTGTTTATCAGTCCAAGGGGAACCTATATACAAAAATTAATGTCAAAATAGTGATTAAAAATTATTATCTCTGTACTATATATTTTTACAAAAAAATAGAAAACAAAAAGTGATAGTCACTAAAAGAGTCATAACTTCTAAAATACAAATCTGATTTTAATGAAATTTTGAGAGAATTAGGATGAAACAATAAGAATTGTTTTTTAAAAATTTAGAGAAAAAATATTAATTGGATTAAAAATAAGAGATATTTTAATATTTATTTTTATTCAAATATGTGGGGTGCGCAATCATGTCCCATCGAGCATGCCATTTGTGATCAAGGAATTTTACTCAAGAGAGGAGTTTAGTATAGTGTTAGTTCCAAAAATAGTGAAATAAATAAAGTAGAAATATATAATTTCTAATCCTAGATCATGGGGGGAAATTAGTGAACAAATTTAATGAAAACTCAACTAAAAATGTAAATAAAAGAGAACTTTCCTTGTCTTCTTTGATTGCTCCAAGAGATTTCTTCATTAGCTTGATTAGATTGTGCTTAAAAGGTCTTCATGAATGGAGATTGTCTATCTCTGTCTCCTTTTTTCACCATGGTTGGCTTTGGCTTGGTTTGGTGTGGATTAGAATTTTGGCATTATAACACTATGTTTACATTCATGAATCAAATTCATGCATAATAACATTACTCTATCCACACTCTCATGAAAAATAAAGATCTCTAGGCTTGTTTTTATAGGCTTTGAAATGACTTGGAATAAATTAAATATTATCTTTGGTTTGCTTAGCTAACCCCATTAGGGTTAAGAGGTGTCCATAATCTCATGATTATCATGAATAGATATTTTGAGATATTTTGCATTTGGACATCTCACAATAGAATAATGATTATCTTTTAAGATGTTTTTAAAGATATTGATTGATATTTGACTTTTCCTTTTTACTAATTGATTTATTGATCGCGGATGAATTCAACTAGGATTCAATTAGAATTTACTTTTTAATTAATATTTGTTATACTTTTATACATTTTTGAAGTATTTAATTAATTCAATGTATGCATTTAAATGATTTAATTTATTTATGGGCCAAATTGATTTATTTGCATGGTTAGGAAGCTAAATTTGGGACTTATAGAAAATTTTAGGCTAGATGTTCAATTGTTGGTAATAATTTCTATAAAGCTAGGTATGAAGCCATTGGTGGCCAATTTTAGGTGTCTACAATTCTCACACTATAATATTATTTCACTCCATATATCAACATACGGGTTGTTACAAAGTTATATAGGAAAACTATTTGTTATAATTGGGGAGATCATATCTCCACCAATATCTCAACCAAATATCTCATCAAACCTATATGTGTAATATTATTATAACATATAAAAATATACAAATTACTAATGAAATAATAAATTCTAACAAATAACTCAACAATATTATATTTACCTTTCGATAGATATCCAATGTAAAATCTAATGTAATAAACAAATTGCTAATAGGAACAAAAGGTAAAATATCTTTTTTAGGTCAGATATAAGTTTAATAAAAAGTTTGGAGGTCCTAAAATGAATTTAAAAAATAATAATTATAAGAGGAATGGAGACTCCAATTACCATTTTAAGATCTATAATGCGAAGTTTAATAGTAGCTTAAGAAATCAAAAACCTAAAAATGGTTTCAAGGGTGGTTTTAGAGGAAACCAACAGTCTGATAGGAGAGGACCATCTGGAGGTTGCTTCATATATGGAGGTGATAATTATTATATAAATTGTAATTAGTATAAATCAGATGGAAAGAACAAGGGTTCTTATTTTCAACAAAAACATTTTCAATAGAAGATTCATGCAGCTATTGACAATTGTCATGCTGAATTCTAAGCTTCTCCTATTGAACTAACATGTATTTTGTTTGATCATCCAATTTATATTTTGATTGATATGAGGGATATTAAATATTTTATTACTCCTTTAATTCTTAATAATTTTTCTAGAAAAGTTAGGATTATGGAAAATGCATGGTCAATAAATTATGAGAATGAGTCAAAGGTTAAGGTTGACAAGTGTTTAGTGGAAGTTGAGATCAAGTTACCTGAATTCACTACATTAGTGGATTTATATGTTTCACCAATAGGGTCATATGATGTGATCCTAGGATTTAATTTTATTATAGATCATAAATCTAAGGTTTATTTCTATCTTAAGAAGGTATAGTGTCAATGAGTTTGGAAATCAAACACAACTTCAGGGTGTGAAAAGAGAGTTGAAGCTTAGGTAAATTTATGTAATTCAACTAAAGAAGTCTTAGAGGAAAGGATGTGATCAATTTATTTTTAAAATAAATGAGATGGAGGAATATAAGGAACCATCCATAGAGGATTATCCTTTTATTAGGAACTTTCAATATGTGTTTGCATAGGAATTGCCATGATTACCACTCAAACATGAGTTTGATTTCTTGATTGACATCATAATCTAAACCACAATCCATGGTAACATATACAATGATAATTATTGGATTGGTTGAGTTGAATTCTCAACTTTAGGAATTTTTATTGAAACATTTGATTTGACCAAGTGTGTCATTATGGGGTGTACCAGTGGCATTTATCAATAATAAGGATGACACTCTTCATCTATGTATTGATTAGAGGATGTTAAACAAGACAAAAATTGAGAAAATGTATTTGTTACTTTGTATTAATGATTTATTTGATCATATACAAGGAGAAATAATATTTTTCAATATTGATCTTTGATCAGGCTATAATCAGCTGAGACTCTAAGATGAGGATATTCCTAACACAACATTTACAACTCAGTATGGACACTATGAATTCATAGTGTTGCCTTTTGGGTTAACAAATGCTCTGACAACATTTATGAATCTCATAAATAGTGTGTTCAGGGATTATATAGACCACTTTTTGTTAGTTTTTCTAGATGGCATTCTCATATATTCTAAGAATGAGGAGGAACATCTTCAGTATCTAGAACTAGTTTTATAATGTTTGCAAAAGTGAAAATTGTATGGCAAGTTGTCTAAATGTGATTTTTTAAGAGTAAAGTGTAATATTTATTACAAATTTTCTTTTTGGATGGATTTTTAGTGGATTCAACAAAGATAAGATCTATAATGGAATGGTTGGCACTTAAAAATGTGCATGAGATAAGGATTTTTATGGGTTTATCATGCTATTACAAGAAATTTGTTTTGAACTTATAAAAGATAGATAACTCAATTACCTCTCTCAAATAGAAGAATAATTTTTTTTTGGACATAAAAGTGCAAAAAAAAACTTTTAGGGAGTGAAAAAAAAGGCTTAATTTAACACCTGTGCTAAGATTTGTCGATCCTAATGGTTAATTTTTAGTAAGCATAGATACATCTAGGGATGGAATTAGAGGATTTATTATACAAAAGGGTTTAATTGTAGCAAAGAGTCCATAAAACCTAAGCCTTATGAGGTGAATTATGCCCCTCATGATTTGGAACTTGCTACAATAGTAAATGCCTTATGGTTTTAGAGTCATTATTTATTGGGAAAACCATTTGAGCTCAAGACTAATAACTTGAGACTCAATTATATCTTCACCCAACTAAACTTAAATGCATATTAGTGATGGTTAGAATTATTATCTAATTATGATTTTGATATTAATTATATCAAGGGAAAGGAAAATAGAGTTGTAGATGCCCTAAGTTGTAAAAGGTACATAAAATCCTTGACTACGTATCAAGAGTACTTTATGAGATTAAGTAATTAAATTATCCATAGGATATGAGTTTTATGAGTAGGTTAAGAAAGAATTGTTAGATAATGCTTAGAATCCCAAGATTAAGTGATTTAAATTGGAGAGTGATGGAATTTTGAGGTATAATGATAAATTATGTTCCTGACAGAGAGAATTTGAGGAGCATGGTGCTAAACAAATTACACAATGACCCTTACTTAAGACATCCTAGTATAACTAAGCTCATGGTTGAGCTAAGGCCTTTGTATTTCTTGAAAGAGATAAAAAATGATCTCACATATTTTGTGTCTCATTGTTTGGAATGTCAACATGTGAAAATTGAACATGTGCATTTGACATGATTGTTATATCCTCATGATACACTAGAATAGAAGTGGCATGTTATTAATAGGGAGTTTGTCCAAGGATTTCCATTATCATGGAAATGATATGATATAATCTTGGTAGTATTTGAAAAACTAATGAAGGAAGATCACTTTATACTAGGCAATTTGACAAATGATGCATTGATGCTTGTGAAGAGATTAATGAAATAGGTTTAACAATTGAATGAATTTCCATAAAAGATCATTTTTTATCAAGATTTGAGAATGAATTTTGTATTTTGGTTGACTTTGAATTCAAATCTGGGTATTTAGTTGTATTTTAGTACTACATATCACTTAGAAATAGATGGTCAAACAGATAGAGTTAACCAAGTTTTATAATATATCCTTCAAAAATATTTCATGGATCATCAATAAAAGTGGGATGAGTACCTTCCATTGGTTGATTTTGCTTAGAAAAACTCATATCAATCAACATTGAAAATATCTCTATTTGAGGCACTCACCAATCATTTAGGATTGGTTAGAATACATGGTAGTCTTTGGACCTAAAATGGTTGTGGAAATGGAAGACCAAGTTAGGACAATCAGGTAGAGGTTGGCCAAGGCCAATGATAAATATAAAATTTATACTTATCTAAAGATAACAACATGGAAATTTTCTATTGGTGATAAATTTTTTCTCTAGGTTAAGCCTCAAAAAAGCTTGATTAAGTTTGTCAAATTAGCAAAGCTTTCACTTAGATATGTGGGACCCTTTAATGTTATGGAATTAATCAATCCCATAACATATAGGCTTGCATTTCTACCATATCTATCTCTTTTTCATAATGTTTTCCATTTGTTTTATATTAAAAAGTATGTTGTTGATCCTTCTCATGTATTGGATTGTAATGATTTATAGTTTTGGATCCTTGGGTGGTTAGAGTGGAACCAATCAGAATAATTGACACTCGTAAACTAACGTTTTGTAATAGAGAAGTGTCATAGTAGAGGATCAAGTGGGACTAATATTTTGAATATAGTTCCACTTGGGAGGATTTTGATGATTTTTATAGGCTATTTTCACATTTTTTTACTTAATATGTTATTGGATATTATTTAATTTTCTATTGAATAATGTTTGATTTCAGAACTTATTATAGAGTAAGTGTCATTGGGATGATGACCATATTTAGAGAGGAATGATGTCACATCTTTATTCCTCTCTAGACCAATAACCTACTGATTAGTAAATTTTATGGTTATTATTTGGTTGATTACTATTTTGATTAAGTTGGATGTTATATAATGATTTATGGATAGTTATATATAGTTTAGTTACATAATTATTTACTTGTTTAGTTAATTTTATTTGTATGTCATGTACATGATGACCATGTTTATTTAGTTCATTATAACAATAAATAATGGATTATATACTGATTTAGGCTAATTACCTTTACTATTTTGAGGTGGATGGAGGATATATCCATCCCTCAAACTATGATGGAGGGAGGGAATCATCAGAGAGGGTGGTGTAGATGGAGGCATTGGGGGATGACAAAATGGAAACTAAGAACCCACACACACCTTAGTGGTGTAATATTATTTTGAATAGAATTTAAATTAGATAGTTTATAGTTGATTTTATTTGTGATTTTGATTTTTGTTTTTGAAATGATTGATGCTCATGTTGATTTGGTTGTGTGTTGAAATTATGTTATCTTGCTTAGCTTATTGCATATGGTTATGTTGCTTACACTCAAGGTTTAAAATTTGTATATGTCCTTGATTCTACCTTTTGATATATATATGTGAAGGTTATTGGAAAAATTAATGTCTTTCTTGAATTGTGTGAGTGTGGAGAACATGTTTATAACAAATGCATTACTAAATGAAAAGGGACTTAATTGTCATGTTAATTAATAAAAAGGGACTTAATTTTCATGTTAGTTAATTTTTAGAAAATGTGATAATGTTTAAAAGCTTATTTTCTAAGTGAATGATAATAGTTATATTTTTTCAATTACCTTGTGCTAAGTTAACATTATTACTAGAATGATAAGTTTTTAATGTTTTTTCTAAGTCAATGTTAATATTCATAGTAAATAGAAGATTATTATTATTGATAATAATGCTTTAATGGATTTTGTAAAGTCAATGTTAAAAGGCATAATGCATTAAAGGATTATTATATTATTGGAAAGTTTGAGATTAGGGTTTTTTAATTTGGCATTGACTTGGGTTATTGAGTTATTATGGAAAACATACATTTTTGTTTTCATTCTACATGGTGAAAAATGTTAAGTTATGCCGATATATTTCCTATTCTTTTGGGTTGCATGGATTTATAGGAGAGATAGTGGAGATTTCTATTATCATGAAAGTAGCATGGAAGAGAAAAATAGAGAGGGGAGAAAAGCCTATAGGACATGGTAGGGAGAAGAATAAAAATGGGTTCAAGATGGATTGAGAGGAATATGAATTTTGGTAAAATTGGTTTCACTTGCCAGGTTGGTGTTGTTTAAATTTGTAGATGGATTATTTGGATTAATTGAACATAAACCAAGTAAAATATTTAAGGTTTTTCATATTTTTTAACTATTATAAAACTATAGAAGATTAGGGTATATGCCTGGTAATATGGATGGCTCGACCATCCCCATAACTAGGTATATAACTCAATGAACCCTAGTATAAACAATTGACAACCCTAGTTTCTTTGCCATAATATATAAAATACTAAGTTTTAATAGATAATTTTTGTGTATTGTATTGGGGTGAATTAAAATCCTTGAAATATTTGAGGTTTTTTGCTTGTTAGTTGAGTATTTATATAAAATCTCTATTCAGGGTTAAACCTAGTTCCTTTAAACATAGTATTGAACTATTTCTTTTATTTTTCAAACATTGGCTTGTTTTGAATATATAATAGTTTTAAGTTTATTTTAAACCCTATTTAGATCTTGGTTGAGTGTGAAATTTGAATTGAGATGGAAATTATATTAGGAAGCAAAAAAAATTTAATTTTAAACCCTATTTAGATCTTGGTTGAGTGTTAGAATAGATTTATTTATGATATATTGCATGTAATAATTATATTATATTAGGAAGCAAAAAAAAATTAATTTTAAACCCTATTTAGATCTTGGTTGAGTGTTAGAATAGATTTATTTATGATATATTGCATGTAATAATTATATTATAACACATGTTTTAGTTGTCACTCTTGATTATTTTACTGTCATTATCTACCCATCCATGAAGGGAGGGCCTTTTCATAGTTGGAAGATTTAGAAAGGGATATATGGTCTATGGTTGGTGTGGAAAATCACTCAAATTATGGTCTCCCTCCCCTCAGCAGTACTTTACTAGTGACTACACTCATGATTATTTATGGTTGATTCGATTTCATTGAGATTCACATATTCCAAGGAGCATTGTATCATTAAAAATTATTATAAATACATGTAAAGCTTAAATTGTATTATTATATTCATATGTACCATTATAACAATTGTTAGCATATATTATTTCTCATGCTTTATTGCATCCACCTAAGTTATGCTCAAGGGGGAGGGGGTGTTAGAGTAATTAATGCAGTTTAATTAATTTAGTTAAGCTTGATTAGGGTTTCCACATGCCTATGTGTTCATTATGTTGACATATCTCTCTCTCTCTCTCTCTCTCTCTCTCTCTCTCTCTCTCTCTCTCTCTCTCTCTCTCTCTCTCTCTCTCTCTCTCTCTCTCTCTCTCTCTCTCTCTCATTTATAGGAACTCTAGTTGTGCATCTTTTATAAAGAAGTGGAGATATTCACTTGTATAACCATTTGTGTTATAGACAGTTGTTTCTTTGTGTGAGTAATGTGTTAATGGTTATGGCTATGGTAATGAGCTCTTGGAGACATCTTCACTGAAGAGTTTTGATAACTCTTTTAGTAGTTGGTTGTAACATTATTTTAGTAGTGACTAAATTTGTTATTTTTCATTTATGAAATAAATGAAATATTCATTTTTGTATTCAACATTGTACTTGATCTTGATATTATGATCATTATCTAAATAGATTAGTTATAGACATTATTATGGTTAGCTAGAAATTAATGTATTTAGTTAAAGATCATCATATTTATTGGTTTCATCATGATGGGATATGTTTATTGAATTTGTGTAATTGTTTTTTTTTAATGAATTTACCCTATTCTAGTAAAATCTAGTGGGGTTGTTACAATGAGGCTCCTCCAATTGAAATTTATCAATTGGTGGATTGGATATAGACTGGGAATGACCACCACTTTATGTTGTAATATTGAGTTTGGGACCCATTAGAGTTATAGGGTGAATTCTCCATTGTGGATTTTTAATACCTATCATGATAGTACACTTATTGTTTACTTCCTTTGTAATAGCAGTGTAAAGGTTAGGTCATTCCTCCAGATGGTGTTTTTTTTTACAAAAGGCACATGTAGGATATATTGGGTAATCATGTTGGTAGTGCTTTGAGAAACCACACTTATAGCAAGTTTATGGTGGAGAATATCCACCTTTACATCCGAATTAAACCTCAACCATGATAATTGCCTCCATTCTCTTGGTTATTAGTAATATACATATGATGTATACCATGTTTCCATGCCTCATGAATTTTACTAATGAGATGATTATCATTGGTATTTTGAGTGTATGCATCACATATCTTAAAATTGGTTGATACCTTAGATTGGGTGGGACATTGTAGTAGAGGATAATCTTGGATGTCATGATCTTCCTAGTAAATCTCATAAGATTGCTTCAACATAGCTTAAATACTCTTGTGAAGAACATTACTCTACTTATCACCTTCATACTCACATTCTACACATTGTAAGCCATTACAAGTGTCATGATCATTATATTCAATGAGATTTTATATTGGATATGCCATTATAATGATTTTAGCCTCCATGAAGGGAATAATACCTATGTCAATACTTCTAGCAGCTTCAACATGAAGGGAAGATTCCAAGGCCTCATGCAGGTTGGTCAAGTTTTCTATGAAAAGGTACATCTAAAGGGGAGTAATAAAACTCCTACAAAACATTATGCATTTTGAGAAAGGGTTATCTCAAAAGAGAATTAAGAGAAAAGCATATTGAAACGTGCATCATACTCACACATGCTCTCAGTGAGTTCCTACTTGATATCCTTTAAGGAAACTATGATATGTTGTTTAAACTATGGGATAACAAATTATTAGAGGAATTTTGACTTTAGCCAATCATAATCCACCACATATTTTTATAGATCATAATTTTAGTACCACTTATGTGCATGGTCTAGTAGGGTGGTCACAAACTCGTTTGATTTTCACTTAGAATATGTTATTATGCATGTTCACCAAATAAGTTTAGACTTGTGAACATGATCTATGGCTTTATTCACACCTTGATATTATAAAAAGTGGATTGTTATCTCATAGTATATAATGGGAAGTTGAGGGGCTTGTAATTGGGTCTGATGAGAAGTACATCTAGTCCCTCTTATACCTTATGGGTGAGCTCTACCACTACCTTCTATGCCTCATTCAATTCCTCTAGATGACCCACAAATGGTTTCACCTCTCATGCCCCATAAAAAAATATAAGAACCCAAGATGTTAGGCACTAAGGTAGGTTGAGTAACTACATTTGGGCAAATACTTTTTCCACTGCGTATGCTTGGTCGACTAGGTATTCGAAATTGGGCCATAGAATTATCATGTAAAGGAAAAGAAATAGCCAAGAAACAAATATTTAAAACTTGTTCTACAAATGTCACTCTCATAGGTTCAGTTTATGAATCTACACTATCCGTATCCTAGTTTCATACAAATATATCATCTAACTCAAAAACATGATCACATACTATGGGTAGGGAAGGGGGCCTATCCAAATTAGGTTCTTTAGTCACCACTACCAAACTTATTTATCCCATACATACTTAAACTAGCATCCAATGCAGTCCTATGGTTGGGGAATCTTCTTTTTGATCTTTTACTTCCATATGGACCCTTATTACACTTCTTAAGTCCTCCCATCCCCTTCTTAGATTGCTTCCACTGATAACCCTTTACCAATCTTTATCATTCTTGTGCTTTCACAATTCCCACTAATTGTCTAACATACTAAACCAACAATTCTACTTTATAAGCTCCCATTCATTTCCCCACTAACCATGTTGTTCATGTGATAAAGAGTTTATCCTTCCATGGAGAAAGTATCAAGTATAGAAATTACAAAGAGATTTTAAACCTCTAACATGAAGGAGTTTTATATATCTACTACATAGTTCTCAGAGGAAGTAAAATTGAACTTCTTATGGACAAGAATATATTGAGACTATGTGTTTTAAGACATATATATTAAAACCCCATGCTACCAAACATCAACAACACACATCTAAGGTATTCCCAATCATACTAAATCCTACTGATGCTCTAGTGTCTAAGTTGTCTTATGTCTATAGTTCCTCAACCAGTCTTGAGCATAAGATTTAATCTAAGCATAAAGGTAAACAAGTACCACTATAAAAAAATGTCTCATACAATGACTTGTACAGTT
>JARHVA010007341.1:250000-377500 GCA_037957365.1 Torreya grandis
GACTAGTGCTTACTAATGTATAAATAAGAGTTATAAACCTATATAAATAACTAGGGTGAATATACTCCTCATAATGAAGATGTCTCCTTGTTGCACTTGAAGAGTTAGTTTTATTAGTATTCTTTATTAATAACATTGGATTCTTTATGATAAAATTAACTCTAGTTAATGTTAATATTTATTGCATAATGGATATCCCTCAATTTTTGGTAATGTACATTTATGGACCCAAACCAGCAAATGTTAAAAGATTTAAAGAATTGGAATGTTTATCCTTCAATAAAAAAAATTAAAATTATTGCACTAATAATTAATTTGAACATTTCTCTATTAAAATTTTAGTCCCAATTTTTTGAAATTGTGCATAATTTTTATGTGAAATATCATTTTAATTTGTGAATGTAGTTTTATAACATGATAATACAATTGAAATTTAGGGAATCTCTATAAAAATTTGTAAAGTACTGATGAACTAAAGAGAGATGTACATGTTTTGAGCCTTGGCTTATCCAACTCCAACTCACCATTTATCCACTTCATGATATTGAAATTATTAATATCACTTTAAAATATTATTATTATCTCTATAAAGAGAAATTATATTGGTTTCAAGTATGTATTAATGGCATTTTATTACCCAATTATGGTGTGACATTTTTCAAGTGTAAAGTTTGGCATATAGTAAATGGTTGAAAAATAAACTTTATTTTTTAAATGATATTTATCTTGCATTCTATTGGTTGGAAAATAATTTTATAAACATGATAGGTTATTTTAAATTAATTGAAATTGGTTTATTTTTTGTGTCCAATGAGAATGAAGTACTCAAAAATATGTTTAATTGAACTATGATTTTTAGAAAAAAAATATAATATTTTAGCTTAGACTGTCATTATAGTAGTACAGAGTTAAGGCTTGTCACATGCCATAATTATAATTACCATTAATGAAAGTTCATAGTGAAATGAAATGTTTTTATAGCTAATATTATTGAATAAAAAGTGGCTAGGCCAAGTCTGCTCTAGAAAAATATAGTTTAGATTTTGTTTATATTTTTCTAAAATTAATTAGAGGAGCCAATAGTCAATTGCCCTATCTTCACAAGGGATAAATTAAATGATTTTACTATAAATAGAAATAATTTGATAAAGGATAATGTTAAATTATTCAAACCTGATTCAAAAAATAATTTGAACCTCTGTGATGTAAAAAAATCTCAAAAATTGGAATTTGGGTATGGATTGGTAGGTGAAATATGCTTGATGTTGTAAAATGGGACACACACTGACCATCGACAGTTAGGGCAACCATCAATAGTCAAATATGACCATTGGTTTTTACTATGAGATCTACTTTGGGCAAGCATGGTTATTGGGTAAGTTGAAAAAGGTTTGCAAAGGTGGGTTTTGGGATGGGTGTTGGTTGTGATAAAAATGAAGTCTCAAAAATAGCTAGTTAAAAGATTGGAAATTCAGGTGAGAAATAATGTTTCTTAGGTGGTTTTTTTTAGAGAGTAAAGTGTCTATAGTTAAGGAAATCCAAAATAGGGAATGAGATGCATGGAAATGGGGAAGGAAAGAAGCAATGAAATTTATAAAACTAGTTACTGAACTTGATAGAAAGATACAAATACTTAGCTCTAAGTTTTTTGGTTAGAAGAGTATTGAGGTTAGGTAAAATTTGTAGTGGATCCTCGAGCAATATTGAAAAAGTAATGGTACTTTGGCTCTTAATAGTGCATTGTTGAATTACCTATAGTCTCTAGTCTAGTTCCTGATTCATTTGGGAGCTTTGAGTTGCCTGAGAGTAAGAATATCTCACACACAATGACTTCAACCTACTGAAGCAAGGTTTTTGGGTAACTTATGTAACCATCAATGGTCCTATTCAAACACCATCAATTGAGGGGTGACTATTGGTGGTTATGGGGAAATAGTCAAAATTAGCTAAAATTAGCCAGCTTCACTAATGACGGGTTGTTAAGAGGTTAAACAAATAGTCCAAGGTTAATAAAGAGTTTATTGGGACATGTGTAGAACAAGTCTTAGGAAGTTAAGGCATTAAATTATAGGGTAGAAATGATATTTAGGCTAGGTGTCAATTAATTAACCATCAATTTGGATAGGTGAGGTGTCGAACAACTAGCCATTGGTTTGGGTAGGTTAAGTGGAAATAGCCATTATTTATTTTATTAACTTAATTAATTTAGCCAAGGGGAATGGGTAAATGGGTAAGTTTAAGGATTTTAGTAATTAATACTAAGGGGGCTGAGGGGCCAAGGGGTGCATGGATGATGACTAAAACTATGTTGTATGATTTTTGAGCATCTACATTTTGTCCCTTTTTGTTGCATAGTTTGTGTTAAGCACAAGATATATTGAGAGGGGGGGTGAATCAGTATATCATATATCTTATAAAATTTTCCCTTAACCAAATTCTACTTAATCAAACATTCAAGATATGCAATAAAACTCAAATAATAAACACC
This sequence comes from Torreya grandis, assembly GCA_037957365.1. Classification (NCBI taxonomy): domain Eukaryota; kingdom Viridiplantae; phylum Streptophyta; class Pinopsida; order Cupressales; family Taxaceae; genus Torreya; species Torreya grandis. The sequence continues at coordinate 252,489 of JARHVA010007341.1, forward strand.
ACACAAGATAGAGAGAGACACTAGATATAATGTGGAAACCCAATGTGGGAAAAACCACGGAGAACAATCTCAAGTATATGAATGAGCACCAACCCAAATAATATTCACAAGCACCAACTTGCAGGAGCACCAACACCTTTGTTGAGAACCAACCCAACAATTATTCATGAGCACCAACCCCTTTGCTGAGTACCAACCCAACAACAATTCATGAGCACCAACCCCTTGGAGCACCAACCCCTTTGACGAGCACCAAACCAGCAATAATTTGTGAGCACCAACCCACAGGAGTACCAACCCCTTTGCTGAGCACCAACCCAACAACAATTCATGAGAACCAACCCCTTTGTGTATACCACACACCTATCTCTCAATGTTGCTATCTCAACAACTGATAGTTCATTACAACATCTATTTCCTCTCTCTCACCTTTTCTCTTCTAATCTAGATATAACAAATACAAATCATATTCATCTCTCACAATTGCTCTTCTAAGATAGATATTACAATATCAAAATAACCTCTCTCATTCATATTACAGATGGCTACTCAAGCCTTTATTTATAGCTTTCCAAATGGCCTTTGGCCTTCCCTCTTTGTGACCCTTCAATCCTCATAGAAAATGGCACCAAACTTGTATGACCCTTCATATCCTTACCTTTGAAAAGTCATGTGGTGACCCTTCATGAGCAAAAACATCCTTCCCACTTTTGTCCTTATCTTGGTGACTTTTTGTATTCCTCAAAGTGTCCCTTCATGAGAAATTGCATCCTTCTTATTTTGTCTTCACTTGGTGACTCTTGGAATTCCCCAAGATGAATCTTCATGGGAAAATGCATCCCATCTTTCTTTTGTCTTTATCCCATGGCTCTTTGACTTCTCCATGGGCCCTTATTTTGTCTCATATGTAACCAAAAATATATTCATTAATATTAAATAAATATTAACTCACATTAGACAAGATATATATATATATATATATATATATATATATATACATATATATATATATATATATATATATATTACAAACAACATTAAATGCAATGGGGCCTTTTATCACCAATAATTCTAGACCTTTGACATCAATGCCAATATTTTCAACCATCTCCCCCTTTGTCATTGATGGCAACCTCAATCCTAAAACTGCCACATCCTATCACCTGCACATACTATCATTTGAAAACATACACTAACTCCCCCTCACTGTAGTAACTTGTACCTATTCCCTGTACCTATTTCTACACCTGTACCTATACCTATTATTCTCTCCCTTTGACATCAATGGCAAAGGGCCTACCTGGAGCTAAAAATTAGCTCCCCCTCAACTGATGCTGAACATCAATGGCAAAAGTAATAGAAATTAATCCCAACTCCTCTCGCAGATCTTTGAATGTATCCATTGATCGTGCCTTTAAGAAGATATCTGACAATACATATACATTGTTCCCTATCCTTTGAGCATCTACACTCAACTCATTTGAATCTTTTCTTCTAATCTCACAACCTTATTTATGAAACTTTAATGTGTATCCTTGATCACATATTTGACTAACAATCAATATATTATGCTTAAGACCTTTTACATATAAAACATTCTTAGTCTTAGTTCTACCATAATGCAAACTCAAAGTACTTTTTCCAGCTATTATGGTAGTGGTTTTATCTCCAAATCTCATTGTACCACCATTGATCTTCTTTAGAGTAATGAACTTACTTTTATCTCCTATCATATGCCTCAAACATCCACTATCAATTAACCATGGCTGATCTTTACCTCCTACATGCAGGGCTGTCTGAACCATCATAGAATCTTCAAGTTGTTTCTTCTGCCATGAACATGTCTAAACCATTTTTATGAATGGAGATTTGAAACTCTAATCCTTCTTGACTGACTCAAACATGATTCTATAATACCGAGCTATGTGTTTGAAGTTGTTGCACTTGTAGCATACTATGGTCTCTTCATCAAAGCTTGATAGAGGAGCAAAAGAGTTGTGGCTTTTGTTTGACTCTACTTGATTTTCCTTCTCCTTATTTCTGAAATTGTTAGCTCTTTTTCTACATTCTAATTTATTTTGACCATATCCATTACAATAAAAACAATATCTATAAAAATAAGACATGTCTGTATATCTCTGACCTGATTGCCTTTTGTAGCTTTGTTCCTTCCAACCTTCTCTGTTTGAAATGTCCTTTGTATTCTTCACTTCTCCCCTTTTTGTTTCTTATTTTGTTAGAGCTTCAACATAGCTCTTTTTATTTTCAAATTTTATACCTATCTTATCTAAATTTTATTTTTGACTTTACAATATCTTATTCAATATGTTATTGCTATCCTCAAATTTTGAGTCACCAACTACTTTATCATTGACTGCTTTCTTAATATCTTATTTTAAAGAGGCAATTTCAATAACATACCTTTCACATTCTTTTCTTGCTATTTCCAACTATGCTGTTAGATATTATTCATTCTTCTTGGCTTCTTCAAAGTGTGCTTGTAGATATTCAATCATTTCATTTGACTCCTGTTCATTTTTCTCGATCTGGTGCTTTAATCTTCTATTCTTCTTCTCAACAGCTTTTAACTCTTCTAGGTCACAAATGATTTCTCCTTCCATATTCACTTTAGCTTCCTCCTCTTCTTCTTCTTGATCATCTTCATGTATAGCCATGAATAGAATCTCTTCTTCTTCTGAATCACTGAATCCACTTTCTTCGACTGAGCTAGGATCCTTAGAATACAGGTTCTTCTTCTCGAATACCTTCTTGGATTTTTCTTTGAAATTCTTCTTGTATGTAGGCTTTTCTTCTTCATCATCATTACCCTTATTTGGGCATCTAGCTAAAAAATGTCCAATATTTCCACAATTAAAACATTTAAAAGTTAATTTTCCTTGATATTTACCTGTTCCTCTTTTTAGCTTGCGAATGAAAAGTGCTTCATTGTCATCTTCATCATCACTGGAACTATCACTTGATTCTTGAATCTTAGCTTTCTCTTTCTTTGATGTCTTGAAAGCTGCTTCTCTTTGAGGGTTTATCTTGTTATGTCTACATCTCATATGCCATGAGAATACCATGAAGCTCATCCATCTTTAGCTTGCCTAAATCCTTCATCTCCTTGATTACCAAAACCTTTGCATCATATCTCATTGGTAGAGATATCAAAACCTTTTGCACCACTATTGACTCTTCCAAGGTTTCTCCAAGACCTTGAATCTGATTTACTATTTGATCAACTCGCAAGAAATAACTTGCTATATCTTCTTCTTCTTCCATCTTCAAACTTTCAAACTGTCTTCTAAAAGTCTATAGCTTATATTGAACCTTTCCATCACCTTTGTAAATATTCTCAAGTTTTACCCAAGTTTCATGAGAAGATTTACATTACATAACTCTAACAAATTTAGATTCACATAAAACACATAAAATATCTTTTAAAGCTTTAGCATTACATTCACTTGCCTTCTTTTTTGCTAGAGTAATTGTAGATGTCTGTGGCTCTTCATATTCCTCCACCATTGATTTCCATATGTCAAATCCAAGGGCCATCAAATAAACCTTCATTATCATGCTCCAAAAATCATAATTCATCCCATCAAACAAAGGTGCCTTATTTATATAAAATCCTTCCTATGACCCAGCCATCATGCTTTCCCGATCTACCTTCAAGCTGTAAAACTTTTCAAAAAGGAACATGCTCTGATACCAATTTTGAAGCATAGGATATACTGAGAGGGGGGTGAATTAGTATATCATATATCTTATAAAACATTCCCTTAACCAAATTCCACTTAATCAAACATTCAAGATATGAAATAAAACTCAAACAATAAACACCACACAAGATAGAGAGAGACACCAGATATAACGTGGAAACCCAATGTGGGAAAAACCACAGAGAATAATCTCAAGTACATGAATGAGCACCCACCCAAACAATATTTGTAAGCACCAACTTGTAGGAGCACCAACCCCTTTGTTGAGCACTAACCCAACAACTATTTCTGAGCACCAGCCCACAGGAGCACCAACCCCTTTGCCAAGCACCAACCTAGCAACAATTCATGAGCACCATCCCATAGGAGCACCAACCCCTTTACCGAGCACCAACCCACAGGAGCACCAACCCCTTTGTCAAGCACCAACCCAACAATAATTCATGAGCACCAGCCCACAAGAGCACCAACCCCTTTGTGTATACCACACACATATCTCTCAATGTTGTTATCTCAACAAATGATAGTTCATTATAACATCTCTTTCCTCTCTCTCACCTTTGCTCTTCTAAGATAGATATAATAAATAAAAATCATATTCATCTCTCATAATTGCTCTTCTAAGCTAGATATTACAATATCAAAACAACCTCTCTCACTCATATTACAAATGGCTACTCAAGCCTTTATTTATAGCTTTCCAAATGACCTTTGTCCTTCCCCCTTTGTGAACCTTCAATCCTCATGGAAAATGGCACCAAACTTGTATGACCCTTCATATCCTTGCCTTTGAAAAGTCATGTGGTGACCCTTTATGAGGAAAAACATCCTTCCCACTTTTGTCCTTATCTTGGTGACTTTTCATATTCCTCAAAGTGTCCCTTCATGAGAAATTGTGCCCTTTCTCTTTTGTCTTCACTTTGTGACTCTTGGAATTCTCCAGGATGAATCTTCATGGGAAAATGTGTTCCATCCTTCTTTTGTCTTTATCCCATGGCTCTTTGACTTCTCCATAGGCCCTTTTTTTGTCTCATATGCAACCAAAAATATATTTGTTAATATTAAATAAATATTAACTCACATTAGCCAAGATATATCTATTACAAACAACATTAAATGCAATGGGGCCTCTTATCACCAATAATGCTAGACCTTTGACATCAATGAAAATATTTCCAATAGTTTGTATCCTCAAGCTACAAAATAAAAACAAGTGCAGTGGTAAGTTGGATGGATGCCTAAGGTATGGTAGGAGGTGTTCCACCTCAAACTAGGATATAAGTGATGAGATCATAATATGGCTCATTATTGACATGTTATTTCCCTCAATTCATATCTCAGGGGATATTATCTTATGCTAATCTTAGATTGTTAGATAGCTATTACATGGAAAATAGATATTTGTCTTGTTTATATTGAGCTAAAGATTAAACCTTTACTTTGTCATTAATGTCTAATACATAGCATGTTTTAGTGATTTTTGTTGTGAATAATGCTAAAAAAAAAGACACAGGCAATGTATAGTAAACGTGCACTTTTGATCTCCATCTAGCATAACTATGAACTCTACATGCTTGCTTCTATGGACTCTACACACTTATTTCTACGGACTCTGTAGGCTTGTTTCTATGGACTCTGTAGGCTTGCTTCTATGGACTCTATATTCTCATTTCTATGGACTCCGTAGGCTTGTTTCTATGGACTCCATAGGATTATTTCTATAGACTCCGTGGGTTCATTCCTCCCGACTCTGCAGGGTCAATTCTAAGAATTCTATAAGGATGAACCTAAAAATGGGGAAGCTGGTAGCCAAATAGGATAAGAGAGAATCATTCTAGCTAGAATCAAATAAGTAAAATACTCACCTGCTATTTTGTAGGATTTGTTTTTGATAAAATTGTATATAATTAAATCTTAGGACTATTATAAGATAGGATATTTATTTCATCAGAATAATTGGATCTCTTAGAAATCCAATCTCCTATCTTTGGATGAATGGATCAACCAAGGAATCATATTTCTTTGCATCCTATTTTGAGCTAATTATATTAGTATAAAATGTAAGACTTTCATTATTAAAAGGATAATTAGATATAGATATCAAATTATAGAGAGTAGATAATAGAGGAAAAAGATTTGTACAAGCATATTATAGGTTTTAGCCAGATTGTAATCATTTTAATTTTATAAATTATCACTTTAGTTTCCAGCATTAATTAATCTTTATTCCTGAGTCTGAGAGGAGCAAGGGCCCACTCTCCTTGGAACCATGAACTATGTACGGTATTTATGTTATGTTCTATTAACTCATTTTTATAACTAATTAGAATCTTGTAAATATTTAAATTTATTCATAAAAGCATCAAAATAAATTCATAGTTTTAAAAGCATTTTCTTATTCCCAAATTATTTCCCTTCTAAGCAAAAGTGTGTTTTATTTTACAATAGACATGTGAAGCAAATTTCCTTTTGTTAATTAGGAGTGTAAATTTACTTTCCATGTAAGCATAAATAGGAGTGTGATTTCTACTCTCAAGAAAAAGAGTGGATTTATTTGATTTCTTCCTATTTAGCAAAAGAGTGAATCAAGTAGTTTAGGACCATCACAACACCCCCATAATCAGATTCCTAGATCTACCATCCTATACCTTACTACAAATAGCTTCAAACACTAGCCCTAGTTGATAAGACATCAATTGAATATTTATTAAATGAGGAGTTAAATGACACTCATTATTTTTGGTGCCATTGCTGGGGACACAAGGTGTTAGTAAGGTAATAATTATTGGTCTAGAGTGAAAAATAGAAAACATTTTAAAAACCCATAAAATCCCATAAAAATTCAATAATTTGATGTACCATCCTAGAGATTCTAAAGGATGATTCATCCCAAAATTTCCACCAAAAACCCAAGTTGACACTCCTTCAACATCTCTGAGTAGTGCACTAAAAGTTAAAAGTGAAACCTATCTATAGGAATCTTCTAAAACTTGGATAGAAACTAGGCCATTGCCACAAGCAAGCCCCATAGGACAAATTCCTCAAGATCAATCTCTTGTAGGAAGACACTATTTAGAAATTTCCAAGGATTTAGAAGTATTTCAAAAATCGGTAACTGAAGAAAATTTTGAGAATTTTGAACAACCCATAACTAATACCATAAATATTCAGTGGAAAGATCATCTCAACTTTGAAACATCATCAGAAGAAGAAATGGCTCTCCAACAAAATCAACAACTTGCACAACCAGGAAGGACTTTTTCTTTTCCTATTGTTGTAGATCCTAATGATCAAACCCCCATGAAAAATATTTCACAAGCTAATATGCCAAATTTCTGGGGAAGATCTACAGAAGATCCTAATCAATTCTTATTTGAGTTTATGTTGTTATGTCAATCCTATGATTACATAATATATGGCCAAAAATTAAAACTATTTCCCTCTACACTTAAAGATGCAGTTATGAGATGGTTCATGGGTTTACCTAATGATTCTATTAGAACATAGGATGACATGGAGACATAATTCTTGAACAAATACCAAGATTACTGCCAAGTGCGAGAAAGAAAAGAAGATTTCTTCAAAATCAAACAAAATGAAGATGAATATTTAGAGGATTATTTAGATAGATTCATGTTCACTCATAAAAAAGAAATTATCCACTCACTGAAGACGTTCAAGAATTGGTTTTCTTGAAAGTGTTGGATGAAGATACTAGAGATGCCTTAAATCTGATGGGAGGTAGAGATATAAATAAGTTGGCTTTTGATCAGATTTTTGAGCTTTGTACCAACTACTCTGGAATGAATCCTGGAATTAGGAAAGGAAGATTTGGGAAATCTAATGAAGTGGGTAAGTTAATGGAAGAATTTGCTAATCTAAAGATAGATATCTTAGTTACACTAAATATTACTTTGGATGGCCTTCAAGCTAGGGCAAATGCAATAGAACCCTTAGTAATCTATTGTCTTAAGTGTAGCACAAACACGTCCTTAGATTCTACTCCTTAGATAGAACCAATGTTTCATTATGTGGGATCTGTGATGCAATAAATCATGATACCAAACATTACACCCTTCTACCTATTTTAAAGAATCAAATGAAAACACAAGGTTAGTCCATTGAAGAAGTAAATTATATATAGAGACAAAACTTTGCCCCAAAAAACTAGGCTCAAGGATAGTTTAATACAATAAACCCAGTTAATCCATGGATGGCACCATGGAATGTTACAGTTCCTTCATGATTTTGGAATCAACCCAAAATTTTATCAATTCAAAATCCATGGGTAGGAGAATATTGGATGCCAACACCCCCATGGATGGTGCCATAACCACAACAACAATGGGTACCATAGTAGCAATGGATACCACATCCATATCAACAATGGAATTAGCCATGGAACTCACAACAACAATTCACCCAACCAAGAAGACTACTTCAATAGTAGACTATTATGTCACCCCTAGTTATTCAATAATAAGGACAAATCAATCAACCCTCAATGCCTACACAACCAATAGCAAATCCAAAAAATAAATAACCAACACCTATTTATGTTAATGAATAGGAAGAGACAATCAATGTTGGAGCTATTGAGTGTTTGGACATACATTTAAGATCAGGGAAAACTATACCAAAACCTTCAGTTCTCATTTCTGAGATACCTGATGAAAAAGAAAAAATAGAATCATCTAAATTAAACATTGGAGAAGCTAAAATCAAAATGAGCCTTGAAGTAAACAAAGCAAAAACTACTACCCTAGTAGTTCCTTTTCCTGAAAGATTAAAATAAATTGGTATTAAATCAAAATCAAACTTGGTCCATGAGTTGCAAAGATCAATATTGACGTACCCCTACTACAAGCTATTAGGGATATACCTGAATTGAACAAGATCATCAAAAAACTTTGTATCAAGACACCTGAGAGGAAATCAAAATATCCAGGAGCCATTCATGTTGATAGAAAATTATTTGATTTATTAGTAGGAAAACTATTAGTTTCAAAATATGCAAATCCAAGAAGCTCAGTGATCACAGTCACAATCAGAGGTAAAGAAATTCCTAACATCTTGGTAGATTTGGGAGCAATAATTAATGTTATGATAATTGATACTCTCAATGCATAATCTCTTATGAGAATGCAACCCAAAACTACCATTATTAAAATGGTAGACCAATCTATAACTAAATGAGAAGGGACTATAGAAAATATTGAAGTACTAATAGAGTCTTGGGAATATCCAGTAGCTTTCATGGTCTTGAAAACTAAAACAAAGAATCTAGGGTATCCCATAATCTTAGGAAGACCATGGTTGACTAATGTAGTAGCATTAATTGATTGTAGGTTAGGAGACATGACCATTTCTAATAGGTTAAAGTCTAAATTCATCTCTTTGTATCCTCATGCAAAACCATCAATAAATCACATACAAGAACTTTAGGTGGACGAATCAAAAACATATAAAACACCATTTCCTCCTTAGCTATGATCACAGTTAAAAAACACTTGGAAGAATTGAATAGAGACATATACTCAAAATCTATGGACTCTGCCAGTCTGAAAGCTACGGACTCTGCTAGTCCAAAAGCTACGAACTCTGCTAGTCCATAAGCTATGGACTCTACTAGTCCAAAAACTATGGACTGCCTCAGTTTAGGATTTTTGGGTTAGATAGAATATTTTGAAACCTCTATTTCTACTTCTTCTATTATTTATTTATCATATGATCATGTAGTGATTCAGGAAAATGTATGGAAATTGGCAGAACAATAGCAAACTCATTTCTTAGATGCATTCCATTGTTCTTTGGCAAGACTGATTCCTCCTAAAAAAGAGTTTGTTGATAATGTAACTATGTTTCATAAGCTACTTCCTCATCCATATCCTCTAAAATTATTGATTAGTGAGTTTAAGCAAATAGAATCGAACTAGCTAGGTACAAAACAAATTATGGTATTACTTAAAAATATTTTGAACATCAATAGTTGGTTAACAAATGAAGAGGAAGATAAACTCTTTGAAGTACTAGAAAGACATACCAAGGATTTTGCTTGGGATAATACCAACATGAAGGGAATTCACCCCAACATATGCACTCATCACATTTACATAGAATCTGTCAAACTAGTCAGACAACCAAAAAGAAGAATAAACCCAACATAAAAGGAAATAGTCAAAATAGAAATCCAAAAGTTGCTGGAAGTTGGGTTTATTTATCCCATCTCAAATATCTAGTGGGTTTCACCTCTGGTAAATGTGCCCAAGAAAAATGGAAAATTAAGGGTATGTGTAGATTATAGAGAATTGAAGAAAGCAACACTCAAAAATTACTTTCTTTTAGCTTTCATTGATCAAGTTCTTGACAACCTGGTAGGAAAGAGATATTTTTCTTTCTTGGATGGGTTTAGTGGGTATAATCAGATAATGGTAGCAGTTGAAGATCAAGATAAAACTACATTTACCTACCCTTGGGGAACTTTTGCTTACTGATTACTTCCATTTGGACTCTGTAATGCTTTAGTAACCTTCTAAAGAGTAGTTTTATCAATATTCTCTTACCTTATAAATGATTGTGTTGAAGTGTATATGGATGATTTCACCATTTATAGTGGAACTTATGAAGAGGCTCTTACCAACTTGGAAAGAGTATTGATCAGATGTGAGGAACATCAATTATCTTTGAGCCATGAGAAATTTTTGTTGATGATGGATGAAGGAATAGTGTTGGGACACCATATTTCTACAAAAGGCATTCAAGTAGATCCAAAAAAGTTGAAATAATCTCCAACTTACCCATCTACAAATAAAAATTAAAATTAAGAGTTTTTTAGGACATGTTGGTTACTACATATGCTTCATAGATAATTTTAACCAAATATCTACCCCTATGTTTACTTTACTTACAAAATATAGTACATTTGAATGGAGTGATAGTTGTCAGCAAGCTTTTGAGACCATCAAAGCTAAACTTGTTACTGCTCTAGTATTGAGAGGACCGGATTGGACTAATCTATTCGATATATACATATATGCTTCCAATATAACACTAAGAGTAGTCCTTGGATAAAAGGATGAAGAGGGTAACATGTATGCTATATATTATATTATAAAAAACATGACACCTACTGAAATAAATTACACCATAATTGAAAGGGAATTCCTAGTTGTAGTCTATGTAATTAATAAATTCAGATACTAGATAATAGGATACAAGGTATTTGTCTATACAAACCATTCAGCTATTAGATATCTTACCAAAAAACCAATTATGGGAGGTAGGAGTATTAGATGGTTATTACTCTTACAAGAATTTGATGTTACTATTATAGATAAACTAGGGAAGTCTAATGTGGTTGCTGATTTATTGTCAAGAATAAACACTACAGGTGAAGAACCAGTGGAAAAATGACTTTTTAGATGAACAACTATTTTCTATTTCATCAAAATCTTTGTGGTTTGTTGATATAGCCAATTACCTCACCATAGGGAAGTTTCCTCTACAATTTTCATAAAAAGAAAACAAACATTTAATCAAAGAAATTTCTTCTTTTAAATGGATTAATGGAATGTTATTTAAACTTGGACCTGACCATGTGTTTTTTAGGTCTGTGAAAAATGGTGAAGCTTATGATATCATCAGAGCTTATCATGATGAACTAGGAGGAGGTCATTACTTAGCTCAAAGAACCATACATAAAATCCTAGGATTAGGATAATATTGGCCTCACTTTCATCAGCAAGTAAAAAGATATGTCAGACACTATGATGCTTGTCAGAGAATTGGACAACCTACTCTTTTAATATAAATTCCTCTGTACCCTCATCCTCAATTAGTTTTAGAACCATTTGAGAAATGGGGAATTGATTTTATAGGTCCTGTGGATCCTCCTTCCAAAGGAAAAGAATATCTCCTAGTATGTACAGACTATGTGACCAAGTGGGTAGAAGTGGAGCATTAAGTCATGCTAGAGAAGAGATGGTAGCTGATTTATTATATTTAATAATCATGCAAAGATTTGGTGCTCTAAGAGAGATAGTCTCAGATCAAGGATCGAAGTTCATGTCAAACATGATAAAGCACTTCATGCAAGTATATCAAACTCAACACAAAAAAAATATCTCCAAACCATCCATAGGCTAATGGGCAAGTTGAAGTCACCAACAGAGAACTGGAAATCATTTTAACTAAAGTTGTTAATTATAGAAAAAAAGATTGGGCAGATAAGGTACCAAAAGTGATTTGGGCCTATAATACTACTTAGAAAACAATAATTGAATTTTCACATTATAAATTAGTTTATGGTAAGAAGACTTTATTCTCTATTGAATTTGAATTACAAACTTTTAAAATAGTTGTAGAAGTAGGGATTGAATTAGAAGAAATATAGAAAGAAGGGCTCCTAAAGCTTAATCAACTTGATGAGATGAGGATGGAAGAACTACAAAGAACTAAATTGGTACAACATCAAAGAAAAATTTGGCATGATTCATAAATCAAGCAATGGAATTTTTAGTAAGGAGATTGGACACTGTTGTTTGATTCTAAAATTCAATAATTTAAAGGAAAACTATAAATAAGGTGGTTGGGACCTTATCAGAGTGAGGAGGTCTATGAAAATGGTTCTGTTAAGCTAATACCTATTGATGACAACAAAAGAGCTCTATTAGTCAATGGACATAGATTGAAGCTTTATCAAAAATATCTCAATAAAGAAGAATCTTTTCAAAAGGTAAAGGATCAAGTAGCTATTTTGGAGAGCTCTGCTTCTTCTAGAGAACATGCTCCTTGATAATCCTACAGTCAGCAAAAAAATAAAAATAATAAAAATAAAAATAAAAATAAAAAATAAAAAATCAATAGTGAAAATCCTTCCAGGGACACTATTGACAATGCATGCCTAGAAAACCAGCTTTTTGGATGGCTATGCATTACAAAAAGGGCTTTGGCTAGAAAACCATCAATGGCTAGCCAAAGGAAAAAAAAAATTATAAGAAAATATCATCATGTCACTATGATTGGTCATCTCCATGCAATAAACTAATCCATGCAAATGTATTTGTGCAGGACAAACGGTGAGAAAAGGATACATCTAAGATCAAAGTAAGTAATACACATATTTTATTTATCTATGTTTACTTAACTAATTATCTTTGATTTAATTAAGAATTATTCTATGGAGATGACCCAAATTTGAATCTTCTGAAATGGAATGACATGACACAATGAAGAAGCATGCAAACAAGCCACCAAAGGTGTACGTATAAGTGTGCAGCTTTGATATAATCAATTGAGTCATCAATTATCATAATAAAAAGATGTCATAAAAAGGGGTTTTAAAATAAGTAATGAATCACTATCATCATTAATGTGACACATCATCATTTCACCCAACTTCTAATAATGGACAAAGTGGCTAGAACACTCCATAGAAATGTGTAGTACCTAACTGTATCAAGTCATCATATCAAACTACAAACTCATACAGCTATAGCATTTCATATGAATCATTCCATTTCTATAGACTTCAATAGAAGTTGGTCTATAGATCCTATACGATTTTTTCCTACTAATCCTCAGTGACTGTTGCCTACTAATTTCAATAAAATACTGGTCTACACCTCAATCAGATTTAAAAGAATAGAGTAATCTGTAAAACCTCATAGAAATGGGATAGAAAACAAGATCAGAGCTGAAGAATGTAGTAAATTTTCATAAAGACAAAGTTTCTATGGCAGTGATTAGAGCCAATGGTTGGCTACCTTTAATTAAAAAGTGACGAAATAATGATAAGTAAATTCATCACTAATCTCACCCTTGATTTTTCAATTGTGAAAGGCATTGTTATTCCTATTACAACTAAAATTATAAACCAAATTATACAAGTTCCAGAAGAGGGAATGAGAGCTACAGGCTGAATTTCATTTAGTAATTTAATTAGTTAGTTTAATGGTAATAAGCAGATTGGAACTTCATGTCTAGTAGCTTTTAAAGGAAAATCAAAAGGGATTAGTATAAATTCACTTCCTAAACCCTAGAAATCTATATCCAAGTGGGTACTTAAGTATATAATTTGTGAGGGGAAACACAGTCTTTTAGGGGAAGACACCAGGAAAATGTTAATACACCTTAAGCATGGGATAAAAAATCCTCAATACAAAATTAACCTCCCATCCTTCTTATATGGTGTACTGTAAATTATGTCTACAACCCCTATTGCTGCTCTTAGGCATCATGGCCTTATTCATCTCATTATCCAACATCACTTCCTTCAACAAGGACAAGAGGTTTGAAAATAATTTCAGAATAGTATAACACAACAAATTCCAAATTTGCCTACACAAGAAACCCCAAATTTACCATAGGAACACTTGTCTCCACCTGATGTATCAGTTGAGAAAACAATGCCAAGGAAGCTATCATAGACTGTAGTCTCCACAGAAATTCCTTCTTCTTCTTAAATAAGAATCACAAGGTCTCAAATCCCTAAAGTTTTATGGTCTCCATAAGAACCTCATGAATCTATAGTACAACCAATTTCCTTGTCAAGAAGAAGAAAATTGAGATGAAAGGTTACTACAGAACTTGAGAAGACTGAGGGTTTGATGGTTGAGAAGGAAAGCCAATCGAGTATAGCTCAGAGAGTGACTAAAAGAAGGAGAAGGATCATTCTGATAGATGAAGATGAACAAGAGGCTACAAACATTCTGGAAAGTCTTAAAATACTATCTCATTCCTCCATACATCAAAATATCCCTACACCTATATATGTTGAAGAAATTTCTTCCAAAAGAGACTCTCTAATCATAATGGAGGAGCCAAATCTAGAGGAAGAGCCACACACGGTAGAGGAATAAAGTATGGCAGAACAACTACCTATTCCAGTTGAAACTACAATGGATAAATGGAAAATTGTATGTACCAATGAGAAAGGTGAATCATCTAATCTAAATTATCCTATTATGCAATTAAATTTGTAGCTTTCTCAAGCTCAAAATCTTGAACAACAACAAATAGTTGACATTATTGACTTGATCAATCAATTACAAAACAAGGATCATATCAACTCATTGTTGGTGTATAAATTAGATACTGCATCTACTGATCATGCAATAAAAGTTTATAGATTAGAGGAAATAATAAAGGAACATGAAAGTGAACAAATAGATCTTTGGATATATGTAGAAAATTTGAAGAAAGAAAATAGGAAATTGCAGAGTTTGGTAAACTCTTCTAAAGAACTTGATGTTGCGCCTTCTACTCTTAAGGTATTTGTTGACCATGGTCATTAAATAGGTGATCTAGGTATTCCTCCCTTACAAATACTACATCAAATTGAAGAAGAATATTTTTTACTTAAATAAAAAAACAAAGATGCAACTTCTTCAAACAAACTATTGGAAAATGAAAAGAAAGAATTAGAAGCTAAGGTCTAAAATTTAGAAGAAAATTTGTAGAATGCATTCAAATTAGGGGAATCTCATTTGGCATGTAGGAATCCTTCTCCTACATACAATTTGTTTTTATTTGAACAATTTTATAGATGGCGGCCTCTACAGATCTCTTGTCATCTTACAAAATTTTATAGCCAACAACATTTTTATAAATTTTTTATAGTGTTGAACCTAATCAGTAGGATTTGCTTTGCGAATTTTATTTGCATGATTTGATTCTAGGAGACCATGAGCAGAATAAATTTTTGATAAACCTTTATGTAGGAGAAGTTCAACTGAGGGCATTACATTCTACATTGAAAAATCAAATAACATGGAAAAGTATATTTGAGGACTATACAAATCATGTTAAGACTATAGGATTATGTGTCAGACCAGCCTTTCCTATTCCCAGATTAATCATACAAAATTTTAATGATGCTTTTTTAGATGATGAGATTAAAAAACATTATTTATAGGCTTTATATGATTGTGTTATTTATTTTGATTTGTTTTCAAGACAGAGTCTTGATTTAGTGGTGGCTGTAACTGTAAATAGATGGGACCAACTTTTAGTGCCTCTTAAAAGATGAGAGGTCATGTCCCCAAATAACTTAAGATGGAGTATGAGGAGAATGTCCTCAATTTTGGAAATCTTAATAGAGGTAATAAACTTTGGGGGAGAGTAAAAATGGATTGTCATGATATATAGACCCCTTTTGCTAATCATACCTATTCCAGGATGATAGAGTTAGGATCCACAATCAGAGGAGCAATTCAATATATGGAAACAAATGATTTAAGAACATAAAGGATTTACAAGCAATTAAAACAAGCATATAATAGATGAATATGATGAATATGATTTAATTCAGAGTGTGGAAAGCAGAAGCCAAAGCTATGAATTTCAACAAATGTTTGCAATGGGACTTATAAAAGGTAAAGCTTGGGGAAGATGATGACCTCAGAATATGGCTCATTATTGACATATTATTTCCCTCAATTCATCTCTCAAAGGATATTATCTTATGAAAATTTTAGATTGTTAGATAGCTATTACATGGAAAATAGATATTTGTCTTGTTTATATTGAACCAAAGATTAAACCTTTACTTTGTCATTAATGTCTAATACATAGCATGTTTTAGTGATTTCTTTTGTGAAGAATGCTCAAGAAAAGAACACAGGTGATGTATAGTGAACATGCAATTTTAATCTCGATCTAGCATAACTATAGACTCTACAGGATTGCTTCTACGGACTTTGCAGGCTTGTTTCTATAAACTCTGTAGGTTTGTTTCTACAGACTCTATAGGCTCATTTCTACAAACTCCATAGGCTTATTTCTATAGACTTTGTAGGCTTGTTTCTACAGACTCCATATTTTTATTCCTCCTAACTCTATAAGGTCAATTCTAAATTTTGTAAGGACAAAGCTACAAATGGGGAAGCTGATGGCTAAATAGGATAAGAGAGAATCGTTCTAGTTGGAGTCAAATAAGGAAAATAACCACCTACTATTTTGTAGAATTTGTTTTTGATAAAATTGTATATAATTGGATCTTAGGACTGTTAAAGGATAGGATATTTATTTCATCAAAATAATTGGATCTCGTAGAAATCCAATCTCTTATCTTTGGATGAATGGATCGACCAAGGAATATTATTTCTTTGCATCTTATTTTGAGTTGATTATATTAGTATAAAAGGTAAGACTTTCATCATTGAAAGGATAATTAGATATATATATTAGATGATAGAGAGCAGATAATAGAGGAAAAAGATTTGTATGAGCATATTACAGGTTTTAGCCAGATTGCAATCATTTCATTTTTATAAATTATCACTTCAGTTTCTATCATTGATTTATCTTTGTTCTTGAGTCTGAGAGGAGCAAGGGCCCACTCTCCTTGGAACCGGGAACTGTGTATGGTATTTATGTTATGTTCTATTAACTCATTTTTATAACTAATTAGAATATTGTTAATATTTAAATTTATTCATAAAAACATCAAAATAAATTCATAGTTTTAAAATCATTTTCTTATTCCAAAATCATTTCCTTTCTAGGCAAAAGTGTGTTTTTTTACAGTAGATGTGTGAAGCAAATTTCCTTTTGTTAATTAGGAGTGTGAATTTACTTTCCATGCAAGTGTAAATAGGAGTGTAATTTTTAATTTCAAGCAAAAGAGTGTATTTATTTGGTTTCTTCCTTTTTAGCGAAAGAGTGAATCAAGTAGTTTAGGACCATCACAACACCCCCATAAGCAGACTCCTAGATCTACCATCATATACCTTATTGTAAATAGCTTTGAACACTAGCCCTAGTTGATAAGACATCAATTAAATATTTATTAAATGAGGAGTTAAATGGCACTCATCAACAAGGAGGTAAAAAAGGAGTAAGGTACAGGTTTGACAAGTGTATATGGGTGGTAAAATAGGTAAAATGGTATGAAGTGACAAAATATTTTACTATAAGTAGGACAAGGGATAAGTGCACCAGGCCACCAAATTTAGGTATAGTTGATATGGGTACACTTATAAACTCATTTCATCATGCAAAAGGTTTCTATTTTATCAGGGGTCCAAAAATTGGGTGAGCTTAAAAAAATGGAATAGGTCATAGGTGTGGTAATTGCTAATGGGCATTGACATAGGCATCTGAAAGCTCATCATCTAAAAAGATCAAGTCTAAGAATAATAAAATGAATTGTGATAAGGTTTTTGAAAATAAAGTTAAGGGTAATGATGTTAAAGGTGTCCAGGTGAACAAAGGGTAATTGTGTATTAGGTGTGGGTAAAGGTGGACAAGGGGTCCTAGTGGTAAAAAAGGAAGGGTAGGGTATGAAAACCCTAGTAGGGTCAAACAATAGTGGTTGGAGTTGACTAAATATGATCAACTAGTGACTGTTAGTGGTCACATAAAACCTTAAAAAGGTCTTATGATCATAAAAAAGGTAAAAAATCATTAATTTTGGTCATTTATACACTTTTGGCTATCGAGTGTCCATTGTCTTAAGTGAAAATGATAGCAGTGTTAAAGTGTGCTCATGAGTTAGGGGATTGACTATGGTTAATGATGAGGTGGAGAGAGACTAAGGTGGGCTAGGTAGATAGCTAGCATTGAGGATGTAACATGGTGTATATCCCATTTTGAGTGATATGGACATTATGATTATATATATTGTTATTTTGATTATTCTTTATGATATGATTATGGTTATTGATGATGTGATGATTTAGTTTATTCTTATGATGTGATTATGTTGTTTATGATGCCTTTTTAACATGGTCATGATGTTTATATAGCATTTTTCTTATGAGTAGATGTATGCTTATTTATATGTTGCAAATGTGAATTTTTTAAATTAATGGGTCTATGTGATTCCTCATCTATATTGACATGTGATAGATAACACATGTGGATGACTCATTTATCTAACATAATAAAATGATTAAATGGGTATAGTTTAATAAATGTGATTAATTATGATGGATGTGATTGTTTCTTAGATAGATGAGATGGTGAATCTTATTTAAAATGTTTTCATGATTAAAAACACCAAATAAAATAAGAGAAATGTCAATCACTAAATAAAACACATAATGTTGTTTTTAATATTTTTAATGATTTGTATTTATTTGGATGAATGTTGATGTAAAAATTAATTCTTGGCATATATACTAAGTTTGGATAACAAAACTATATGTAAGGAAAGAAAGGAAAGGTAAAACAATCAAAAGACAAGCATCTTAATGAAAGTATCAATAAGTAGGTATGAAAAATAATGAGACATGATGCTCTATCTTGGTAAAGATCAAAACAAGAAGAAGTTAGATAATTCTTATGAACATAATCCCTTCACATGCTTTGCATTAGTGGTCATTAGTGTGTTAAAAAGTTGCTTGATCACATAGTGTCAAGTAAGATGAAAATCCCTTGTTTCATGGAGGGTGAAAGGGGAGATAGATGATAATGGATTATTCTTGTGGATCTATATAACCACTTCTATAGTTTGATAAAGAGATACTTATAAACAATTTCATGTCAGATATGGTGTAGATTGATCGATGCAATAAGTCTACTTATGAAAGTTGATTGTAGCTTCTAAATGTTTTTTATTTTTTTATATTTTTGACTATGGTTCTTTCAATGTTTTCATTTTGCTATGAATGGTTGGGGAAGCTAATAAATGTAGGAAGCTTCAAATAAATTACTTTCTTTGATAAATATTTGACTTAGCCATTCTTTAAGTGAGTGGTCTAAGTTTTATGATTTATTTTAGGCTTATGATAGTTGTCCTTCAAGGGAGCAGTCTACCTTATCTTAATCAATTTTGAAATTTTGTGGGATTTGTACTTAAAGGGGGCAATTTTCAATTCTAGAGATGACCCATAGGATATATGATCTTGGTTTTTCCCTTGTAGACATATACTTGCTTATATAGGCTTATAGGCTTACCTATATGAAGGCAAAAATAAAGTACAAGAAGGTTAAATAGTGGGTGAGAGGATGTTTTAAGAGACAATGAAAATGGGATTCCATCCTATTAGGGACAAAAATTATAAATGATAATCATGCCATAGGTAGAGCCATGGTACCCATAGTCAATATTAAGGCTATAACTATGATGAAAAATCACATGATTCTATACTATAATCGGTTATCCTTAAATTGAGGGTATGAATGTGATAATCTCATAAAATAAGGGATGATCTTATATTAGATATAAGGTGAGTTTGATATTGTTTAACAAAAGAAAAGACACATATGCAAAGCATTGAGGGGCTCAAGTTCTGATTTCCCTTCAAGAGTTGATAAATGGTAAACTCATGATCCATACTTATGTGTTATGATATAAAATCCAAGCCAATTGAGAGCAAACTTACCATGCTTATTTTTTTCCATATTGGTTACATGCTAATTTTCCTTTAAGATGAGATCTCTAATATTGAATTCTCACTCTCTTGAGTTATTGTTATAAGCACACTTGATTCATTCTTGATAGACACAACCATGGTTATGCACAACTAAATGATGCTCATCAAGGAACTAAAGTTGGGATAAACATTCTTGATGATAATTATATTTAGAAATGATATCCTATAGGGATATAGCAAGAGATTGAGTTTAGATTTCAAGAGGCAAGAGAACCTCAGTTTCAAATACAAGATAGATAGGGGTAGTACTTTTAAGGGTTCTAATTATAGTATAATATGCCCATAAGGTAAATGAAATGTGTAAATTCCAATCCCAAACAGATGTATTAGCCATTTTTTTTAGAATTTTATTAAGGGTTTTGTAAGAAGCTTGAGCCTGTATATTAGTTTGTAGATGATAAGGCAATGATAAACTTAACTTAATACCAAATGCATCACAAAGACATTCCACTTTTTTTTATTTTTAAAATAGTTAATATTATCAGTGATAATTTTATGAGGAACACAAAAGGGACAACTAATGTGATGGTTAATGAAATTGATAATCTTTTCATTTCTAGTTGAAATGAGAGGAATATCCTTTACCCACTTAGTGAGATATTTTATCACAATGATGATAGAATGATGTCATTGAGAATAATGATGTTTAATTTCACCAATGAGATCCAATCCCCACTATGATAAGGGCCATAAATCCTTAGAGACTTAGAGGCTATGACTAGGTGTGTGATATAATTTAGTGTGTTGCTGACATTTAACACACTTGTTCACATAATCACAATAGTCTTGGTTAAGGGTATGCTAATAATAACCAAGGCAAAGGATAAATTTAGCAACAACTAGACCACTAAAGTGTCCCCCACAAATCCCATCATGTGTTTCCTTGATAGCATGAGAGATTTCATGGCTACATAGGCATCGCAAGAGGAGACCATCAAAGCCAAATTTGTAAATAATTCCCCTTAGTATGGTATAATGAGAGGTACTATGTATAAATTCTCTTAGACTATTTATAGAAAGATTAGAAGGAACAATGGCTACATTTAGATAGTCAAATATTTACTTATACCAAATGTTATATTGGGATTATTCCACATGACAAATATAAGGAAGGTTAGATTTGGTGTAATAAGGCTCATGAAGGTGTTGAATGGTGACAAAGTCTTTAGAGGTAGAAGGCACAGACGATATTTGGGAGGTAAGAGAGGCTATGGTATCAATGAATTTGTTAGTAGAACATAACATGGATTGAATAAGGTAGTGTTTAAATAACACTAAGAGTATATCCACTAGTTGTTTGTACTATTGTAAGACATCATTTTTACATTGGTAAGAGCCATTAATTTGATTAACCATGAGTTGGGAGTTACCAAAAATGTTTATCATTTTGAAACCTAAGGATAAAGTAGTTTGGAGATTTATTACTAGTGCTTCATACTCATCCATGTTGTTGGTAAAATTAAAATCAAGCTTAAAGGATAAAGGAAGAGGTTCACTACCAAGGAGAATAAGAATGATACCAATACCTTAAATACATTGACAATTCAATCCATTGAATAACATGGTCATCTAATAAGTGATGTCCTATAGAGAAAGGGTTGCAATGGACTCATCAGAAAACTCTAGAGGAGAAGGTTGGTTGTCTACCAAGGATGCTTCAACCAATTAGTTGGTAATGATTTTCCTTTTAATTAATTTTTTTTAGAGGAAATCAAGATTAAACTCAGATAAAAGCATAAGACATTTAGCCATATGTTGACTTTGGTATGGCTTGGAATGCATATACTTAGTGGGTCGGTGTTAGTTATGACATAATTTTTGTGGTTAAGAAGGTAATGACAAATTTTGGAGGCCACAAACACCAAATCAAGGAATAATTACTCTATATCAGTGTATAATTTCACACTCTATAATATTTTGGCTTATATATTATATAAATTGATCTTTATGTTTATCATCTCAATGTGCAAGCATGGAGTGGTCAATGGTGGAAATATAAATGTAAAATGGCTAGTCCTCTTCTAGAGGAATAGGATGTAGGGAAAGAAGATACTCTTTAAATGAGTCAAAGGCCTTTTGATATTCTTTGTTCCATTTAAAGGAGACATATTTCCTAAGAAGGTGGTGGAATGGTTGACATCTATCAGATAGTTGAGAGATGAAGTGGAGAATGGATTGGAGCTTCCCTTATAGTCTATGGAGTTGTTTAAGGTTGGTTAAAAGAGGCATGTTGAGGATTTCCTTGACATTAGTGGGATTGACATTGTTTCTATGGAGAGAGACAATAAAGCTAAGAGTCTTTCCTAATAAGACCCCAAAGATGCACTTATTAGAGTTAAGGTGAACATGGAAGTGGATAAGACACTCAAAGATAACATTAAGAACAACCAAATGGTTTTTATGACATTTATACTCTCCAATAAGGTCATCTATATAGTCCTCTATGATTTTATGAATAAGGTCACGGTGTGTTGATAAGTTGTACCAGTGTTCTTTAGACTAAAAGGCATGACCCTATAGCAAAAATTTTCCCATGGGGTGATAAATTAAGTTTTATGTTGATCTTCAGGGGCAATCAAGACCTGATTATATCCTTAAAACCCATCTATAAGAGATAACATCTCATGGTCGGTCATAGGATCAAAAAGTTGGTCAGTGCTTGGCAAAGGGAATTCATCCTTTAGGCAAGTGAGGTTAAGATTGTGAAAGTCTATGAAAATGCTAAGTCCCCCTATTGCTTTGGTGACAAGGATGAAATTCAAAACCCATT
Source organism: Torreya grandis (assembly GCA_037957365.1). Classification (NCBI taxonomy): domain Eukaryota; kingdom Viridiplantae; phylum Streptophyta; class Pinopsida; order Cupressales; family Taxaceae; genus Torreya; species Torreya grandis. The sequence goes on from JARHVA010007341.1 coordinate 275,360, forward strand.
GGGGATAATCAATGGGTTGGATGAAATTAATAGATAAGAGGCATTGAAGTTCTTCTTTGACAAGAAGAGTTATATGAGGATGCACACTAAAAAGATTTTGCGTAACAATCATGGCATCAAGTATGGTAATGATGTTATGGATGATGATGGTAGGGTCAATTATTTACATGTCAGTATAAGAATAAACAAATGTTATCATGCGATCTTACAGAAAGGAAGAGAATTCCTGACGATCTAAAGAATATATGGATTGGCTGATTTTGATGATGTGTGGGCTATATTGAGTACCTAAATTGATATCCATGGTGGATTCATTCAACATGGATGAAGTCTTAGGAGGGATAGATTTATGGATAGAGGAATATTATACACCAAAATAGGTGAGAAGGGAGTCATCATCCTAACACTAAATAGTATGAATGTTAAGACAATAATATTCTACCATTTCAAGATGAGTTAAAGGAATGGTGATGGTCTCCCCATATTTTTGATAATTCAGGGTTCCTAAACTAATCATGTTTATGAAAAATAAGTTAGGGGAAATGACATTTAAATCTTCAAATTTTGATGGACAATAGGTTAGTAAGGATGGTATTTCTTCATCAATGATGGTGATGGGAGATGGGTCGGTTGGATCTTTTGGTGGAATGATTCCAAGACCAAATCATTCAAGAGGTTTTTGGGTTTCACATGGTAGTAACTCATGTGGTCCAATCTCATAGCATCTTAGATTGAATCCCTTCTAAGATCACCTATAGAGGCATGTCTTGACAAACTCCAATTTATCCAAGTAGGAGAAATAATAGGTGAATGGTTTAGGATAAGATTAGGTAATGAAGGTAGAAATAGGTTTATCAAACCCCCCATAAACAAGGTTAGTTTGGCAATTAGGGGCCCAAAGGTAATTATGGTTCCAATACTAGAATTATAACTAGGTTTGTGGTCAAGCTTCCTATATTATTGGATAATAGGGAAGGTGTCTAATATCAAGAGGTGATACTCCCCAAGTGAAAGGTGCTGAAATGTTGATTTCAAAGGGTCCCTCATGGGGATTTGGGAGGAATGTATGGATGAGCTGGTAGAAGCTTGGTTGATGGAAGAAGAAGAGGATTCATCCTTGGTTGATGAAAGCTTGGTTGATGGAAGGAGGATAATGTCATTAGGTTGGTAAGTCATATTGCATGATGTAAAAGGACTTGGGTTAGCTAGTTTGGTATGGAATTGACCTTTGTACTCAAACTTGATACATTGATCTAAGGTGGATAGCACACAACCCATGAAATGGATCTAAAGGCATCCAAAAAAAATGTTATATTGAAACATTCTTTCTACTAGGTAGAAGCATTTAGGGATAGTGTGAGGTCCTAAATAGATATGAAGGATGATTATCCCTAAGGTTGTGACCATCGTATCATTGAAGGATCAAAGCACCATGATAGTTTCTTATATGATATAATTTGACAAATTTAATTGGTCATACATGTGGGAAGAAATAATTTTAGTATTGGCTCATTTGGATCATTTGGATGAATATGGGGAATTTTCAAATCCTTGAAGGTGACAAGGGTAGAAAGTTGAATGGATATGATAAAGGTTTCTAGATGTTTTAGATCTTTTGGTTGAACCTCCATGGATTGCAAGGCCTCCATCATTACTTGAAATTGATGGGGTGAGGTATTTATTAGCTCATTTAAGGTCATGTTCACCAATGTTTGGTGAAGTTTCTTTAGAACTAATCTTTGGATTAATTTAAAAGGGTGGATTGGGGTACTCCCAAGATAGAAACCTTGGGTTTGAGTGATGATGTTTGGGTTTGGTTAGGTGAGTTGGTGGTGGAAGAAAGGCATGTCCATAGAATGGACACCTTTTCCTTCCCTTTATCCTTTTTTTGGGATTGTGATCATGTGACCACATCAATGGTATGGATATGGGGAAGAATTGGGTGAGTGGATTGATCTGGTTCTTCCTCACACTTAGATGAGAGTGTGGGGGTAGATAGGTGTAGGGTGATTTTTTGTGGATCTTGACTTGGTGGTGGACTCATGGGAGGTTCTTCAAAAAATAAGTCATCCTCATCACATAGTTGGTGGACTATGAATTGGAGTGCTTTACAATTCTATGTATCATGTCATGGAATTCTATGGTATGAAAAAATTAGTTTGTCATTAAACTAAGATGGCCTAGGACTAAGGGGATAAACTGGTTTTATAGGAGGCAAAGTCAAGTAATAAGCTTGGAGTAACCTGTAGACACCGAAATCATGTCGACTCCCCTGGTCATTCCCCGTTTTATTCTTTTTCACCTATTTAACCCTTGTCGACCACTTTTCCCACTAGCCTTGACCCTGGCAGCATGTAAAAATGAGCACAGAGCTAAAGCTAGACTCTATCCCCATTATGCATCTGCCAACGACGGTCGTTACCCGACTGACGTCACCGACGTCGATCACTTATCGACCGACGTCGACAATCCTGCCGATGTCGGTCACCTTACCGTTACCCGTTTTTAGTTATCATTCGATTCCCAATCGGTTTCCCGATCAGTTATCGAACCGTCTCTCGAATCGTCCCTCACCTTCATCAGCGTCCGCCGATCAATCCTGAAGGCTAATCAATCAATCAATCCCGAACTCTGACATTCACAGACTCTTGCAACCAATCAGCTCTGGTGATCAACCAACTCCAGCATTCGACCAATCCGCATTCGCTTCGATCAACTTACGAAAATGCTTCAACAACTTCAATCATGGCTTTTATCATGTCTTTTGACAGGTAAGTATTTCCTCTATTTGTTTTTATTTCTTTCTGGTTATTATTTGTTTGTTATTTCTATTTTTATCACCCTAAATCTTCAGATCGTAGACCCAAACCCTGAGTCCCTTCTTTACACCTCTGCCCACTATCCAAATCTATAACTCTGTCCAGACTCGACCAAAACCCCCAGACCTTGTCCAAACTTGACCTTACTTTGATTTGACCCTATCCAGACCCTGTCCCGATCCTGACCAAGACCCTATCCCGACCCTACTAGACCTTCTACAACTCACCCAGACTCTGTCCAGAACTTGCCCCGACCGACGCCAGTCACTACCCCGACCGACGCCGGCACTTTAACCGACGTCGTCACTTTCCATAACCGACACTGGCACCACAAAGACCGACATCGGTGACTGCACAGAATAGTTTACTTCATTATCAGGTACACTTTTATTTTCTGTCCTTTATTTCTGTCATTTTATCTTTCATTATATCTACTTTAGTCCAATATTCTGCTTTTTTATCAGTGGGTTGATATCCTTCTAGGAAGTCTTCGTACTTCCGGGATCGGGTGTTCGCCTGACAACCCACCATATCTTTGACTCACGTTTTTCCCTGTTTCAGTCTCTTTTCTTCTCAAGTGTCATTCCTCCACAGCCAAAGAGGAGAATCTTCCAACGTCTGATTTTGGTGCGCACGACTTTATCAGGTATCTTCTAGCCTTGACCATTTCTTTTCATTTCTTATTTCTTCTTTGAATGTAGAAAGCAATTTAGCATAGAAATATTCTGGCACACCCGGTGGGATCCTAGGGCCTTCCTTGGGTTCTTTCTTTCTTTCGTTCATATAGGTGCATTAGGTTCCTTCCTTTTCGCCTCCTTTCGTCTCTTCTTAAACGACATCATAAGCAGGACTAAAAAGAACATTTCTTTCTTTCTTGCATTTTTAGACTAGCTAAAACTCATATTCTTTGACTCTTTCTCCATTCGTCTTCATACGAACAAACATTTCGACTTGGGCATTAAAACACTTTGCATTCATTTCTGTTTTCTTGCATCTCTTAGACCACACATAGTAATTAAACTGCATATTGAATTAATCTAGTCCACTTGATGTTACACGACCGAACCACTTGCACAAAACAAACATCTTAACTTACCTGAGACAAGGCCCGACTGGGATTTCATCCCCCAGTGGATACCTTACCCGTCCTGGCAATCTCACTCGGATTTCATCACCAAGGGGAAAGCCCACTCCGTTCTCTGGCAGAGTCTAATCTCTAGGTGAGGTATATCTTGGCTAAGCGAAACCAGCTAACCACTGGAATCATGAAGTGAGGGGAGGTTGCTCCTTAGCACCAGGCCGCGTACCGAACCTAACACAGACTTTTGAGCACCATAACAAAACTTGAAACCATCCATAGACTGCTTCTTCTAAGACCTGACTCAAAAGCCAATCTTCCCAAACACTCATCTAAGGCATAAGCCACTATAATCCTAATAATTTACTCCTAGGGTTTTAGGATCTACTTGTGTCTTCATCTTTTTCATTCTTATCTGCTTATTTGAGCTTGTGAGGACGTTCTTCTTTGCCTTGAATAGTTTTGACACGCAGTCAAACCAAGGCTCTTCTTGACCATGCTAGACGTCAACCGCTTTTACCTACCTTGTCTATAACCAATCCTATAATGGAGTTTAACTCAAAAATTGAAAGAACTCCTATTAGACTATCCCCGACCCAATCGCCTATTGTCCCAGAAGGGGACCAAGATTTTGCATGATTCTTGGACCTCAATGCCGTAGCCCTCCAAAACTATCTTGCGAAAAACCCAACGCAAGACTTTTCGGGCGACGTGGCGACAACATCGACACCATTCACCACCCAACTTTTTATGACTCAGCCTTTCGCCTCAACCATTAACCCGACCATGGCCAATACGGAAAGTTTGGCCTCCACATCTATTTTTAGACCGACCTCCATCGGGGTTTCGTTACCCCCTCAACCACCTTCAATTCAAACAAGTTCTACATCATACCAGAACTTGATTGTCTCGACCCCACACACTCTTGCACCTATATATGCAAGAGTGCCTACTTCCTCTTTTGCCCATGCCACCACACAACCTCCTTTGTTGGTATCTAGTCAGCCTATGCCTTCTACCTTCATAACCCAACCACCCTTAGCCTCTACTTCTGCTACTGCGACTAGTCATCCGTACATTGCACCCTTACTGGTATAACTGACTATGTCGTACGCCTCTTCTAACCTATTTCAAGTGCCTTACAACTTAGGAGGTGCTCCGTCCACCAATCTGTCAGTAGACGTCATCAAAATGCTGATGGATAAAATGTCTAGTCTCAAATTTTCTATCTCCAGTTCAAGTAATGTCTTTTCATATGACCAGATTTACAACAAGCCCATCCATCCTTCTGTCCCTATCCGACCATACCCCAACCATTGGGAGCTTCCTAAATTCACTCGCTTCCAGAGTAAGGAGGACCCACAACAACATCTACGGGCATTCAGACATGCCTGTTACCTTATCGCCCACAATAATGCGTTACTTCTATGCACGTTTCCTATGTCTCTTTCTGGCCCTACCCTTGATTGGTATAGCTCTCTTGCCAGACATTCTATCTTTTCATTTATTCAACTCGCCCAACTATTTGTTGACCATTTCTCAATCAATATCACTAAACAAGTCTCGATCACAGACCTTTACTCCATTAGGCAATTTGACGATGAATCAATAGTCAATTTTGTCACCCGTTGGAGAGGCTTGATTAACCAGCTCTCCTTCTCCTTGCCTCAACCCGAGCTCATTGAGCTCTTTTCCCGAGCATGTGCCAGTCACATCTCATCCACCTTGCGGGTTCAAACATTCCACACTTTCGACGAGGCCTTCACCATGGTTCGAAAGCTTGAACTCCATGCCATTGAAGAAGATAAGGTCAAATTGTGTAACACCAACACAAGAACCAATGACCATTCTTCTTCTAGACCTTCTTCTGCCCACTCTCAATCCAAGGGGTCGGCAAACACTGTCATCTTTAGACCATCATCTTCAACAATAACCAACTGACCATCATCTTCAACATTAGACTACATCAATAAACATTTTCAACGTCAATCCTTACAGCGTCAATTCACTCCAATTGGGGAGTCATATGCCTCTGTCTTGGATAAACTCGTCAAACAGGGGGTCCTCAATCTCCCTTCAATCCGACCACATCAATTCGACCCCTCAACACCTATCCCTGCATGGTACAGGGAGAACCACTTTTGCAAATATCACCGTGTCAAATGCCATGACACAGATCACTGTCAAACTTTCAAAAACATCATCCAAGACATGCTAGACAAGGGGGATCTTATCTTGGACAACCCGAACGCACCGCCCAACCAAAACCTTGACATCTTCAAGCAACCCTTTCCTAATCACCCGCCTACTCAAGACAATGTCCAAACCATGATCAATGACCCTCAAGACCATGATATACACACGGTCGACACTATCTTTTCTCTTATCCCTGACCAACCTCTTTCATAGGTGGAAGACCCTTCTTCCCCTATACCTCCTCCACATGACGAAGAACTTTCCTTTCCTACTTATCCTCCATCGACTTCTCCCATATTGGAGGACGCTTTGACCACATCAACACCAGCTGCCTCACCTTCATCCTTATTATCATCCATAGATGATCATACCTTTTCGACTCCTCAACCACACACAGAAGCCATGACTACTCTGGTGCTCTTTCCACTTAAAGAGCCCACACCTTTAATCCCTTCTCCATTGAGAGAATAACCATCCACATCTAAGTCCAAACCCGCGTAGGTGTCCATCATGCCCAAAGTGATTAAACCTCTTGGTGTTTGCCCCACATCTAATCTCACCTCGCATAAAGGTGGCCCTCAACCCAAACCAACAAAGGCTACTAAACCACACCAGAGACCTCCTCCCCCACCTTCATCATTACCTTTAATCTTGGGCCCACATCCATCTACTTTACTCAGAGTGTTTCCCACTCCCATACTTCACAGAGGCAAGTCACCTCCATTACTCCCTCAGCCCATTAGACTTATACCTCCTCCAAACCATCAACCAACGTCTCTTACGCCCCTCAAACCAAAGTCACCAACCCTCACTACAACAAAACATCCAGACCCGTTAGCAAGTTCTTATGCCTTGCTGTTACAGAAATTGTTGCAGTCCTCTCGCATCTATCTCCCGCCGCTTAGACCATATCAATCTCTCAGACCAAAACCCCCCTGGTTCAATGACACTCAAGTTTGTGTGTATCATCGCACGCCTAGGCATGACACTAAGCATTATTGTGCCCTCAAGGTTGTTATTCGCCAATGTCTTTGGAATGACACCCTTCTTCTTGACCACATCATCAATAAACCTTCTATACCACCCCACTCATCAATTCTCGGATCAAGGCCATCTTGGTTCAACAACTCTAAATTTTGTCATTATCATCACACTCTGGGACATGACACTGAGCATTGTTCTGCTCTTAAAGCTGTCATTCATCAACAACAGAGAAAGGATTCCCTTCTCATCAAGGATCCTCTTGACCACCTCTCCGACAAATCATCAACACCGACCCATGCCTCTCCAACCTCATCACCTAAATCGGGATCTCCATGCCAGACTAGGGTCCCTTCGTCGCCTTTAACCCCCTTATTTAAAATAAACACTATCAATCTGACCACTAAACCTCAACTAACCTTAACCAATCCGTCAAACATTCTCCCTATCCGCTGGGGGAATTTAACCTTCATCCACGCCTTGACCAACCTTCCAACCCAGTCTCGACCACATATCAATCACTCTTTCAACTTAACCTCAACCAGACTAGCAACCAAACATTTAACCTAACCTCAACCAAACATTCGACCCAACCAAAGACCAAATACCAACCAATCAACCCTTGACCAACCATTGACCAACTATCAAATGACCAAATCTCAACCAAACATTGACCAACCTTTTTATCAAAACATTCAACCCGTCTCGACCAATCAGCAACCATATCAACCAACTTCACATCCACTCATCAATCAACACTTGACCAATCTGAAAAGAGGAAAATGGGGCAAGTTTGCTCCTAATTAGCTCGGACCTTTTATTATCACGCACAAGTATGGATCAGGGACTTATCGTCTATCTTCTCTTGATGGACAATCAGACCCTGAGCCCTTTTATGCGTTGCATCTGCGACCGTTCTACTGCTAGTCGAGTACTCGTCCACTTGACACTTAACTTGAGCTCGTCCCTTGAGCAATCCCCATCCTCTCAGTCCTAATTCTTTTCAACCCTATTCCTCTTAACAATTCCTATAACCCTTTTATGCTGTATGGATGCTTTGTCCTAATAAAAGGGAGCCCTTGACCTTCTATAATCTTGTCCATGACTCACATTTCTATAAAAACAAATCAAGATGTCACAATATCCATGGTCACTATATCAATATCAAAATCAAAAGGTAGACTACTCCCTTGAAGGATAGCTGTACTATCATTGTTGTAATTAATAGACTGCTCCCTCGAAGGACAGCTATTCAAAAGCCCTTATATTAAACAAAGATCTAGACCACTCCCTCGAAGGATGGCTATGACTAATCTGGCAATAAACAACACTATTTTAGAAGCTTCCCACATTGATCAGCTTCACAACTGACCACCAAGCAAATGACATCTCCATGCAGGCTTCCCGCATTGATCAGTCTGCACCTAAAAAAAAAAAAAAATGAGTTATGGACTTGACTTATAGTTGTCTCAGGGTCTCCTATAAAAAGGGGCAAAGTTATCTCTGCTCTTAAAATGGGTTACCCTTTTTCCTCCTCCTATCACCTGCTCAAGGGACTTCGAGCTCACTTTAATGTCAAAGTGATTCGATTACCGCTCTAACATAACTATGGTCAACGACGTCACACATGAATGGGGCTCTTGGTTCTCATAACCCCTATCTATACTATCTTTTTGGTCCTTGTCAATGAAAGTGCAATATGCTTTTCACTTCTTCTGCACTTTGGTCACATTCACCTTCATCACTTGTCAATCGACTCAACTCAACTCTCTTTTCAGACCACTCCCATAGCCTATTCACCCTAGTTTCTATAGACACCAATACACATGGAAACTATCGACCCGCCACAATTTATGTTCAGCATAAACCAATACTTGCTGAAGCATAAATAGACCTTAATTCATTTTTAGCATACATCCATCATGAATATGGAATATTGCTAGGGATGAAAGACTTTTCGACCAATGTTGCAGAATACACCATTTGGAAAAGGCTGCAACATCTCTTCTCCTCATCATTTCATCATAACCAAGACCAATCTATCGACCATTTTGACCACCTGTCTACTACTCAGACCCTTTGTCTAAACTACATTGGTCTGAGGCCCTATGACCAGGGCTATGTAGGCAACACTCAGATGACACGACCGTCTTCTGGGGTTAGCTCGACCATCCTCGTTTGTTCATCTCTCTGATGGACAAACCTTCTTTCCTTCTTTTAACCATAACCTTACCCTTGACCACGACCCATGCTATCCCTTTGTCCCTCCCTCCCTTCTAGGGAGAACTACATTGGCCTGAGGCCCTATGACCAGGGCTATGTAGGTAGCACTCAGTTGACATGGAGTCTTTTGAGGTTAGCTTGGCCACATCCTTTCGTCCATTCCTCCCCTTGACCACCAACCATTGGAGATCATACATATCTCCTCTGACCTCGACCACTTCCAAGACACTGTTGCCTTGGTTGTTTTTGCATGTATGCTACCTCATGACTGGTTAGCAGAATTGTGCGCAGACCTTTTTGGACCCTCACAAGTATAGGATCGTAAGCTGGTTGATCCACACTACTTGTGACTTTTTCGTGTTTCTAGGAGCACTTCTTGAGCCTGGGATACCTAGAACGTGACGACCCATTTGGAGCTTCAGCTTTAATTGAATAACCTGATCAGCAGATGACTAAATGCTGGGGCCTGGTTATTTCAATTTTGGCACTCCTCGACCCTTGACCTGTGACACTTTGACCTAACCATCTCGTGCAGTGGTATGTGCATAATCATGCCTTTTACAGCGTTCACCCTCACCCCTTTTTCATCCACTCTTTGTCAAATCAGCACCCGATTCCCGATTCCCTTCCCTCGGCTCCTGCTTTGAGGGGGAATACCTCATCCATAATCGGGGCAATCTGCTACCTATTTTTGTCTTGTAGTTCATTCGAAGAACCAACAAGATGAAATCAACCTTATCCCTCACCTGGGGTAATCACTCCTATTTTTGTCTTGCAGTTCATCCAGAACAACCAACAAGACAAAAAAGGGCAAATGTAGACACTGAAATCGTGTCGACTCCCCTGGTCATTCCCCATTTTATTCTTCTTCACCTATTTAACCCTTGTCGACCACTTTTCTCACTAGCCTTGACCCTGGCAGCATGTAAAAATGAGCACAGAGCTAAAGCTAGACTCTATCCCCATTATGCATCTACCGATGATGGTCATTACCCGGCCAACATCACTGACATCAGTCACTTATCAGCCGATGTCGGCAATCCTACCGATGTCGGTCACCTTACCGTTACCCATTTTCAGTTATCATTCGGTTCCCAATCGGTTTCCCGATCGGTTATCAAACCGTCTCTCGAACCGTCTCTCGAACCGTCCCTCATCTTCATCAGCGTCCACCGATCAATCCTGAAGGCTAATCAATCGATCGATCCTGAACTTTGACATTCACAGACTTTTGCAACCAATCAACTCCAGCATTCGACCAATCCGCATTCGCTTCGATCAACTTACGGCAACGCTTCGACAACTTCAATCATGGCTTTTATCATGTCTTATGATAGGTAAGTATTTCCTCTATTTGTTTTTATTTCTTTCTGGTTATTATTTGTTTGTTATTTCTATTTCTATCACCCCATATCTTCAGACTATAGACCCAAACCCTGAGTCCCTTCTTTACATCTCTGCCCACTATCCAAATCTATAACTCTGTCCAGACTCGACCAAAACCCCCAGACCCTGTCCAAACTTGACCTTACTTTGACTTGACCCTGTCCAGACCCTATCCCGATCCTGACCAAGACCCTATCCCGACCCTACCAGACCTTCTGCAACTCGCCCAGACTCTATCCAGAACTTGCCCCGACCGACGCCGATCACTACCCCAACTGACGCCGGCACTTTAACCGACGTCGGCACTTTCCATAACCGACGCCGGCACCACAAAGACCGACTCGGCGACTGCACAGAATAGTTTACTTCATTATCAGGTACACTTTTATTTTCTATCCTTTATTTCTGTCATTTTATCTTTCATTTATCTACTTTAGTCCAATATTCTACTTTTTTATCAGTGGGTTGATATCCTTCTAGGAAGTCTTCGTACTTCTGGGATCGGGCGTTCGCTTGATAGCCCACCATATCTTTGACTCACGTTTTTTTGTGTTTCAATCTCTTTTCTTCTCAGGTGTCATTCTTCCACAGCCAAAGAGGAGAATCTTCCAACGTCTGATTTTGGTGTGCATGACTTTATCAGGTATCTTCTAGCCTTGACCATTTCTTTTTGTTTCTTATTTCTTCTTTGAATGTAGAAAGCAATTTAGCATAGAAACATAACCTTTGAAATATGGTATAATATGACTCTAGTAAATTTGACAAGGGAATGGTGGTTATGGCTTTAACATTTGGGGTAGAGGCCTTCTTATGAGTAGGCTTGACAACAGGGTCTTTGGGTGATGGAATATTCTTGGTGGGTGGCATTGGGTTATATGGTTTAAATTTAATGGCTTGGAGGTATATGGTTTGGAAGTAGAAGTCTTGGTAGTGGATGGTTTGGAAATAGAAGGTTTAGAAGTAGAAGGCCTGGTAGTGAATGGTTTAGAGGTAGAATGCATGGAAATAATAGGTAGAGGTGTAGCTAAAAGACGAGGTTAGGTTTGGGTTGTCTTTGGGAGACTTATTTTATTAATGGAATGATGAGGTCTTAGGATGGAATAAGGATGTAGTCCTAAAATGGAAGGCAAAGTAGAAATGGGAGGCAAGGCTTTAGATTTTGGGATCCTAGGTGGTTCTACTTTCTAGGTTCGTTTAACTTGTGGTTTCTTTGGTGGTTTTGGTGATGTGAGGTATAATTTTAATGGAGGGTGAGTAAGGCTCTAAGTGGGAAGCATGACTAAATTCTTGATGTTATTTATTAGGATAGTGAAGCTATTTTGGTTATTTTAGGTGGTGTTGGGTTAGATGGTTCATCTTTGGTTTGGGAGGTGGAGGATTCCATTGGTTTGGTTGGAATGATGGTGGGTTTAATAGTGAAACTTGAAGGTTTAGTGGATAGAGGGGAGGTTGATGACTCCTTATTAGTCAAAAAAGGGAGCCCAAGATGTTGCCAAAATGTGGATCTATCAAGGTTTGGTTGGGATAAGAACTCCAAGTTTTGAACCAACCTAGAGAATGGTTTATATAATGGCTTGGATCCTTTGGTATTGGTTTCAAAGGATAAGATAAGGGGTTGAAAAATGGGAATGGTTTCCTTATCCTTTTCCTCAATAAAAGGTTTGAAGGTCTTGGAAGATGATTCTTCCATAGGAGGAGTAGATGAAGCAACCTATTCCTTAGGAATGCTTTCTAAATGAAGAGTGGAGATTTATATCAGGGAATAAAAGGGAAGGGAAGTAGCTATAATCTCCTCTATAATGCTTTCCAAAGGAGAAGGGATGGTGGCTTATACTACCTCAATAAGTGGAGGTGGGATGATAATGGCTTCCTTTTTTTTGGTTTCCAAAGGAATGGTAGGTGGCTCTACCAGAGCAATAGGTGGAAAGGAAGAACTGGTTTGGGCTTTGGTTTCCTCAATCATGAGTTAACTAATAACTACATTGATGGTGTGAACTTCATGCTTGTGAGAGGATTCCATATTGTTATTTTCATTTCTTACAAAGGGTGAATGGTTGTCTAAATATGTCAAGTGACTAATTTAGGGGTGCATTGGGATTATCTAGCACAAGTTCCCCCTTTTTTAATCAACCCTTGGGTAATTATTTTGAATGTATTACATCTACTAACATCATGTCCAATGACATGATGAAAGTCACACAATTCATTTTCCTTATACTGACTTGGTATAGGATGAAAGGAATTGAATTGTGTGGGGGTTTGATTAGGGGAAGTTATATGAAATTTCAACAACTTTTCCAATATTGAAGCATATGACTCCCCTAGAGGAGTGTATTGATTTTAGTTATAGTGGTTTTAGTTTTTGGTGTTATGGTTAGAAGAATTAGAAAAAGTGGGTTGATGAACAACTGGTGGAGGAGCCATTTTAAGTACTACTACATTCATGGATCCCTTGGTTTTGGTTTTTGTGTTGGTTTGATTATTGGTTTTGGAAGAAAAATCTTCATTTGAGTTGAAACTAGAGTTCTTGTTTCTCAACTTAAGCTTCCCCTCATCATTGAATCTAAGCTTTAACTTGCATTTCATGGTGAAAGCCTCATCAAAGGTATTAAAATTTTGAACCTTTAAGGTGGAAGAAATATGATTAGCACAAACATGAGATAAAATCACAATCAACTCAGGTTGGGGCAAAGAGAAAGAGATTTGGTTAATCAAACCTCTCCAACGGCATACAAAGTTGGTAATTGACTCATCCTCAAATTACTTAATGGAGTAGAGGTCAGTGATATAAAACCTTCTTAAATATATTTATAGAGAAATTATCTAAGAATATTTGGTCTAATTGGTCAAAAGAGAAGAGGAAGTACTTGGTAGTAACACTATACAAATCTAATGTCAGACCACCTAAGGACATGGGTAAGCTATGGAGGAAGAGAGCATCATCATAAGAAATAAAATAAAAAGAGTACATAAATTCTCTAAGATGTTGTTGGGGATATTCCTTTCTCTAAAAGTTTGAAAATTTTGGATGTTCCTAGTGAGGAAGGTAAGGTTAAATTACTACGAATGGATGAATTGGTTCAATGTAATTTGATCATATGATAAGAGGTTGCATGCACCAAAAATGGATGAATCTAGATCGGTCATCTTATCCATTAAAATCTTGAGTAGATAAGTTTGTGGTTGTACACCCCCAATGTTGTAAGGCATAATATATTAGGTTTGGGTAGGTGCAACATATGACTAGCTAATAGAAGGTTGGGGGGATGCCATGTATTGATATGTAGACATGGGTGGGTGGAAAAAAGGTGGAGGCATGTATCCTTACGGGTTTGGAACATAGCTTGGGTTTGGCATAATGGGTACTTTTTAGGGAATAAACATTAGTTAGTTTGGAGGAATGGTTGGGTTAATGGATTTAAGGTGGGTGGTGACCTTAGTGCTAATAGGTGGAATGGTAGAGGGTATGAAAACTACCAAGTTTTGGAATGGGGTGGACGTTGGTGGGTTGGAAATGACAAGAGGAAGAGTAGTAACACTAGTGGAAGGTACTCCAATGGTAAGTGGAGTATAGGTTACCAAAGGTTGGGTTACTCCAAGATTGGAAGGGTTATTGGTCAGGGTGGAAGGTGTTTAGGTGTTGGCTAATGCAATAAATTAGTTTTGGATGGTGGTGTTGGATGGATTATTGGTGGAAGAAGATGTTTGGGTGACCAAAGGTTGTGTATAAATGGTGGAAATAAAAGTGATACCCATAAGATGAGGTGGCATACAATAAGGTGGCTCAATGGATGAAATCAGGTATAGTAGGTAATGATATTAAGGTAGTGTTGGAGGGATATAGGATTATTGTCCAAAAGGGTGGTGAAGTCTGCATCTCCTTGGGCAATTGTTCAAGGTATATTATGACTTTTAGAATGATGGGGGTAGATTTATAAATCCAAGATGTACTTTAGGGATGAGGAAGAAGAGGAAGATGGGTGGTTGGGAGGTGGATTTTCATTTGCTTGGTTTGTTAGTTGTTGTCTTGTCAAAACCATGTAAAGAAATATGAAAGAGATCTCACAAACTCAAAAGAGAAGCAATAAAAATAAAAATTTCAAGGAACATAAGCATACGCTAGAGTAAATTTAGATCCTAGAATATTTTTTTATCTCTATTTAGGCTTATGTCTCAATTTTAAAGAAATTATGGTGATCAACTTTGGGCTTGTAGAGTAGGTACTAGAAGACGATGTCTAGAGCTGGTTTCAGGTTGTTAAAGGCTATCAAGAATTTCTATTAGTATTTGATACATGGATTGATATTGGGAACTACCCCCTCACTTCATACACCATAGTGATAAGGGTGTTGGGTGCTTAGATAAAATATACCAAATGATAGAGATTATACTTAGCCAACAAACTAAGTCTTGGTTTCTCCCCTTGGTGAAATCCAAGTGGGATAGCCAAATGTAAAGGTTTACCACAAGGTAATGAAATCCCAATCGGGCCTTATGTCAGTGTTTTGATGGTTGATTGAATATGTGTTTTGGTCTTTGTGTGTGATAAGAAATGAGACTATGACTGATTTACTTAATTTAATTAAGCTACATTATGAGCTAAATAATACAAGTAAACTATGGATGCAAGTCAATTTTATCCAAAGAAAAATTTGATGTCTTTTAAAATGAATACAAGAATAACTAGATGCAAGTAAATGTGATATGATAATGCAAATCTTAAGCCGAGGATGAGTACTTTTGATTTTTTGAAATGAAGGCAAAAATGACAATTTTTACTTTTTTTCTAAGAAGTCAAAAGATGTCATGTCCCCTTTTTCATGGACATTGACAGACTTGATGATTAGCCTATTATGCGACCTTCGTAGGCTAATAGGATGGATAGAGGGTCATAATGGAGCTTGGCTTGACTTTGATTCACAGAATTTCTACATTTGGTTTTCATTCGGGCTCTTTCAGACACATTTGGCTTGAGCTCCTATTATTTAGGGATATTTGACATGCAGCGGAGCACCTTTATTTTGGTATGGTCATGTGCGGAATCACTCCCAGGTTCACCAGCTTCAAACGGTTTGAGGATCCAACATGTATTGAGGGAGATATTAATATTTGATTGATTTAATCAAATATTAATTATTTAGCCTAATTTTAATTAGAAGCCCTAATTCTAATTTAAGAAACCCTAATTAGGGCAAGCATATCTTTTTAAGGGTATAAGGGTTTCTCATGGAGGCCATTATTGATTATGCATTGATTATTGATTATTGATATTGAAGAAATTCTTCTGTGAAGACTGAGCCAAGGGTTCCAAGAATCCATTGCAGTGGAGAACGTCAACTCTTCATTGTGTGCAATTTAGAGGCTATGAGATATCAGCTGATTTATTGCCAAATTGAGAGATAGCTTCATACAGAAGTTATCATAGAGGTACAAATTTGAGAGATAACTTCACACAAAAGTTATCATAGTATTTCAGGGATTTGAGAGATAACTTCACCCAGAAGTTATCACAGTAATTCAGGTATTTATTTTATTAGTTGTTATTCAATAAATTATATAAATAGAGATATTCTATATTAGAATTGTATATCTTCATATCAAGGGTGAAAACAGACAGGTTATGCTTTATTGGCGGCCGTACAAAGTCCGTACAGGTCTGTACAGATCCAGGTAAATACCGACCACGGCAGAAAGAGATCCCCAGTGATCGACATCGGCCGACTGGAGACCGACATCGACAGTGAAGGACCGACAGAGACCGACGTCGGTAGTATATCGACCGATGTCGGTGGCTGTGTGTTCGACACAGCAAGTTGAGACACATAGATTCAAGCTCAATTTCCAGATTTGCAAAAGTTAATCAAGGTTTTAAGGTCGTATCTAAATATTCCTTTTATGCATGATTGAGGACATCTATTGTAACCATCTGGACAATAATAAGATTAGTGATTTTCTAGTTAAGAGATTTACTGTGGTTTCTTGTTATTTAAATTTATTCTACAAATTCATATCTTTGTTCAGAGCTTTTGTGTTTTTATATTCCCTATTTGAAGGGGATATTATAGTTGATCAGAGCTTTTTGATGGGAAAAAGGAGCCCCTAAGTAAGGGACATCACAGTGGCATCAGAGCTAATGTCTTGCCATCCTGTTGGGTAGTTTGGGTATCAGTATGGCTTTAACAGGTGTCAAAGATTTGGAAGAAAGAATGCACAATGCAAAGAAGAAGTTAGATAATCCATTACAGCAAGCAGATGACATTCTAAAAACTTTGGAGGAGTTAGAAATTTATTTAAGCAAGGTTGAGCAGTCAAATTCTTATGAAATGCAAATAGCGTTATCTCCAGCATTTGATTCATTAGTGAAGCCCCGATTATTGAGACATCATGATGAGGTGGTAAGACTTGCAAATCTCTCTTGTATTAGTGAAATCATGAGGATAATAGCTGGCTTTAATTTTTATGATGATCAAATTATGAGAGGTACTTCATGCCATGGTAAAACGCTTCAAAAAGTTGGATGACATTAGAAACCCTCATTTCACAAAGAGGGCAAAATTAATTGAAATATTTGAAAGGTATGGATTTGAAAACATTATGATGTTAGTAGGTTGTATTGGTGGAATTCACAAGATGTTTAACATATTTTGGAATATTTTAGATGAGTTTCATTCCAGTGATGTATTAGCATCAATGCACTCTATCATGTTCACAATCTTGTTTGAGGAGGAGGATAAAATCTCTAAACTTTTGGCAGAAGATTTATGGTATGTCTGGACAAAAAAGAAAAATGTCTCACCTAGAGCCGGTATGTGGTTAAAGAGTTTAATTGACAGGCCTAAGGATCGTAGTACTTTCCCTATGACATGCAAAAGTTTGGATGATGAGTTTGATAGACATGTTGATCCAGTACAGGGAGACATTAACACATCTTTAGGTAATGATTTATCTGTATTATCTTCACAGGTAGGAGCAGTTGGGGATGTTTTGGATGAGCTTTGTCTTAAGGTGAGTTCAGCTCAGGTGTTAGATAGTGAGGATGAGCCTGATGCTTGCATTCAGAGTGTGGAGGTATGCTTAGAGGTTAGTACATTGAGTATTGGTGATGAGTATGTTTTTGTAGCTGTTGATGAGGAGCATGTTGTTGAGGCTAACACACATATTCAGGATTTGGGAGTACCTGATTCTGATGAGTTTGAGGTACCAGTGGAGTCGAGTTTCCAGATTGATTCTTCTCACACAGATGATAGTGTGGTACAGTTGGTTGTGCTGCCTTTTAGAGGGATCAGTTATGGGATGGATTGGCACCATCTTTTGTAGATGGGATTGACAGTTTATTGATGCATGACTTAGAGCAAGAGTTGATTAGATATGCTAACCACAGTAGATGTACAGTGTGTGGATTCTCCATACTTGGCATAGTTCCATTTGGGAGTTGTTGCAGAGTTGGAGCGTGCCTTCTGCATAGCATGGTGGAAGGTGTATATGATATTTGTGATCTTAGAGGTTGGTTGAGTTACATTCACCAATTTGATTATGGGTTCCTCTTTGTTCTACTTCCGCTGATGTTGCAGGTACTTGCATTGATTCACAGTAGTGCAGAGCATAACTACATTTGGGATCCAGGTGGATCGAGTGGTTCATTGTTCCGAGATTGCTTGGGGACAAGAAATTTCTAGAGGGGCAGATTGTCATGTCCCCTTTTTCGTGGACATTGATAGACTTGATGATTAGCCTATTATGCGACCTTCGTAGGCTAATAGGATGGATAGAGGGTCATAATAGAGCTTGGCTTGACTTTGATTCACAGAATTTCTACATTTGGTTTTCATTCAGGCTCTTTTAGACACATTTGGCCTGAGCTCCTATTATTTAGGGATATTTGACATGCAATAGAGTGCCTTTATTTTGGTATGGT
This sequence comes from Torreya grandis, assembly GCA_037957365.1. NCBI lineage: Eukaryota > Viridiplantae > Streptophyta > Pinopsida > Cupressales > Taxaceae > Torreya > Torreya grandis. The sequence continues at coordinate 293,958 of JARHVA010007341.1, forward strand.
CATGTGCGGAATCACTCCCTGGTTCACCAACTTCGAATGGTTCGAGGATCCGACATGTATTGAGGGAGATATTAATATTTGATTGATTTAATCAAATATTAATTATTTAGCCTAATTTTAATTAGAAACCCTAATTCTAATTTAAGAAACCCTAATTAGGGCAAGCATATCTTTTTAAGGGTATAAGGGTTTCTCATGGAGGCCATTATTGATTATGCATTGATTATTGATTATTGATATTGAAGAAATTCTTCTGTGAAGACTGAGCCAAGGGTTCCAGGATTCCATTTCAGTGGAGAGCATCAACTCTTCATTGTGTGTAATTTAGAGGCTGTGAGATATCAGCTAATTTATTGCCAAATTGAGAGATAGCTTCATACAGAAGTTATCACAGAGGTACAGATTTGAGAGATAACTTCACACAAAAGTTATCACAGTATTTCAGGGAATTTGAGAGATAACTTCACCCAAAAGTTATCACAGTAATTCAGGTATTTATTTTATTAGTTGTTATTCAATAAATTATATAGATAGAGATATTCTGTATTAGAATTGTATATCTTCAAATTAGGGGTGAAAACAAATAGGTTGTGCTTTATTGGTAGCCATACGAAGTCCGTACAGATCCAGGCAGATACTGACCATGATAGAAAGAGATCCCCAGTGACCGACATCGGCCAACTGGAGACTGACGTCGACAGTGAAGGACCGACAGAGACCGACGTCGATAGTATATCGACCGACGTCGGTGACTGTGTGTTTGACACAGCAAGCCGATACACACATATTCAAGCTCAATTTCCAGATCTGCAAAAGTTAATCAAGGTTTTAACGCTGTATCTAAATATTCCTTTTATGCATGACTGAGGACATCTATTGTAACCATCTGGACAATAATAAGATTAGTGATTTTCCAATTAAGAGATTTACTGTGGTTTCTTGTTATTTGAATTTATTCTACAAATTCGTATCTTTGTTCAGAGCTTTTGTGTTTCTATATTCCCTATTTGAAGGGGATATTACAGTTGATCAGAGCTTTTTGACGGGAAAAAGGAGCCCCTAAGTAAGGGACATCACAAAAGAGACTAAAACTTGCTTTTGGAAAAGAAGAAAGGAAATAAGGAACATTTTAATTTCATAAAAGAATGCAATGTATGAATTCTTTAATGATACTAAATGTCCTAACTATGAACCAAAGTAAAAGCTCAAGGGTCCCACCAAGCATGCCAAAATGTTTTACTATTTTTTTATTTATTTTATTTTAAAAGACAAGAAGAAACTATAAGAAGGGTATGGTATAGAAATCTAATTTTGTTTTATGCACATGAATCTAGATAGTTGTAGATACTCCTATTTTTATAGTAAGGATGACCTACAGATAAGAAACCAACTAGAAAATGGTGGATTAGTGAGATAACTAAGTGGACTTCCTAGCATGAGCTAGATCCAAGAAGCACTAAACTTCCTTGGTCTAGGGTAGAGAGTGAAGTGTTTGGAGTTATAGAACTCCAACATAGGGAATGAGATGCATGGAAATGGGAAAGGACATAAGAAATGCAATTGTAAAAAACTAGTTACTGAACTTGATATAAAGATACAAATACTTAGCTCTAATTTTGCTAGTTGGAATAGTATTGAGGTTGGCTAAAAGCTACTATGGATCCTGAAGCAATGTTGGTAGATTAATAGTACTTTGGCTCTTAATATTGAGTTGTTGAAGTACGTATAGTCTTTGATGTAGTTCCTAGTTCGTATGAGAGCTTTGATTCACTTGAGAGTAAGAGTATCTCACACATAATAACTTCAACCTATTGAATCAAGGTTTTTGGGTCACATTGTGTACCCATCAATGATCATATTCAACTATTGCTGATTGAGGGGTGACCACTAACGATTATAGGGAAATAATCAAAATTGGATAAAATTAGGTAATTTCATTGATGATGGGTTGTTAGGAAGGTTTAAGATATAGTTTGAGGTTAGTAAAGAGTTCATTGGGACATGTGCAAAAAAAGTCTTAGGAAGTTAAGGTATTAAATGCTAAGGCAGAAATGGTCTTCAGGATAGGTGTCAATTAGTTAACCATCGGTTTGGATAGGTGAGGTGTCAAACAACTAGCCATTGGTTTGGGTAGGTGAGGTGGAAATATGCATTATTTATTTAATTAAATTAATTAATTTAGCCAAGGGGAGAATGGGTAAATGGTTAAGTTCAAGGATTTTAATAATTAATCCTAAGGGGGCAAGGGACCAAGGGGTGCATGAATGATGAATAGAATCATGTTACATGGTTTTTGAGCATCTACATTAAAATAGTGCTGCTTTATATGGTTTAATCATTATATGATTGTCATGATGAATTAATATGTCTATATTGATCTTCAACTGAGTATTATATAAATTTGAGATCAATTTTCATTTGACAGTGTGAGTAGTTTATGGTGACTAATTTGGTGACTAATCTTCATTTGAGTTGAAAATAGAGTTCTTGTTTCTCAATTTAAGCTTCCCCTCATTATTGAATCTAAGCTCTAACTTGCATGTCATGGTGAAAGCCTCATCATTTTGAACCTGTAAGGTGGAAGAAATATGATTAGCACAAACATGAGATAAAATCACAATCAACTTAGGTTGGGGCAAAGAGAAAGAGATTTGGTTAATTAAACCTCTCTAATGGCATACAAAGTTAGTAATTGACTCATCCTCAAATTACTTAATGGAGTAGAGGTCAGTGATATAAAACCTTCTTAGATATATTTATAGAGAAATTGTCTAAGAATATTTGGTCTAATTGGTCAAAAAAGAAGAGGGAGTACTTGGTAGTAACACTATTCCAATCTAATGTTAGACCACTTAAGGACATGGGTAAGCTATGGAGGAGGAGAGCATCATCATAAGAAATAAAATAAAAAGAGTACATAAATACTCTAAGATGTTGTTGGGGATATTCCTTGCTCTAAAAGTTTGAAAAATTTGGATGTTCCTATTGAGGCGGGTAGGGTCAGATTACTATAGATGGATGAATTAGTTCATTTTAAATTTGATCATATGATAAGAGGTTGTATCCACCAGAAATGGATGAATCTAGATTGGTCATCTTATCCATTAAAATCTTGAATAGATAAGTTTGTGGTTGTGGGCCCCCAATGTTGTAAGGCATAATATATTAGGTTTGGGTAGGTGCAACATATGACTAGCTAATAGAAGGTTTGGGGGATGCCATGTATTGATATGTAGACATGGGTGGTTGGAAAAAAGGTGGAGGCATGTATCCTTACGGGTTTGGAACATAGCTTGGGTTTGGCATAATGGGTACTTGTTAGGGAATAAACATTAGTTAGTTTGGAGGAATGGTTGGGTTAATGGATTTAAGGTGGGTGGTGACCTTAGTGCTAATAGGTGGAATGGTAGAGGGTATGAAAACTACGAAGTTTCGGAATGGGGTGGAGGTTGGTGGGTTGGAAATGACAAGAGGAAGGGTAGTAACACGATTGGAATGTACTCCAATGGTAAGTGGAGTATAGGTTAGCAAAGGTTAGGTTACTCCAAGATTGTAAGGGTTATTGGTTGGGGTGGAAGGTGTTTAGGTGTTGGGTAATGCAATAAATTAGGTTTGGATGGTGGTGTTGGAGGGATTATTACTGGAAGAAGATGTTTGGGTGACCAAAGGTTGTGTATAAATGGTGGAAACAAAAGTGATACCCATAAAATGAGATGGCATACAATAAGGTGGCTCAATGGATGAAACCGGGTATAGTAGGACATGATATTAAGGTAGTGTTGGAGGGATATAGGATTATTGTCCAAAAGGGTGGTGAAGTATGCATCTCCTTGGGCAATTGTTCGAGGTATATTATGACTTCTAGAATGATGGGGGTAGCTTTATAAATCCAAGATGTACTTTAGGGATGAGGAAGAAGAGGAAGATGGGTGGTTGGGAGGTGGATTTTTGTTTGCTTGGTTTCTTAGTTGTTGTCTTGTCAAAACCATGCAAAGAAATATGAAAGAGATCTCACAAACTCAAAAGAGAAGCAATAAAAATAAAAATTTCAAGGAAAATAAGCATACGCTAGAGTACATTTAGATCCTAGAATATTTTTTTATCTCTCTTTGGGCTTATGTCTCAATTTTAAATAAATTATGATGATCAACTTTGGGCTTGTAGAGTAGGTACTAGAAGACGATGTCTAGAGATGGTTTCAGGTTGTTAAAGGCTATCAAGAATTTCTATTAGTATTTGATGCATGGATTGATATTGGGGCCTACCCCCTCACTTCATACACCATAGTGATAAGGGTGTTGGGTGCTTAGATAAAATATACCAAATGATAGAGATTATACTTAGCCAACAAACTAAGTCTTGGTTTCTCCCCTTGGTGAAATCCAAGTGGGATAGCCAAAGGTAAAGGTTTACCACTAGGTAATGAAATCCAAATCAGGCCTTATGTCAGTGTTTTGATGGTTGACTGAATATGTGTTTTGGTCTTTGTGTGTGATAAGAAGTGAGACTATGATTGATTTACTTAATTTAATTAAGCTACATTATGAGCTAAATAATACAAGCAAATTATGGATGCAAGTCAATTTTATCCAAAGAAAAATTTGATGTCTCTTAAAATGAATACAAGAATAACTAGATGCAAGTAAATGTGATATGATAATGCAAATCTTAAGCCTAGGATGAGTACTTTTGATTTTTTGAAATGAATGCAAAAATGACAATTTTTACTTTTTTCTAAGAAGTCAAAAGAGAGTAAAACTTGCTTTTGGAAAAGAAGAAAGGAAATAAGGAACATTTTAATTTCATAAAAGAATGCAATGTATGACTTCTTTCATGCTACTAAATGTCCTAACTATGAACAAAAGTAAAAGATCAAGGGTCCCACCAAGCATGCCAAAATGTTTTACTATTTTTTTATTTATTTTCTTTTAAAAGAGAAGAAGAAACTATAAGAAGGGTATGGTATAGAAATCTGATTTTGTTTTATGCACATGAATCTAGATAGTTGTAGATACTCCTATTTTTATAGGAAGGATGACCTATAGATAAAAAACCAACTAGAAAATGGTGGATTAGTGAGATAGCTAAGTAGACTTCCTATCATGAGCTAGATCCAAGAAGCACTAAACTTCCTTGGTCTAGGGTAGAGAGTGAAGTGTTTGGAGTTACAGAACTCCAACATAGGGAATGAGATGCATGGAAATGGGAAAGGACATAAGCAATGCAACTAAAAAAAACTAGTTACTGAACTTGATATAAAGATACAGATACTTAGCTCTAATTTTGCTATTTGGAATAGTATTGAGGTTGGCTAAAAGCTAGTATGGATCCTGAAGCAATGTCAGTAGATTAATAGTACTTTGGCTCTTAATATTGAGTTGTTGAAGTACGTATAGTCTTTGATGTAGTTCCTAGTTCGTATGAGAGCTTTGATTCACTTGAGAGTAAGAGTATCTCACACATAATAACTTCAACCTATTGAATCAAGGTTTTTGGGTCACATTATGTACCCATCAATGATCATATTCAACCATTGTTGATCGATGGGTGATCACTGACGATTATAGGGAAATAATCAAAACTGGATAAAATTAGCTAATTTCATTGATGATGGGTTGTTAAGAAGGTTTGAGAAATAGTTTGAGGTTAGTAAAGAGTTCATTTGGACATGTGAAAAAAAAGTCTTAGGAAGTTAAGGTATTAAATGCTAAGGTAGAAATGGTCTTCAGGATAGGTGTCAATTAGTTAACCATCAGTTTGGATAGGTGAGGTGTCAAACAACTAGCCATTGGTTTGGGTAGGTGAGGTGGAAATAGGCATTATTTATTTAATTAAATTAATTAATTTGGCCAAGGGGAGAATGGGTAAATGGTTAAGTTCAAGGATTTTAATAATTAATCCTAAGGGGGAAAGGGACCAAGGGGTGCATGAATGATGACTAGAATCATTTTACATGGTTTTTGAGCATCTACATTAAAATAGTGATGCTTTATATGGTTTAATCATTATATGATTATCATGATGAATTAAGATATCTACATTGATCTTCACTGAGTATTATATAAATTTGAGATCATTTTTCATTTGATAGTGTGAGTAGTTTATGGTGACTAATTTGGTATTTGCATTTTCAATGACAATGAACAACTTGGTTTGAGCTAGATAAGAATGGTATATTAATTATAATGGTTTCTTTATTAGTTCATTTTAAATTTCAAGTATATAAATGGATTCTCTCGATTGTTATAGCTTGAGAAGTAATGCATTTTATGGATTATTAGATCAAATACATTATTTGATTTATCATGAATTTCAAGGTTTGACTATGGGTCTATATGGATTTATCATTTTTATACAGTAATTAGTTGCAAATATAGTTAAATTTTTTGAAATGTTAACAAGATTTAAGGTATTTTGATATTGGATAAATTATCTCCTAAGGACATTAAGCATCCTAAAGGCTTCTAAGTTTCTAACACTTCATCATGCTAAGGTCTTATTTTAATACCTTAAATTCAAATATAATCTAGTTTAATGACCCTAATGATCACTCAAGACTTATTGTTTTCAAAGTTATGAATTAAGGTTATATTTGAGGCATAAATATTTTGTAGGATCACAAAGGATTTATGACATAATTTATAATTTCAAAGGCATATTGGATAAATTTGTTGATTGGCAAGTTGATTTGGTAAGGTAAGTTGGTGGTTTTCATGGCATACTAGTTGCCAAACCTCATGACATGTTGGCTAGAAAAGTGAGGTAATATTAAGCATGATCGATGATCCAATATATTTGAAGGATTATTTGGTGGTTTAGTAATTTAATTTTAGGTGTACATGCCTCAATTCTTGGAGATTAGTAAGAGTTTTAGTAGGTATCTTGGTTATTGTTAAGTTTGGTGGCTTCACTAGATATTTAGTGGATTGATAAAGTACTATCTTTGATTTGATGATCCAATCTAAATTAGACACATAATAAAAGTAGTTACGTTGAGGGACTTAGCTTACAAATAACATAATGTTCATTATTTGGTTATGTTTTTGAAGTTTTCTCACAAATGTGTTACTCTATCGATTTGATTTTGGGGTTGTAAATGGGATTTGTGAATGAAAATCTTGTATAAAAGCACATACATGTACACCTTAAACAAAATGAAAAAGTTTTAATGGATGTTTTTTAGTTTTTTTATTAAGTTTTTGATTGCATGGAAAAAATATGGTTTTCGGTCTACATATTCACAAGTATCGATGAAAATGTTGGTTTAAATTTGTGCATGTATGTTTTAGGAAGTTAAATAAAATCACAATTAGTGGTTGAATATATTGTTTCTCTACTTGGATATGGATAAGAAATGGATTTAGTTTTGATATATTCTTGATGGAAGATGAGATAAAAATATGTTGGTTTACCAGTTTGTTTTGAGCATGGTCTTCTTCAATATTTTATGGTTTTTCTTTTTCAAATATGCATCCTAGTTTAGTTTATTAGAGTAATATATATATATATATATATATATATATATATATAGTGATATTTTAAACATACCTTTTTATTTTAAAATACTTATTGAGGTTTTGGGGTTCAAAAGATTTTTTTATATTTGAATATTGGGTACTAAAGTTTTATATACATAGGGTTTTCTGTAAAATGAAATTTATTTGTTTGTTTTATGAATATTCAAAAAACTTTAAATAGTTTCTATTATGTCATAAAGAAGTAAGAAAAAAGGAATCATGTTTGAACATGCAAATGTATTTTTTAGTCGTAACTTTCTATAGTTTCATTTATTCATGAGTTTTGAAGGAAAATATTGCATGGTTAAGTTTTGGAAGTACAATGTGTTAAACTTGGAAATAATAGAAGTTTTTGTCTAGGATTTCATTTCAATTTCTAAGGGTTTTACCAAATTGAAATGTTTGATGTTTCATTCCATTGAAACCATAGTTTGTGCATATCAAGGTTTTGTAAAAGTTGAATTTTTTTGAAAGTGTTCTAGGTTTTTTCTCAAGCATTGGAAATGAATGAACAATAAAAAATAATTAATGCTTGGTTCCAAAAATATGATTTAGAAGATATATTTATTCATGCAAGGTTTTGTTTCAAACTTTTGTTGTTTGAATATTGTACATTGATATGCTTTGAAACACATGAATTTATGTTTTGGAGCTTTATTAAAAAGATTATGAGATGAGTTTTGCACAAAGATATTATATGGATAGGCTTGTTGGTTCTCAGTCTATCATAGTAAATTTGTTTGGTAACAAAGCATTTTGAAGTTTTGGTTTTATGTTTTGATGTTAGATTTAAAGATGTCAAAAGGTTTTGTGATTTAAGAAACTATGATAAGTTATTTATGTTTAGACAGAAAGAAATAGAAAGAATTTAGTTGTGTCAAAGCTCTCTATGTGAATAGTTCCATTTGAAATTTATTTTGAAGAATGCATGCATAAATTGTATGTGCTTGAATAGGTTTAAGATGATGTCCAAGAAGTGAAACAATGATAAAATTCTAGTAGAATATATTTTTAAGATGGGTTTCATTTTGAAAAAAATTCGAGCAGTATAATATTGTTATTTCATAAGTCATGATAAGTTGGTTTTCAGTTTAGAATTAATTATGATAGTTAGAGATATATTATTTTTTGGGTTTCATTTTGATGAATTTTTTTTGATTATTTAGTTTCTTATTCAACATGTGGAAAGATATATGGTTTCACTTTAAAGAAACTTTTAATGAATAGGAATTTGTGGAAATGTTACTTTCAATTATGAGAATTGGCTCAGTTTATATTCCTAGATTATTTTTATACAATGAAAATAGAAAATCATTAAGATATGTCTGAATATTTTTGAGTAAAATTACGATATTATAATTCTATTGTGAAGTATCAATTGGTTTTTAAGAGATATTTTGATGAAATCAAAATAGAATATTACAATGGTGATTAGTTGACATAGTTGGATTAATTCAAGTTATGTTTCACTCATTTGATAGTGCATAGATTATTTTGATGATATAAGAGTATAGTTTGGTTTCATATTGATTGAATACATGTTAATTTTTTAGTCATGATAATAAATTTTCTTTGAATATATTTAAAATGTATAGGATGTCAAGATGGGATTAACCTAGATCAAGTAGAAGTAATGATAACAAAGGATGAGGTTAGAATTTAAACAATGTGAATCAATAGAACCCAAATAGACAATTCTCAAGGGGAGGTTTTAGGGCTAAGAGATTTGGACCTAGGTATGCTAGTAGGGGTACTAGGATGCCAATTCACTTTGATTCTAATGATCTTATATTTTGGAATGTATTGAATAATTTTACTTTTAATCTTGTAAACTCTAGAGATAATAGAGGATTTCATGACCATAGATTTGGTGTTAGGAATCATTCTCACATCAGTCCCTCTCATCACTTATAGAATAATCCATATCAGTTGCTAGTCTAGTCACCTACCCCAAAAATAATCGAGCCTATTAGTGAACCACACCATGTTAATAAAGTCACTTAGCTTGATATTGAATTATCCCATGTCAATAACTTTATTAATCTTGCATTGCCTTATATTTATAATGAGCCTTCATCATCTCAGAGAGATCTTATTTTAGGATGTATAAAATTAAGTTTAAAGGAGCCTAATTCATCTTGCAAGAAATGTATTATTGAAATCCATCTAACCACTTCAAATAAGTAGTCAGATAGTTAGAATGACATAGACACTCTAGTTGAGGTTAGAGTTCTCAAGTAGATTAAACTGGAGGTGGATGATCCCTTAACTGATTCAAAAATGAATATGGTTTAGCTTTCAATAGTTGAGATGGAATACAATGATTGTGTCAATGAGTAAGGAAATCTAGTGATTAATTTTTTTTCTAATTTTGATGATTATCAGATGTCAGTAGGATAAATATTTTTTTCAAAATTGAACTTTTGAGCTAACAAAACATAAGTACTTTCAATTTTGATACTTTGAATTTTAGTTTTTGATATTTGAGTGATGATGTTTTGAAAGTACAACAGACTTTAGTTTATATATATATATATATATATATATATATATATATATATATATATATATATATATATATATATATATATTATGGTATTAATATAAATAAGAATTTTATTAAACTTTGATTTATCTATTTATTTATTGATATATGTTATTCTATTTTATTATTAATTGATTTAGAGTTTCCACCCATTAGGAAGTACCCGGTCTATATTCAAATACTTGATCCATTAAGATTTTTTGTCTTAATTAAGCCTTAAATAATAACTGATTATATTAATTAAATTTTAAAAGTCAATTAGTTAAGTAAAATTAGAAAATAATTAAGGCTGGTTATAACTTCTTTTTATAACCAAATTTGAAGCATAAAAAGATATCAAGGATTCATTTAAAGGAGAGGAACAACACATGTATTAAGGACTTATACATTGTGAAGTCAATCAATTATTTCCCTCTTTTCTATGCAAATTCTTTGAGATAGCATGATTTTTACGGATAGACTCAATGGTACTTTCTCTGATGGTTGAATAATTGTTTAGGCAATGTAGCTATATCCAATTTTTACATTATCATTTATAAAATATTATCTAAATTTTATCAAGTTTAACATCTTTTGATGATTGTTACTTGAAATCTTATGTGAAGAATCCAAGTATTCAACTAAAATAATGATGAAAATTTTGCTATTCATGACATTTCATTGATCTATTTGATTGTAAAAGTTGTCTCTTAAGATATTTTGTAAAGAAAGATGTTGATTTCTCAAATAAAATCAATCTATTTTGATAAGACAACTCTCTCCGAGACTCGTATGTTTTATCTATATTGTAATTTATATTGATTTTGACTTTAATATAGTTTCATCTATTTCAGATTGATCTTTAATTAATTTATTTTTCTTTCTATTTTCTTTAGTTTTAATGTTTTTTATCTTTTAATTCTTCTTAGTTTACTGTTTATTTGTGTTTGTCATTTATCTTCTTAGATTAATCTCTTTGTTTATTTTTTAGAGTTAGATTGCTTAGTTTTTTTTATTAATTTCTTTATTTTATAGTTTAGTTTTTAGATTAGTTTAATTTATTATACTTAATTAGATCCTTGATTAGTTAGTTTGTAGACTAGTTTAGATTCAGATTGTCTTAGTTTGTTCTATTAAGTTTATTGATTATTTTTTGTTGTCTTTTGTGTGTTGATTTTTGTTTGATTATTTACCTGATAGAAAAGTTTGTTTATATTGATTTATCTCAATTATGTTTTACCTTGTATTTTTGATTTATTATCTTGATGATATTTAGAAGATATTATAGTAGAAAAGAAAGATATTACTCTGTAATATATTATATTATTGAATCAAATTTTTTTCTTAAAGAGATTGTCTTGTCCATAGACCTTCTCTATCAGATAGGATAGATTACACATTCATATCTAAACTGATTCATTATTTGATGAAGTGGATTTATGAAATGCTAATAGAATATGTTATATTTGATAGTTTAATCATTATTTTCCAAAACATTTAAAAACCCTTCACATCTTTAGGATCGTAATTCAAGCCTTAGAACCTTACTATTAGTCAGGTAGGATTCCAAATTAACCTTTATAGTAGGAAAAAGGGTTTATTAGTTGATGGTATAATTTTCATCATTAAAAAATTTAATAACTCCATTGCGGATATCATTCAGAAATTTTATTTGTTTGAAGTTGTGTTTTCTTCTTGGTCATGGTACTTGGAGGACAACCTCCTATCAACTTAGAATTGATAAAGTTGATGATCAAGTTGATATTGTTTTTAATCTAACATATTATGCATGGTATGATCATCCTCATTATCTTCAACATATTATTCAAGTCATAAACAAAAAGAAGAAATTTTAGAATTTGAGATGGATTGGTATTCTAATCTTACTCATGAGACTCAATAAGATATTTTATATATAAATAGGTTAATTCAAGAATACAGAGTTAGAGTTTTAGCTACTAATCCTTGGTTTAGAACTCGTTTCCTTTTTGACTATTTTAATTTTGATGATTTGGTTATGCCCTCTGAACCTATTGATATAAATATAAAATTAAATCAATTAAATTAGGGTCAAGAAAACCAACCAATTCAAGTAGAGGAGATTGCTGAAGTTTTCAATGGAAAATCAAGTAGAAGAGAGGATTCCAGATTTGATTCATAGACTATAAGATAATAGAGATCAAAATGATCTCACTAAAGATGAAGTTGAAGCTGAAGAGGAATAACAGATAGTTGTAACTATTTGGATTTTTACAAATCTAATTAATTTTGGAAATCATCTTTATAAGTTACCTTCTCTTAAATGATTAAATATACCAAATTTTTTTGGATCTCCTAGAGAATCTTAGGAAGATTATTTAGAAGCATTGAGGTTAGTTTGTGATACTCTTTGGATAACAAATGAAAAGATTTATTTAAGAGTTTTTGCCCAAACACTAAAATGAAAATCTTACTAAGCATTATTAGTTTATCTGATAAGGTTATCATCACATGGAAAGATATTTAAGATTGACTTGAGTTATCTTTTGAGAAAGATACAGATAACTTTGACCTAGTCAATGATCTTGTGAATTTTTTTATTGATCCAAGTGAGACCATATATCATTTTATTACCAGATTCACTAAGCTATGTCAAAATATCCTATGTGATCTTCGACCTTCCAAAATGTTATCTAGACTTTACTTTTGTAGTGATTTACCCTTAAAATATAAAATGGATTTAGAGGATAGAGATATTACATAATATGATGAAACTATAACATTTTACATTGAATATGAAAATAAACTTAAACATATTGGGTTTAAGAATAGGTCTTCCACACATCTAAATTCATATAATGCAAATTTTTTAAAGGCCATTCAAAGTCTAAGAAATGAATTGGTCACTATTAAAGATAGTTAAATGATAAACCTTCTTCATCTAATAGAAACAATATTGAAAGTAAAAAATTAGAGATTTCTTATTACTATAATGTGTGTGAATTGGATCATGATCCAGATCCATGTGTTGCTATTCATATGTTTAAAAAATTCCTTCAAGGAAAAGATATTATATTTGAACATTTAATAGACAACATAAACATGTATGATCTTGATCTATCAGAAAATGAAAATGCTTATGTTTTGAAAACTAGAAATCAATATTATAGTTCTTTTCAAAATAATAAAATAAAAAATAATGATTCTTATTCTAATGATAAAGGTAAAATAGTTTAGAATAATGCTTCAAGTAGTTTAGCTAATAATTATTATAAAAATATTCCTTTATCAATTGGTTATAATAATAATAATCAATATCAACATTATAAGCTTAAGAATGCTTTACAATTTGATGCTAAATCTTATAATATATTGATGATTTATAAATAATTAAAGCCAAATTCTCATTATTATAAGCAACGAGCCTTCCAAAGCAACTTGATAAAATTAATAAAGTTCTTAAGAATTTTAAAACTAATGTAGACTTATAGGAAGAAGGCAATAATGAATAATCAACTACTTTTGCTCAAATTTATGATCCTCGTACAGACTATATACCTCCTTTTTATGTTATGATTAAAATAGTTAATAATGTAATCTATAATTGTATCTTAGGTATAGGTGATTTAAATAATATAATACCTAAATTCATTATAGATCAAGTAGACATATCTTATAAAACTAACAATAGGAAGCTTATTGGATTTGATTCTAGACAAACTAAAAGTAGTGGTTTATTTTGAGACATAGTCATCAAGATTGCTCATGATGAAAAAAATAGATGCATGACTAATGTCCAAATTTTAAACCTTTGCACTAATTACGCTCTGTTATTGGGAAGATATTGGTCAAAAGTAATTAGTGATTTTGTTGAAAAAGACATCACATGGGTTCCTATTAATAATGAAATTTCTTTCATTAAAAGAGAAGATTGGTCTAGTACATCTACAGATTCGTCAACTTCTTTCACTATTGCTTATGTTGAGACATGAATTAAAACTTATGAATTACTAAATTTAGATGAATCAAAAAATTAGCATGAAGAATTTTCTGAGAAAAATATTTTATGGTCACTCTATTTTGATGGAACTTGTTCTCAATAAGGTAATGGTGCTGGAATTTGCTTAATTTTTCTTGTTGATAAATTTTTTGTTGTCTTAAAATTATCATTTGAAAATACTAATAATACTATAGAATTTGAAGCATTATTTTTAAGTTTATAAAAATATATTTAACTTAACATTAAACATTTAGAAGTCTTTGGAGATTTAGAAATAGTTGTTAGATAAGTTTGAAATTTTCTTGAAACTAATCAAACTCATCTACATTGTTATACACAAAAGGTATGGTCTTTACTTAAATATTTTTAGGCCTTCAACATCACTCATATTCTTAGAGAATATATTATTAGAGATGATAAGCTTTTTATTTTTGAATCTAACTCAACTTTAAGTGAAAGTTATCCAATCACTAACATATCTTGTGGTGAAATATTTCAACCTAAATTTACTGATTTGAATGATAATTGGTATATTTTTAAATATGATGAATACAAATTATTTTATTAAAGGTAATTATTTTGATCATGATGATTATGTACTAAATTGTGAAGATTATATTTAGTTAAGTAATAATAAATTCTCTATTGGTTTAGTAAGTTTAGAATCTATGTTTACACCTAATGATCAACCTAAAATTTCTAAAATAGATTATTCTTCTAGGAGAATTATAGTAAAAACTTTTTCTATCAATTTAGGTAAAAAAGAGGATCCAAAATATATCTATTTAATAATTCATGTTACTGTAAGTGAGAAAATTAAATTCAATAAGTTATTTAAAAAATTCATTGATGTATTTGCCTGGTCATATAAAGATCTTAAATGTTATTATACTGATATTATTAAACATGTTATGCCTATAAAATATTTTATTAAACCTGTAAGATATAAAATATGAATACTTGACCCTTTGTTAGAAGACACACTAAAAAAGAGCTAGATAAAATGATTGATGCTGGTGTCATTTTTTCTATAAAATATTTTGATTGGTAACCAATTTAGTACCAGTTAAGAATAAAAATGGTGATATTAAATTATGTGTTGATTTTAGAAATAATTTTCCTCTACCAAGTATAGATCAGATTTTGCAATAGGTTATAGGATTAGAAATGATGTCATTATTAGATGGATTTTTTTAGTATAATTAGATTCTCGTAATTTTTGAAGATAGATATAAAACTACTTTTAATAATGTTAGAGGGACTTTTGGCTTATAACAGAATACCTTATATACTAATGAATGTAGGATCTACTTTTCAAAGAGTTATGCATGTGTGATTTTTATGATTTGATTAGTATTATTATTCAGGGTTATTTGGATGGCCTCATCATTCATTTGAAAAGATGAAAAAAGTATTTAGATCAACTTCATGAAGTTTTCACAAAATGTAGGAAGTATGAACTTTCGTTGAATTCAAATAAATTAGTTTTTAGTGTTGCCGAAGGTAAGTTATTAGGACATATTATTTTTAAGGATGGAATTTTTATAGATCTTGAATGCATTAAAGCTATTAAAGAGTTACCTCCTCCTAAATATCAATTTAATTTAAGATATTTCTTTGGTAAAATATACTTTGTTAGGAAATTCATATCAGATTTTATCGATATGTCTAATCCTTTATAATTATTGCTTAAGAAAGATAAAATTTATACTTGAGATGAAGGTGCTGATTTTACATTTAATAATGTTAAACATGACATTACAAGCGCTCTAATTCTTTCCAAACTAGATTTGAAGAAATAATTCATTCTTTATGTTAATGCTACTAAAAAATAAATTGGAGCTATTATCATTCAAGAATTTAAAAATAATGATGAAAAACCAATCAATTTTATGAGTCAAGTTTTAAACGAAGCCAAAACTAGGTACCCTTTTATTGAGAAATTTGTTCTCATTAGTTTTCTTTTTGATCAAATTTCATTATTTGTTGATGGAAAATAAAGTATTTATGTGATCTAATGTGCCTATTTCAACATATCTTTTAAAAAAACTAACTATTCAAGGAAGGCTTGCTAAATGGATTTAATGTATTCAAGAGTTTGATCTTGAATTTGAAACTTTTAAAACAATTAAAGGTAATGACCTGGCAAACTATTTACTTGAGAATGATTATTTAGATATTAATGTTTTGGTCTTGTCATTTGATGGTAATCTAAATGCAAAGCCTCATTTAAAGATCATAAAATTTTCTAATTTTTCTAAACATTTTAAATTTGGTCTTGAAATGAATGAATGAGATGGTTGAAGATGACTGGTATCATGATTTAATATTTTATTTTCAAAATCAATCATATCTTAATAATTTTGATAAAAATCAAAGATGTTTATTATAATTAAAAGCTTTAAATTTTTGTTTATTAAATTTTTTTATGTTTTTATCAAAATAGAGATGGATTTTTCTTAAGATGCCTTATGCATGATAAAACTCAAAAAGATCTTAGAGGTTGTCATGAAGGAAACTATGATACACATTATACTGCAAAAATAACTACTTATAAGATTTTAAGAGTAGGTTATTATTGGCCTACTCTATTTCAAGATGCTTATAAGTTAGTTCATTATTGTATGTCGTGTTAATTATTTGTTAGTATATAAGTCATCTGTAATGCCATTAAATCCAATTATACTTAAAAAAATAGTTATGAAATGGGGCATTAATTTTATTTAAGATATGCATCCTCCTTCATCTATTAGTCATAGGTATATATTAACAGCTATAGATTATTTTACTAAGTGTCTTAAAGCCAAAACACTTAAAAGTTTTGTAACAGGGGAAGTGATCTCATTTTTTAAAAAACTAATTTTCTCTAGATTTGGAGTTTCTTGTGAAATCATTTTTGATAATGGACCTCAATTTGTTTTAAATGAATTTCTAGATTTTTTAGGTAAGTATTCAATTATATCTATTCATTCATCAATATATTATCCTCAAAGGAATGGTCAAGCTAAATCAATGAATAAAAATTTGATTACAATCATGAAGAAATTAGTTTATGAAAATAAAAGAAATTGACATCTTAATTTTTTTAAAGCTTTATGCACTGATAAAACTATTGTTAAAGTAGCAAATGGTTATTTAGCTTTTATGTTAGTATATGGATTTGAAGCCACCTTACAAATAAAATTTTAAATTTCTTCAACTAGAATTACTTTACAATATGTTTTTAAAGATACAAATTTGATTGAACAAAGATTGAATGATTTAATAGCTCTTGATGAATTAAAGGCAACAACATTGCAGAAATTAAAAAGGGCTAAATAAAAATTGAAAAAGTTTTTTGATAAAAAATTTTATAATAAAAATTTTAAAGTTGGTGATCTAGTTTTATATTGGAACAAAGCTCATGAAGATCCTGGTAAACATCATAAATTTGATTCATTATGGCTTGGTCCTTATAGAATTACAACTATACTTGGAAATAATGCTTTTCATTTAAAATATATTGAAATAAATTGGTTACGTTACTCAGTTAATGGTCATTATTTGAAACTATTTCATGATTAACTCCTTTTAATATTCATTTGTTTCTTTATTTTCTTCTTTTTATTTTGTGTTTCTTTTTTTGTTATTTTTTCTATTGTTTATTGTTTTGGTCTATTTTACTTTTTGTTGTTGCTTTTACTTTTGAAAAGATCAATGAGTGTTACAAATGGATGAGTTTTCACATTATAAAGGAAGAATACAAATATGTTATAATTTTTTTGTAAGTATCAATTATTTTTAGATATTACTCTTTATAAATTTAGTTTTTTTTATACATGAATAGGATATGTTGAGTTGTAATTAGTTGTTGAAGTAATACTTTATTTTAGATTTTATATTTAAAGAATTTATATTGGTTTATTCATCAAGCCTAAACTTCCCTATTTTATCTTTCCCTTTCTTCATGTCATGCTAGACAAACATTTCATCCCTTATTGAAATTCCTTATTAAAGGGGTTCATGCTTAACTAATTGATAAATAATTTATCTGGATCACACTCACAAGATTTTTTTTTCTAATAGGTAATTTGATCGATACTCAATTTTTTAATTCAAAAATGAATAGCAAGGTTGCTATTGTTATGCCTATTTTTCACACCCCCCTCAATTTTTATAAAACTAATACCTTTCTACCATAGAGATCACTCAGTCATAAAATTTAAAATTGTGTCGAGGTCTTAGTCAATTAGTAATATATTTAGATGCTTATTTTTTATTATAAGTTGATGATGATTGTTTTATGATTTCACATTTATATTTTAAGTGGTTTTGACAAGCATAAATGGATGAATGAATAAAATATGCATATATATATATATATAAAATAGTTGTGATCAATCATTTCTTTTTTAGTTGATTATTCAGATGATAGTACATCATTTTTTAATTTAAAATGGTGACACTTTATATGGTTGAAATAATTATATGATTGTCATGATGAATTCAGACATCTACATTGATCTTCAACTGAGTATTATATAAATTTTAGATCAATTTTCATTTGATAGTGTGAGCAGTCTATGTTGACTAATTTGGTATTTTTATTTTCAATGACAATGAAAAAATTGGTTTGAGATAGATAAGAATGGTATAGTAATTATAATGGATTCCTTGTTAGTTCATTTTCAATTACAAGTATATAAATGGATTTTATTTATTGTTATAGTTTGAAAAGTAATGGATTTTATGGATTATTAAATCAAATACATTATTTGATTTATCATGAATTTCAAGGTTTGACTATGGGTTTATATCAATTTATCAGTCTCGTATAAACATGAGTTGCAAATATAACTAACATTTGGGAAATGTTAACATGATTTAAGTTGGTTTGATATTGGATAAATTATCTCCTAAGGACATTAAACATCCTAACATATTCTAAGTTTCTAACACTTCATCATGTTAAGGTCATATTTTAATATCGTAAGTTCTAATATAATCTAGTTCGATGGCACTAATGATCACCCAAGACTTATTGTTTTCAAATTTATGAACTAAGGTTATTATTTGAAGCATAAATATTTGGTAGGATCGCAAAGGATTTTTGACATAAGTTATAATTTTAAAGGCATATTGGATAAATTTATTGATTGGAAAGTTGATTTGGCAAGGTGAATTACTAGGTTTTATGACATACTAGTTGGAAAACCTCATGGCATGTTGGCTAGCAAGATGAGTTAATATGATGCATGATCAATGCTTTGAGATCTTTAAAAGATTATTTAAAAGTTTAAGAATTTAATTTTAGGTGTATAGGCATTGATTCTCAGAGATTAGTAAGAGATTTAGCAGGTATCTTGGTTATTTTTAAGTTTGGTGGATTTGCTAGCTAGTTGGTAGATTTCTAAAGTACTATCCACAATTTGACAAACCAATATAAACTAGGCATGTAAGAATGTTAGTTACATTGAGGCACTTGGCTTAAAAATAACATCATTTTTATTGTTCTGGTCATTTTTTCAAATATTTCTTATGGAAGTGTTACTTTGTCAATTTGGTTTTGGAGTTGAAGACATGATTTGTGAATCGCAAGCTTGCAGAAAAACACATCTAGTTATGTCTTGAACATAATGAATAAGTTTTAAGGAAAGTTTTTGAGTTTTTTTTATTAAGTTTTTGATTGCATGAAAATAATATCATTTTTAGTCTAAATTTTGACAAGTTGTTGGTTTAAATTTGTGCATGCATATTTTGGGAAATTGAATGAAATCACAATTAATGGCTAAATATATCATTTCTCTACATGGATATGGATAAGAAATGGCTTTAGTTTTGATATTTTATGAATGGAAGATAAGATAAGAATAAGTTGGTTTACTAATTTATCTTGAGAATGGTCTATCTAAGCATTTTGTGGCTTCTCTTTTTCAAATATCCACATTGGTTTAGTTTATGTGAGTAATAGAAACAAGTATTTAAAACTAAAAAGGTATGTTCTAAACATCACTGTAAATAAATAAATATATATATATATATATATATATATATATATATAGTGATGTTTAGAACATACCTTTTTAGTTTTAAATACTTGCTGATGTTTTAGGTTTTGAAAGATTTCATTATATTTAAATATTGGGTGTTGAAGTTTTATGTACTTAGGGTTTTCTATAAAATGAACTCTGTTTGTTTGTTTTATGAATATTTAGAAAACTTTGAATGGTTTTTGGTCTATCATAAAGAAGTAAGAAAAAAAAAATGAATCATGTTCAAACATGCATATGTATTTTTTTAGTCATACCTTTCTACAGTTTCATGTATTCATGGGTTTTGAAGGAAAATCTAGCATGGTTAAGTTTTGGGAGTACTTTGTGTTGAACTTGGAAATAATAGATGTTTTTTTATAGATTTATATTTTGGTTTTTGAGGGTTTTGTCATATTGAAATATTTGATGTTTCATTCCATTGAAACCATAGTTTGTGCATATCATGGTTTTGTAAAGGTTAAAATTTCTTTAAAGTGTTCTAGTTTTTTGTCAAGAATTGGAAATTAATGAATAGTAAAAAAAAATAGTCACTGCTTGGTTCTAAAAATATGATTTAGAAGATATATTTAAACATGCAAGGTTGAGTTTCAAACTTCTATTGTTTGAATATTATACAGTGATATGGTTTGAAACACAATAGTTTATGTATTGGAGATTTATTGTAAATATTCTGAGATGAGTTTTGCATAGAGATATTATATGGATAGGCTTGTTGGTTCTCAATCTATCATGGAAAATTTATTTGATAACAAAGCATTTTAAAGTTTTTGGTTTCTATTTTGATGCTATACTTAAAAATGTAAAAATGATTGGTTATTAAAGAAACTATGATAAGTTATTTAAGTTTAAATATAAAGAATTGTAAAGAATTCAGTTGTGTCAAAGCTATCTATGTGAATGGCTTCATTTGAAATTTATTTTGAAGAATGCATGCAAAAATTATATATGGTCGTATAGGTTTAAGATGATGTTCAAGAAGTGAAATAGTGATAAAATTCTGGCAGAATATATCTATAAGATGAGTTTCATTTTGAAAATTTTATGAGTAATTTAATGTTGATATTTCATAAGTCATGATATGTTGGTTTTTATTTTTAAATTATGACAGTTAAAGATATATTATTTTTCAAGTTTTATTTTTATGAGAGTTTTTTTATTATTTAGTTACTTGGTTAACATGTGGAAAGATATGTGGTTTCACTTGATAGATACTTTTAATTAATAGAACTTTGTGAAAATGTTACTTTAAATTTTGATAATTGACTTAGTTTATATTCTCAGATGATTTTCATATAGTGAGAATAGAAAATCATGAAGATATGTCAGTTTTTACAAAAATAAAATTATGATATTATAATTCTATTTTGAAGTATTAGTTGGTTTTTAAGAGATATTTTGATGAAATCAAAATATAATATTACTAATCCAAAACTCAGAAGTTTTGGTTGAAAAATATTTCAAGAACACAAAAATAACATAGTAAAAATGAATTCTCTGAGAAGAGATGTTTGATTACTCAAGATCACAATACAACTATATGCTTGTCTTTGGGAAGAGATGCCTGATTTCTATTTCAGGTTACATCTTTATTTATACACATTTTTAAATTAGGGGGAGGATGTGGAAGGTCACCAATCTTAAGGGAGATTAAGTGGTTTGATTTCCACAATTTAAAACAATACAAAATTTGAGGAAGTACTATTTTTAGAAACTTACTATTTTTAGACTACACTATTAAAATTGAAATATGGGGCACTTTCATTGGGTTTTTGGGGGTCAAAATCCATTGATCAAATCTTAATTCCATCTCAATAAGTTATCCTCATTCTTAGCTTTCCAAAAGTTCAAATGATGAGTCAATTAGAGCTACGGTGCAAAAGTTATGGCTCTCAAAAGTTTTGTCATCAATTGGGGTGGAATCATCGCCCGAATTGTGGCCTGAATTGTTGCCCAGATCAATTATAATGGTGAATATTTTACATATTTGGAGTAATTTAAGTTATGTTTTAATCATTTGATAGTGAAGAGATTATTTTTCTGATATAGGAGTACAATTTGATTTCATATTGAATGAATATATAATGATTTTTCAGTCATGATAATCAATTTTTTTTAATATAGTTCAAATGGATAGGATGTCAAGATGGGATCAATTGAAATAAAGTAGAATTAATGATAACATTAGATATGGTTAGAATTTAGACAATGTGAATTAGCAGAAACCATGTAGATAATTCCCAAGGGGAGGTTTCAGGGATAAGAGATTTGGCCTTAGGTATGCTAGTAGACGTGTAGGATATCAATTCACTTTGATGTTAATGATCTTGAGTTCTATAATGTATTGATCAATTTACCTTTAAATCTTGCAAACTCTAGAGATAATATAAGATTTCATAGTTTTAGATTTGGTGTTAGGACTCATTCCCATAATAGTCCATCTCATCACTTGTAGAATAATCCATATCAATTGATAGTTTAGTCACCTACCCTGAAAATAATCTAGCTTGTTAGTGAGCCACACCATGTTAATGAATCCATTCAGGTTGATATTAAAGTAGAACATGCCAAAAACTTTGTTAATCTTGCCTTGCCTTCTATTTTCAATGATCCCTCATCATCTTAGTGAGATCCTATTTTAGGATGTAGAAAATTATGTTTGAAGGAGCCTATTTCAGCTTGCAAGAAATGTATTATTGAAATCCATCCAACCCCTTCAGATAAATGGTTAGATAATCATAATGACACATATAATCTAGTTGAGGTCAAATTTCTCAAGAGGATTAAGCTAGAGGTAGATGATCCCTCAAATGAATCAGGAGTGAATATGGTTCATCTTCCAGCAATTGACATGGAATATAATGAGTGTGTCAATGAGTAAGGGAATCTAGTGATTGAAATTCTTTCTAATTTTGATGATTATTGGATATTAGAAGGATAAATTTTCTTTTTAAAGTTAAACTTTTGAGCTAGTAGAACATAAGTAATTTCATTTTTAATACTTTGAATTTCAATTTTTAATATTTTGGAGATGATGGTTTGAAAGTACAATGGACTTTATTTTTTCTTTGGTGTGTGTGTGTGTGTGTGTGTGCGCGCGCGCGTGCTTAAGTAATTTTTTGAAAATGCTTTATGGTATTAATATAAATAGGAATTTGATTAAACTTTGATATATCTATTTATTTATTGATATATGTTATTCATTTTATTACTAATTGCTTTAGTTAATTTCTGCTCATTTCTTAATTTTGAAAGTAAATAATGAAACTAGCAATAGGGTGTGTAGAAGAATACCTGGTTAAGTGTGTGCAAGAATCCAAATGATTATGAGAACTCCTCTTTGACTAGAAAGGAATAACCTATAGACAAGAAAGACGATATAAAAGAGGTTATTAGATGGATGGTTGAGTGGACTACCTAGCATGAGCTATATCTAAGAAGTGTATTGCTTGCTCAAAGGCCATCAATCCACTATTATAATAATTAAACTAAAAATTATAAATTAAATATCTACTTACATAAAATAATTGAAATGAAAGACAAATAAATTAAAAGGCTAGTTAATAGAAAAATAACCAAAAGTAATAAAGACAATCAATACTTATGCTAGAATGGTTGGGGTATGATATAGAGAATTAGAAAAGGTATTATAATTAGGTAGAAAAATAAAAATTTAAGTTTGACTAGGGTGACAAGGTTGTAAATAGATTGCTCTATTTTTATGCCATAGTAACCATCAGTGCTCAGGTGAATTGTCAGTGATTTAGGCTAACTGTCAGTGGTTGGGTAATCATCAACAATTGAAGTGACCATCGATGGTTGTGCGAACTCTCAGTAATTACTTGTATAATTATGAAAATGATAAAAAAAGGTGTGGATTGTGTATTTAAGCAAATAGAGGTCTGTTAGAAGGCTGAGGGGTGGAAAATATGATATTGATGGGTCTGATAGGGCAAGAAGCTTAAAAATGAGATAAATTAGCAAAAATAAGTGAATGATACTTGATGGTGGAAGGTTGAAGTAATTTGGATAGAGTGATAGTAATTTAGCTTTTGAAAGTGATCCTGATAGAGCTTTAGGTCTCTAGTAATGTTACTTGATAAAATGATGCTAGATACCTATATGCAAGAGAATTTGGATACAATATAATGGATTATGGATCCATTTCACTCTCTCGTATTCTCCTTTTATAGGATGAAGTTGCTAATTAGGATGGGGGAAGTTATTAATTTGATAGGGGGATAAAGTTTCTCATTTACAATGTTTTAAATCTAGTTTTAAAATTAAGTTACCATTTAGGGAGATACTTATCTCACATAAAGTTTTCAATGCTTTAAAACTTTAAATTAGGCTTGGAGACCTAACCATCAATGGTTAGGCCAACCATCAATGGTTAGGTTGACCATTGATGGTTGAGGGGATAAAATAAAATGGGTTAAATCAATTTAAAAAGGGGTGAATTAAATGGTTTAGCTAAATGTGTTAAATAAGGGGTTTGATAGGGTTAAGTTAGTAAATGAGTCTAATTGACTAGTTGGTCCACTAGATGCGACGTTGGGTGAGGCTCAAAAAATAATTTTGAAATAAAAAATTATCATGTGTAATTTTTGAGTGTCTATATTTTGCCCCTTTTTATTATGCAACTTTGATCTAGCAATCTAAAAAACAAAAATGGATCACAGGTCAAGGTCTGGTTGCCCTATGTATAGGAGGAGGTGTTCAAGCTCAAACCTAGAGTTGATGAGTTGAAATTGAAATCAAGTTAGGGTTTTATAAATGATAAATGGGTTGTCACAAGGTAGGTGACATAAAATGGATTGGGAATTTGAAATGCAAACTTGTGCATAAAATATGACTAAGTATAATAGTCAAAATCATATAAAGATTAAAATTGATAATGTTGGTAAAAATAAGTTTAAATCTAGAGAAACATGTGATAAAGGTAATCAGTCCACAACATTGGGCATAGCTGATTAGGTTAGGTCTATCAAGCCATATAGATAGAGTCAGTGTTGTGCATAGGTATCTAGGGTAGGAACTGATCCTATGAAATAACATAATTGGTTGGGTTACACATAAGGTGGTATGAATTACAAAATTTCAACATGGCAAGGTTAATCATTGTAGTCAAAATAACCAAGGCAAGGTTATCACATAACATGTAAAAAATATGGGTCAAAATAATGAACATCAAGGTGGATGTGGTGTAATGGGTAGATGCTTTAATTAAAGGATGGTTGAGCTGACTCTATATGTACTAGGAAAATGAATGTTACCTATAGAGTTCCATAGATGTAATATCCAAAAAATCTTCAAGCCAAATATAGTTCTTCCAAAAGGGTTTTTAGTGAGGTGGGGTTTAGTAGAAGAGGGGAACAAAATAATATGGCACCCTAACCATCAACAGTTAGGGTATGCCCAAAGGATGATCATCGATGGTTACGTTGGTAGTCGATGTCCAAGAAAACATTAAAAAAACATAAGATAAAAAGTGAAATGGTAAGTCATATTCACCATTTTGACTTGGATTACATGATTCTTTAGGTGAATAGGATCATTTTTTCATTTTTAATTTGGTGGTTGAGGTGGTGTGGAGTGATTGGTGGATTTAGGGTGTGGGGTTGACTCAAGCAGTAGTATGATGGAGGGTGGACAAGGACATAATTAGGTGGTAGTATGAGGGATTCAACCATGACAATGTTTATATAATGAGGTATGGGCTATTTTTAAATTTATATTATAACTAAATTTATTGTTTTAGAGTTAAATGTGAGTGGGTTGAATTAGGTTATTAGTGTTTTAAACTGGTTTTGGTAAAATGATGGCCTAGTTTCATGTTTTGGATGATGTTAGGTGATTTAGTGGGTTAACTCGAGAGTTGGATTGTTGTTTGTTTGTGTAATGGGTTGTAGGAGAGTAGTAGGTAGTGTGTTTTATGAATTGAGGTATGTTGTTGAGGTTTATAGGGTCTAGGGTTTGAGGGTTTCACCATCAGTGGTCACATACAATGATCATCAACAGTTTAACCTAGCTATTAACCATCAAACTTGGGGTAAAAGGGTCCATAAGAGGACTATCGATGGTTCTATGAACTATCAGTGGTCGAATGGTTTGGTGATGGGGTAGTTAAAAATTTATAGAAAAGATAGTAATTTGGTTACAATTGTTAATATTTTGAAAGTTATTATTTGTTAAAGTGTTTAAAGTTTGTAAATTTTTAAATATGAAAGTTTAGAAAATGGTTATAGTGTTTTTGAAAGGTGGAAAATTTTGGTAAGGTTAGTAAGGTTGTGAAAGATGTTAAGGTTTTATAAAGTGTGAAAAGTTTGTAAGTTTTGAAAGTTTGTTAAAGGGTTGTGACATTTGTAAAGGCTGTAAGAGAGGTGTTAAATTGTTTAAAAAGGTTGAATGTAGGTTTGATAGGATGAGATGGTAAAAAGGGTTAGTAGGTAAAGTTAAGCAAGAGAAATGTTAGGTGTTGAAAATGATGTGTTAGGGACAGTGTGTGAAAGTTATATTGAAAGTTATGTGGAGTAGAGCAATTGTTTGCTATAGAATCATAAAGGTGTTACTAATAATGTTAAAATTTGTGTGAATAAAGGTAGAGGTTGGTTTGAGTGCTAGAGGTAATAGGTGAGGTTGGAAGAGGAGGAAAAATGTGGTCATAGGGTGGTATGTAATGTCATTTTTACTAAGTAGGAATTCTAGTTTTAATATTTTTTAGGCCTGAGAGTGGATTCAGATTAGGGATCAAGTCCCTTATATTTTCATTGAGGTTTGAGATGTGCTGAAATTGGAGGAGTGGGGATAATTGAATTCTTTGGCAACTCAAAGAAGGCTAGTGGTTTTTGCTTGGTACGACTAAGATAGAAAGAGTTAATCCAAAACCTATTGGTAAATGATAGGGACCCTAATTTACTTAAATTTTATGTTATTTTTTTAGGTTCATTCCCCCATATTTATTAATAATCGCTAAGAGTGCATGGGGTCTAATTTATAGCCTATTCATCTAAATAGGGTCTAGGTTTTCCTCTATTTCTTTGCTTTAGGATTCAATGGGGAAGAATATATGAAGATAGTCAAACTATGTGCGATGGTCTATTATAGTCACCTACCATGACATATGAATATGATTGTGGCCCTCATCTAGAGATAGGACTTGGCCACAAACACATTCCTATTACTGATGAGGGAGATGTAAATTTTCCTAGAGGACATTCAGTTCATCACATGAATACCCATTTAGGGGGAGTTAATCTACCATATAGAGAATGAGGAGATCAACTATTATATGGATTTGATGTATGGGGTAGATCAGGTACATGATTAGTTTCACTTAGGTGGATTCAACTATAGAAGCTTATATTATAGGGTGTGTGTATACATGTATTTAATCATGATGATGATGATGATGATGATGATGGTCATGTCCTACTTCATGGTGCTAGATTCAAGCAATAGTCGCTTCCCATACCTATTACTAGGGGTACTGGTGGAGATGGTTTTGGGGAGGATTATATTTTGATGGGCCCAAATGTTGTTAGTGAAGATTTATAGAGAGATTTGGGGCTTTAGATCATGTAGGTGATATGGGATTAGCATGGGGTTCATGATTTATTATTGGGTGTACAAACATATTTGGGTATTGAGGCTTGTGGGGACACCCTAGGATGGATTTATCTAGGATCCATTTCTAGTTGGTTTCACAAGATGAAGAGGTGACTATGTATTGACAGGTGTTAGTGGTGGTTGCTACAACATTGAGTGGTTTTGGGGTGCCTTGGAGGGTCTAGTGGAAGTTGAAATAGTATGGAGGCCATATGTAAGTTGGCCTAGGTGGTTAGGACACAACTTTCATACTTTATCTTTACAGAGCTGGCGTTAGATCTATGGGAGATGGGATGGCGAGAAAAAGATGATCCCATTCAATTGAGTGAAGTGGTAGTTTGGATTGTTACAAGGGATCCCACCATATTTCCCTAGATATAGAAGAGAGGATGTAGAGTTCCTTCTCCTAAAGCCATAACCACAACACGTCATTTTGAACTATGAGGAGTTACTAGTGAGATCTCCTATAGAGATGTTAGTGTTATAGATGGGTATGTGGCCTAGTATCAGGCCATATATGTAATGGTTAACTTTGGATGGGGTGATGGGGGTTAGAAACCTATAGACATGGATGGGGAAATAGTAGAGAGTGGTTGACCAGAGGGATAGGCACATGTAGCACTAAAGTGGCATAGGTCCAGATTACTAGATTATAGGGGTAGGTGTCCACATTACAGTCTCAGGTTGTCACCTTGTAGGGGTGGGTTGTGACTTTGATATGAGAGCATGATATAGTGAGGACTTCCCTAGATTTAGTTATTCAAGAGAGAGACTCCTTAAGATAGAGAGTAGGAGTGGTTGTGGTAGTATCAAGAGGACCACCTAAGACAATTCTAAAGACACAATACTTAACCATTATTCATGAGTTCATATATTATGAGGTGATAGTGTTGGCATAGTTGCCACTGGAGATGAAATATGGAGAGTATAAGGCCACTTTAGTAGGTGTTCCATATATAGCTACTCCAAGATAGTGGGATTCAATAGTTGGTTAGATTGGGGCATCAAGGAGACTACCACCAGATAGTATTAAAGGTACAAGTGGAAGTGGAGCTAGTAGTAGTGGTATGCGTGGTAGTGGTTATGGTACCCCAAGGGCTTGATTTTTTTAGCTTTTAGTGTTATGGATGTATATTGTTTTGATACCAGCCTACGTGATGATGATGCAAGATGTTTATGAGAGATATTAATACAATATGACATGTATGACCTTATTGACATATATATATATATATATATATATATATATATATATATATATAAGACCACCACCAGAGAGTAGTATAGGTACAAGTGCAAGTGGAGCCAGTAGTAGTGGTATGGGTGGTAGTGGTTTTGGTACCCCAAGGGCTTGATTTTTTTAGCTTTTAGTGTTATGGATGTATATTGTTTTGATACCAGCCTACGTGATGATGATGCAAGATGTATATGAGAGATATTAATACAATATGATGTGTATGACCTTATTGACATATATATATGATGGTTATGTGTTGATTATGTTGATTATATTGTTGATAGTTGATTATATTTATGACATGTTGACATATGATTATTATGTTATGATGTTTATGATGTGCAGTTGATTATGTATTAATGTATTATGATGATGATGATATAGATGTAGGTTATGATACTGATGTGGTTATGTTTATGGATTAGGGATGACATATATGATGTTGATGTTTATGTGGAATCTTTAATTTAGGTATTTGATGATTTTGAGGTTGTGTTTAGATAATACATTGATGAATATGATGGATGATTGTGATTTTTTTTTATATAATGATAAGAATGGAAACATGACTTTGATTAGATGCTTGAAATTTTTAGTTTAGGTGATGCTTGGTTCATATAGAGTTGAGGATGTGTTTGTTCATGATCATGAATATATGATATATGGGTGTTGATGATGTTGTTTATGAGATGATTGTGAGAATGTGGTTTATGGATAGGATGAGGATGTAAGTGTGTTCATTGATAAATATTTCTTAGAGATAGATAATGTCATAATGTGATGATGTTGTGAATTTTTGTAAGGATGATGTTGAAGATGTTTGATGAACATAATATGTTGATATGATGTTATTGCTTATAGTTTATGATTTTTGATGTATTTTTTATTGTTAAGATATGGCTCATGGTTTATAATGTTATGATGTATGCATATAATTGCACTATTGAGAATGATGTTTGAATGTTTGGATATGATATGTGATATGAGTGAATAATAGAAGTGCCTAAAGTAGTTATAGGTAAAAAACTAAATGGGAGAAAGAGATAAGTATTAGATAAAACACAGAGAGTGAAAAAGAACCAGATTGTATTCGTTGCATATATTCCATATTTGAACAATACAAGAAGGATTATTAAATAGGCAAAGAAATGAGCCACCCAATAAACATGTGAGAAGGGTGGGTAAAAAAACAAACATTGACTAGCATGAAAATAGATAAGCTTGTTAAACAAACTAACCTCTTAACCCAAATGGTTAAGGTAACTAACCATAGACTTATTACCTTATCCAATAACCCAAGGTAAATACATAATTACACTAAAACCCTCCCTTAATGATAAAAATAGAAACAAGACCAAGTTTATCTCTAAATTTTATGAACTTGTCTGTACCAAGTGGTTTGGTCATTATAACAGCTGACTACTCTATAGTGGGGTAGTAAAAGAGATTGATGTCTTCATTTGTAATCAACTATTAGATATAATGATGGTGAAACTCAATTTGTTTGGTCCTGGCATGGAATAATGGATTCTTCACCATCTTCAAAATACTTTGGTTGTCACAAAAAATTAGAGTATGCTTTGATGACTCAAATTGAAGATCCTCTAAGATTTTCTTTATCCACATAGTTTCACAAGCTGCACTAGCCATAACTTTATACTCTAATTCTATTGAATATAATGCCATTGTAATTTTTAGTTTGCTCTACCATGAGAAAACTCCTAAACTAAGATTGAATACATAGCTTGTTGTAGATTTTTTTGAATTTATTGATCTTTCCCAATCAGGGTTTGAATATCCTAAAAGCTTAAAATCTATGGACTTCTCATATAGTATGCCAAAGTTAAGATTACGTTTGACATATCTTAATACCATTTTTGTAGCTAACCAATGTACTTCCTATGGTTTATACATGAAATGAGATAGAAAACTCACTGAAAAACAAATATCCGATCTAGTGGTAGTGAGGCAAATGAGACTACCCACTAGTTATCAATACATCATTTCATTGATTGGATGTGAAGTAGTGTTAGTTAAAATTTTAACTCCAAATTCCATAAGTGTGTGAGTCAGATTACAATCCATCATTCTAAAACTTTATAGTAATGATTTGGCATACTTATTCTATGACATGAATATAACAAATCACCTTGCCAAAACTCAATACCTAAATAGTATTTCAATAGTCCTAAGTATTCAAGTCAAAAGTACAGAAAATATCAGCCTTCATTTACTAAATGAGACTAACACTACTCCCAGTGATGGATATATCATCAACATATACAATGAGAATCAAGATATCATCATCAGATACCTTTACATAGAGATTTGGTTCAGAGTTACACGTTTTGAAACTAGACTCCCTAATTTATGTATCCATCTTCATATACCACGCTTGAGGAGCTTGCTTAAGCCCATACAAGGAATTGATCAACCTGTAAATAATATGTTATTTATGATAAACCCAAAAAACCTATGGTTGAACCATGTAGACTTCCTCCTCTAGATCTCCATTCAAGAAAGCACTCTTGAAATTCATTTGGTGCACTTGCCATCCAAACTGAGCAACAATAGTAATAGTCAAATGAAAAGTTACCATATTTTTAGTAGGATCAAAAGTCTCTTCATAATCAACCCCTTATTTTGCATAACCTTTTGCAATAAGTCTGGTTTTGTGTTTGTTTAAGGAACCATCTGCCTTGAATTTTACCTTATAAATCCATTTACAACCAATGGATTTATTTCCTAATGGTAGCTTTATGATCTCCCAAGTCTTATTTTTCATCAAGGAACCATATTCCAATTACAAGGTTGATTCCCACTCATGCTTCCCTTTGGCCTCTAAAAATGAATTAGGCTCAAATACATGTGAAACAATAGTTGTTAGAGAAAAATTGTCATGCTCACCTCTATTACCAAATTGCTTTCCTAATCTCAATCTTCTTCTTTCCACACCTTGTGGCAAGTTTCCTTCTTTTAGAATTTCCATTATGGAAGAATACCACTTTGGCTTCTTTGGTTGTTCTTATGGAACCTCATAACGACTTACATCAATTCACTCACTGGAATGTGATTATACTAGTGAACTAGAATCCTACTTAACTTTCACACCACAACTTATAATAGAATCATCTAAAGAAAACAAAGGCTCAATATCTAAAATTGTACCAATTATTGTGAAGTATGACATCTATTCATTTACTATGACATCTCTATTTACCATAAATTTTTTAGTAGAAACATCAAGTAATATTTAGGCCTTTGACTACTCATTGTACCCAAAAAACATGTATGCTTCACTTTTCACATCCAATTTACTTCTCTCTTGAATAGGAATAACTACAAACACAACCAAAATTTCTAAAAGCACTTACATCTAGAGTTCAACCTGACCAAGCCTCCTTTGGAGTCATATTCTCCAATGTCTTTGTAGGATTTCTATTGAGGATGTACACTATCGTGTTCATTGCTTCTGCCTAATGTCTATATGGGACATTTCTAATTTGGACCATATATCGAGCCATGTTCATCATTTTCCTATTTTGCCTTTCCACAACTCCATTTTGCTATAGATTGTAAGGGGTCCTGTATTGTATGTGTTGCCTTCAGTGGCACAAAACTCCTTAAACTATTTTGAGATGAACTCATCCCCTTTATCTATTCTAAGATATTTCATAGATCATCCTACCTATTTTTCAACCATAGATTTCCAAGTGAGGAAGTTATAAAAATAATAAAATTTATTCACCAGAAAGTATACCCACTTTTTCCTATAGAAATCATTGACCAACAACAAAAAATAATGAGCTCCAAAAGGGGTAGGTGTTTGTATTAGACCATTCAAGTCTGCATGTACTAGATCTAATACTCTATTTGATCTTGAAGCTTTATCAGCATCAGATGAATGTCTAAATTATGTCCTCAACTAATATCTAATACATACATGATGACTATCCTGAATAGAAGGAATCCCCTTAACCATCTTAGTCTTGTTCAATGTAGTCAAATACTAGAAATTCAAATGCCATACCTTTCATGCCATAGTGAACTTGTGATATAAACTATTGTAAGTGCACTTTCCTTTTCCCTATATGGATCTACAAGCTCATACAAGCCTTTCTCACCAATCCCAACATCAATAATCTTGTTATCTTTGGTAGTGACTAGACATTGTTGCCCTTGAAACTTTACAACAAAATAAGATTTTGAAGTGATCTCACTAATGGAAAGTAAATTTGTGTTCATATCAAGCACATACCTAATATTCTTAAATGTATACCAAACTACACCATTAAAATTGATCTAAACATTACCATATCCTTTCACAAAATGAGTCCTACCACCTCCCAAAGATATAGATTCATTATTTTTATCATTTTCAATAAAATCCACATACCAATCCTTATGGCATGTATAATGGTGAGATTCCCTTGAATTAAAGTACCAAGCTTGATGTATCTTAGAATTACCACTAGAATCATGAAAGCAAAATTACGAGATGATTCCTCACCTTCACCTTCAGTTACATTCGCATGATGAGATTTCTTTCTAGGGTTAAACATATCCTATTGTCTTTTCCTATAATCTTTCTTAAGGTGACTAGGTTGCTTACAGTAAAAATATTTACACTTAGATATCTTATTTAAATCACTTACTTATGAATTTTTTGTTGGAGAACTAGTAGTTTTACCAAACTGCTCACCCTTTGCCTTGATGAAGAATGCACTCTCTATAGAAGTAGATGTAGACAACATTGTCTGCTCCTATCATCTCTCCTTCTACAATATCAATGTGGATAAATTTTCAAAGTCTAAAGTCTATGTTTCAATAATCATGTGTAAAGACTTCATAAATGATTCAAATGAATGTAGAAGATTATTCATAATTAGAGAAATCAAATCCTCATCAACAAGATTTTCCATAGCCTTCAACTGATCACTAATGTGCTTGATCTGTAAGAAAAACTCAAAAATAGAGCCACCTTCCTGCATCTTAATATAAAATAACAAGTTTTTAAAATACAATACCCTACTAGCTTCAAATCTATAGTATTTAGAAGTAAGACTAGTCCATAAAACTGATTCAATTGTCACATTTCTAACCTTTGAGATTAGATTATCTACTACTCATAGTTTCATTAACATAAGATCCTCATGATGAATTTTATCGTAGTCATCAATACTTGTGGTAGGCTTTTTCTCTTTATCAAGCACTATTTAATTAAGATTCTGATATTCACATGTCATCAAAATCTTGTGTCTCAACATACTAAAATTTTTGCCTATCAATTTTTGTGAATTTGGCAACAAGAGGTGTTGTAAACTAGTCATTTTGACTTAGTTTTGCAAAAAATGTAAATATTAGAAATATTATAATGAATTTACACAAAATTCTTCCTACCCACTTATTCAAATCATAAGCTGGTCAATACCTCCAATTTTTAGCAAAAAAATCAACACTATTTTGTAAATTTTAAACTTTTCATCTTTAAAACCACAAAAAAATAGACAAAAACAATTAAATCAAGAGATCTACAACTCCAATTTCAAAAATTCCTTTTCTATTAACATCTAGAAAACTTCAGATGCAGATTCTAGATAAACTACTTAGCTAAATTAGATGTTGTCAAATCTAATGAGATTTTTTTAAACTAAATTATTTAAGATCCCTCACACACCAAAAATAGTACCTGAATGAAAATCTAGTCTCTTCCCCAAATCATACAAAAATGACCAACCAAAAAACTTCAAATGTAGTTTTCAGTCAAAATACTCAACAAAATTTAATTTCATCTAATCCAACAAATGAATTTTGAGTGAAAGAATTTTATAGAAATAAGAATTATAAAAAATAGTGATCAAATGAATTTTTGGGATTTTCTTCCAAGTTAAATGGCTGGTCATAGGAAAAAAATGAATTTCTTCCTCTCATGGCTCTCCATCAGGTGCTTCATGCTCTTTCTTCATAATAACATCCTCGCTTGCTTCACAAACTTCCTCCCAAACTTCCTAAACCATAATTTCTAATTACCATATTAGATAAAACATAGAGAGTGACAAAGAATAGGATTGTATTCACAATATACATTCTATATCTGAATAATACAAGAAGGCCTATTAAATAGGCAAAGAAATGAGCCACTTAAAAAACATGTGAAAAGGGTGGGTAAAAAAACTAACATTGGCTAGTATGAAAATAGCTAAGACAATAGTAAACAATAACCTCTTAACCCAAATGGTTATGGAAACTAATCATATACTTATTACCTTAGTCAATAACCTAAGGTAAATACATAATTACACTAACAATAGGAGTTATGAGACATACATCCATGAATAAATAATGATATGGTAAGAAAGGCATGATGATGTCATTGAAAAGGCTTGACAAAACTAAAGATAAATTGGCTTAATGAAAATAATCCTTTCCAATGCTTTACATGAGCAGCTTTGATAAAAAAAGAAGGTATTGGGGTTATTTTGCATCAAGTAAGCTCATAGTTCCATTATCTTAGAGAATTGGAGAAGGGAAAGTAGGTGATAAGTATATGGTGGAATTGGAAAGGGGTAATATGGGAACTTGATGTTATTTATCTTTCCCCTCCTCTAGGTAACCAAAGAAACTTAATAAACAAGCCCATGCCTTAATATAATGTGTAGACTGATCAATGCAGGAAGTCTACTAATGCCATATGTAAAAGTGGATTGCAACTTGCTTGATTTTTATTTTAACATATGGTTACTTATTGATTTTATTGTTTTGATAGAGTTGGTGAAGCTGATCAATGCGGGAAGCTTAAAATATTTGATTTGTTTTAGCCATCCTTCAAGGGACTGGTCTAAAGATGGATTTTTATAGTTGTCTTTCAAGGGAGCAATCTATTTTTAAGTAACTTTTAGGTGTTGGGTAGCTATCCTTCAAGGGAGTAGTCTAAAATTCCAAAGATATGGACCAATTTGATTTTGATATTTTGGGGCCCAATTTGATTGTGAATTCTAGTTTTAGACATATACAAGTCTATTTAGGCTTATAGGTCTACTTTATGGAGGTAATACTTTTAGTATAAAAGGCCAATGATGGAGGATGAAGGAAAGTGGTTTTATGAGACAACTATTCATGAGATTCCATTTTATTAAAGATGAAAAGTATCCATTAAAACCATGGCATGAGTAGAGCTATGGTATCCATGCTTAGGATTGGACTATAACTGTGATGGATAATCACATAGTTTTATGTTGTAATAAATTGTCCCTAATAATATTAGGGATAGGTAGGTAAAAGGGAGGTGAAAATATCATAAACCAAAGGATTAGACTAAGTTAGACACAAAGGTGGGTTCATTCCCTCTTTCAATAATATAAAGAATGAAAATATGGAGCATTGAGAGGCTCAGGTTCTAGTTTACCTTCAAGAGAGGATAAATGATAAGCTCATGATCCATACTTATGGGTTATGATATAGGGTCAAAGACAATTGAAAGCAAACTTTCCATTTTTAATTTTCTCTATATCAATTACATGTTGGTTTTCCTTAAGAATGAGGTCTCTTATATTGAACTCTCACTCTTTTAGGTGTTTGTTGTATGCATTCTTGATTCATTCTTGATAAACACGAAGTTGATTAAGTGTTGAGGTGATGTTTGTCAATAAGTTCAAGAAGCATGAGACATTCTTGATGATAGTCACTCGTAAAAAGAATTTCATGTAAGATATGTGAAGAGATGGAATCTAGAATTTGAGAGGCAAGACAAACTATGCACCAAAAATGAGAGAGAAAGGGGTAACACCCATAAATGTTTGAATGCTAGTGCAATAGGCCCATAAAGTGAAAGGGATGTGTAAGTGTCAATCTTCACCTACAATATTTACTACTTTGGTGAGCATTTTGATGAGAGTTTTGTTAGAAGCTTCTACCTATCTATTGGCTTGTGGATGATAAGATGAGGAAGAGCTTAACTTGATGCTAAAAGTATCATAGAGACCTTGTAATTTCTTGTTTTTAAAGGATTTTCCATTATTAGTGATGATCTTATAGGGAACACTAAAGTGACAGATGATATGGTGAGAGATGAAATCGATAATATTTTCATCTTTAATTGAGATAAGAGGGATGGCCTCCACCCACTTAGTGAAATATTTGGTAGTAATAATGATATATTGATGTCATTGTGAATAATGGGGATTGATTTCCCCAATAAGGTCAAGAACCCATTGTGAGAAGGGCCAATAATATTTAGATACTTGAAGGATATGGGGAGGTGCATGATGTGATTTAACATGTTGTTGACACTTGACATACTTCTTTACATAGTCTCAATATTCTTGATTAAATGTGGGCCAATAGTAGCCAAGTCAAAGGATATGCTTAGTGAAAACTAGGCCACTAAAGTGTCCCCCATAGACTCCATCATGCATTTCCTTGGTATCATGATAAGATTTTTGGCTATGCAGACAATGGATAAGGATTCCATCAAAGCCATGTTTGTAAGAGATTCCCCCTATTATGGTGCAATGAGAGGTACCCTAAACAAAATCTCTTTAGGCATTCTTCAAAAGGTAGGGAGGAATAATGCCAAGGTTAAGGTAGTCAAAATTTTGGTCATACCAAATGTCAGAAGGAGATGTTTACACACTAAAAATGATAGGAATATTAGAATTCATATATGAAGGTTTGATATAATGATGGATGGTAATAAATAGT
Source organism: Torreya grandis (assembly GCA_037957365.1). Taxonomy (NCBI): domain Eukaryota; kingdom Viridiplantae; phylum Streptophyta; class Pinopsida; order Cupressales; family Taxaceae; genus Torreya; species Torreya grandis. The sequence continues at coordinate 331,552 of JARHVA010007341.1, forward strand.
TTAGATTCAATAGGCTGAGATGGGATTTGGGAAGCAATGAATGCCATTGTGTCTGTGAACTTGTTTGTAGATTGAGGAATTGATTGAAAAATGTGATGATTAAATGATTCTAAGAGTACATCCATGAGTTGTTTTTACTTTAGGAGAACGTCATTTTTACATTGATAAGATCCATTGACCTGGTTGTTGATTAGTAGTGAGTTACCAAAGACACCAATTATTTTAATTCCTAAGGCTAGGGAAGTTTGGAGACATATGACTAGGGATTAATATTCAGCCATGTTATTGGTGCATTTGAAGTCAAGTTTAATAGAGAGGGAAAGAGGTTCACCATTAATGAGAATGATAATGATTCTAACACCCCCACCATATTAGCATTTGGAACTATCAAATAACATGGTCATTTGGTAGTTGGGTTCTTCCTAGGAAATATTTATGATGGACTCATCTAAAAAGGTAAGAGGAATTGGTTAATTTTCTAGTAGAGAGAATTCAACCAATTGGTCAGTGATGACCTACCCCTTAATAGAATTTTTTTAAAGGAATTCAAGGTCAAATTCAACTAAGAGCATGAGCTACTTAGCCATACTCTGATTTTGGTATGGTTTAAAGTGTATATATTTGAGTGGATTAGTGTTGGTGATGACATATGTTTTATGATTAAGAAGGTAGTGACAGAGTTTGGAGGCCATGAAGACTAAGGTGAGGCAGAGTTTTTTGGGATGGGTATATTGAGTCTAATATTTGATGAGGGTGTGGTTGATGTAATAGATGACTTGTTCTTTGTTCTGTTCATCATGATGAGTAAGCATTGTTCCTAGGGAATGGTCCATGGTGGATATATATATATATATATATATATATATATATATAGTTAAAAGGGATGACCTTCCTTAGGAAGAATGAGGATAAGTGGAGAGATAATATATTCCTTGATTAAATTGAAGGCTTGTTGACATTCTTTGGTACACTTAAAATAAGTTTATCTCTTTAGGAGATAGTGAAAGGGTTGTCATTTATCTGATAACTAGGAGATGAAGTGATAGATGGATTGAATTTTATCCTAAAACATCTAGAGTTGTGTAAGGTTAATAGGAGGAGGCATTTATAATATTGATCTAACTTTAGTTGGGTCTATTTCAATTCCACAAAGAGAGATGATAAAGCCAAGGAGCTTTCTTGATAAGACTCCAAAAATACATTTCTTTGGGTTGAGCCTAACATGATAATGGATTAATAGTTCAAATGTTATCATGAGATTGGTTAGGTGATCTCTGTGTTGTTTGGATTTCCCAAAGAGTCATCCGCAACATCCTCTAAAATTTTATGGATGAGATCATGAAATATATAGGTCATGACATGTTGATAGGTTGCTCTAGCATTTTTAGACCAAAAGGCATGACCCTGTAATAGAAGGTTACCCATGGGGTGATAAAGGAAGTTTTATGTTAATCTTTGGGAGTGATCAAGATCTAGTTATATCTTGAGAAATAATCCATGAGAGACAACATTTTGTGGTTGATTGTAAGATCAACAAGTTGGTCAATGTTTGGAAAAGAAAATTCGTCCTTTGGGCAAGAAAGGTTAAGATCAAGAAAGTTGATGCAAAGGCAAAGTCCCCTATGGTTTAGTGATGGGAATGATGTTAGAAACCTATTGTGGATACTAAATAGGCTGGATGAAATCGATGGATAAGAGACATTGAAGTTATTCTTTTATAAGAAGGGCTATGTGAGGATGCATTTTACAAAGCTTTTGTTGAACTGGTTTAGTCTCTGGACATGTAACAATGTTGTGGAGGGAAACAAAAGGATCAATTCCAGGAATATATTGATAAGACCAAGAAATTTCTATGCTAAAGTCATAAACAAAATTAGGGTAATCTCTTTGTTCCTCAAAATTTAACTATTGGCCAATCTTAATGATATGGGGGTTATCCTGAGCACCCAAGTTGACATCTATAGTGGATTCATTCAGCATAGTTTGATTCTTAAGAGGGAGAGATTTATGAATTGAATAATCCCCCACACTAAGGTAGGTGAGAATAGAATCATCATCCTGATGTTGGATGGTATTGATGGTAGGAGAATCTTGTTTAATCATTTTAGGATGGATGAGAGGAAGGGTTTTAGTTTGACTATCCTTTTGATAGGTTAGGGGGCTTAAAATAATGGTATTGATTAAAAAAACGTTAGATGGGATGATTTTAGATTCCTTAGATTTGGAGGGAGATGGGTTTGGTGATTAAAGTTCTTTATTGATGATGACAATGGGTTTTGGTGATGTGGGTTCTTATGGTGACATAAACCCAAGGTCAAAGGACTCATGAGCTTTTTGAGTTTTGATTATGGGTAACTCATGAGGTCCCTATTCATAAGACCTATACCAAACCCCTTTCATGCACACCAGTGAAGGTAAGCTTTGAAAAAGGTTGGTTTGTTGAGATAAGAAAACTTGGAGGTGAATGGTTAGATAGATGAGGCAGTGGTGGGACCGAGAAGTGGCTGATCTAGCCCCCATAGATAAAGTTTATTTGATGGTTGGGGAGCCCAAATGGGTTGAGGGTTCTGATGTTAAGATAGTAATAAGGGTCATGTTTGAGGTTTCCATACTATTAAGGAGAAGGGAAATCATCCAAGGCCAAAAGATGATATTCCCCAAGGGAGAGATGATGAAATATAGATTTTAAGGGGTCCTCTACAAGAATTTGGGAAGAAGGAATAGATGGGATAGTTGAGGTTTCATCAATGGTATGAGTTGTAGAATTTCTAGTAGTTAATGGTGAAGTGGATGAGGGAGGAATAAGAACATCATTAAGCTGATATGTCATATTGCAAGTGGTAAAGGGACTAGGGTCAACTTTGATGCTAACAGCTTGACTTTCATATTCAAATTTGACACATCAGTGTAAAGTAGAAGGGACATAATTCATAGCATGGATACAAGGGAATCTAAGTAAAACATTATATTTAAACTCACCCTTTACAACATAAAAAAATTTAGGAAATGTTTAAGATCCCAAACAATTATGGAGGAGAATTGTGCCTAAGGTAGTATCCATGGTATCATTAAAAGAGTGAAGGACCACTAAACATTTTGACATGATGTTCTTGGGTAACTAAAGTTGATCATAATCATGGAAGTAAATAATGTTGATGCTATCTCCTTCATCAATCATTAACCTTTTAATGTAGATGTGATTGATGTATGCTATGACAAAGAGGGGAGGATCAAAATCCTTAGGATGAATAGGAGTTACCTCAAAATCTTGAAAGGTGATGAGGAAAAAAAGATGGAAAGCTCCCACAAAGGGTGCAAGAGGTTGAGGTTCATTTGGTTAAACCTATATAGATTTCAGATCTTCCATCAGTGCCTGATGATGGTGAGGTGAGGTGTTGATTAGTTAATAAAGAGTCGTCTTCACTAGGGTTTGATGAAGTTGTTTCAACATGATACATTGGATAGGTTCAAGAGGGTTAGAGATAGAGGGTCTCAAAATGGACACTTTGAGTTTTGGTGGTTGTGATGGTGATTATAAAGGTGTTTGGGTTTTGTTGGAGGTCTGAGGGTTTATAGGGTATGTCCATGGGATGGTTATTTTGGCTTTTCCCTCATCTTTCTGTTAGGCCTAATATCAGATAACCATATGAATAGTGTGGATAAGGAGGTTTGATGTTTACTTTGATTTATATTATTCACTCTTAGGTGGGAGTGGGGGAGTAAGTGATTATTAGATATATTGGTTAAGTAGTTGGGTAGATAATGGGCTCAAAGGAGGTTCCTCAAATAGATCATCTTCATCCAAAAGGTTGTGGACAAGTGTTTGGAGAGATTTTTAGTTCTCTGTATCATGTCTAGGAGTCCTATGGTAAAGGAAAATCAAATTATCATTGAACCATGTTGGTTTAAGACATGTAAGGTCAAAAGGCTTTATTGGAGGTAAGATAATAGAAGATGTTTGTAACAACCTTTATAAAATGATTGAATAGGATTCAAGCAAAAGTGTTGGAGGTGATGGTATTTTGGTTTTAAGTGTAGGAACCTTCTTGGGCATAGGATTTACCATTGAAGTTGTAGTTGGAGGAATGGTTTTATTAGGTATTTGAAATTGCTTATTTACATTTGGTTTAGAGGTTAAATATTTGGATATGGAAGACTTGGATGATGAAGGTTTAGCTACAAGTGGGTAAGTAGAGGTATATCAGCTAGTTAAAAGTGATGGAGAATTAGAGGGTTTGATGGGTGTAGGTAGATAAAAGGGACATGGTTTATTAGAGGAAGAATATGTAATTGTTATGGTATAAGGATGGGATCCTAAGATGGAATGTAAGTGGAAAGGAGACGCTATGGGTCTAGTTCAAGGTGGAGGTTTAGGTAACTCTACCTTATTAGTTGGTTTAGTTAGATTTTCCTTTGGTGAACTAGATGGTGTTAAGTCAAACTTCAAAGTGGGTGAGTGTGGCTAGGTGTGGGAATAATTCCTATATTCTTGATTGGTATAATAAGGCATGAGAGGTTTTGGCAATGTTAAGTGGAGGTGGTTGGGATTACTTACTTATGGTTTTGGAAGAGGCATTTGGTTAAGGGTTAATAATGGGTTTAAGTGTATATTCAAGTGAAGTTAATGATTCAAATTTATTTTGGTAAGGGAGACAAAGACGATGCCAAAAGGTGGCTCTATCAAAGTTTGGTTGAAATGTGAACTCCAGACTTTGTACTGGTCTAAAAAAGGCCTTGTAGATGAGTTTGGTTCCTTGATCATTGGTTTCAAAGAGTAAGCCCCTAAGTGAAGAAGAAGGCATGGTATTTTCATCTATATTCTATATGGGAGGTTCCAAGATTGATAACTAGGTGGATGAGGTAATATTATCTTGTGGGATGGTTTTCAAAGAGGAAAAGGATGGTTTTATGATGAGGGAGGTAGGTGTGGTGTCCTCAAGTGAGGGAATGGGCATGGTTGCTTCCTTTTTTTGGGTGCCCAAAAAAATGGAGGGTAGTTCTTCCACTACTTCCATGAGTGAAATGGGGGAAGAAATGGTTGAGGTAATGGTCTCCTCAACAATGGGCTCATTAATAACAATGTTGAGTGTATGTGCTTCATGAGAATGAGATGGCTCACATTTTTTGTCATGATGATGGTTAGAAGGGCTGTGATTAGGAAAAGGTTTGTATAAGATTTCAAGAGATTGATTAAAATGGGCATTGGGATTATAAAATACCATTTCTCTATTATCCATTAAGCTTCAGACAAGAATTTTGAAGGTATTTCATCTACTGACATCATGTCCAATAACTTGGTGAAAGGTAAAATGGTCATTATCATTATACCAACTAGGCATAGGGTAAGAAGCATCAAATTTTTTGGGTGGTTTGATATGTGTAAGTTGGATGATGTTGGCTTTGATTATTTTATCCAAAATAGATGCATAATACTCCTCTGTGAGAGTATATTATTTTTGAGGGGCTCAGTTTTGGTTTTAGTTTTATTGGTTAGAAGGGTTGGAAGAATTACTTGGATGGGATTGGTTGACAGTTGGTGGGGGAGTGGTTTTTAGGATAATTGAGTTTGTAGATGCCTTTGTTTTGGTATTGGATTGGTTATAAGTTTTTGTAGAGGGAGGGTCATTGGATTTAAAGGTAGAATTCTTGTTCCACAGTTTCAATTTTCATTCATTAATGGCTCAATTTTCAAGTTTACGTGTCATGGTGAATGCCTCATCAAATTTTATAAAAGTTTGAACTTGAAGATTAGGGGTAATATGTTTCACACAAACATAAGAGAAGATATCAATAATTTAAAGATGGGTTAATGAGAAAGAAATTTGGTTGATGAGGCCTTTCCATCTATCTACAAAATTAGGAATTGACTCATCATCAAATTGTTTAATAGAGTAGAGGTAATAATAGAAACCTTTTTAGTTATATTTAATGAGAAATGTTCTAGAGATATTTGGATAAGTTGGGAAAACAAAAATGTGGAGTCATTGGGAAGATCACTATACCAATCAAGGGCTGGTCTTGATAAATACATAGGGAAAGTTTGAAGGAGAAGGGAATCATCATATGCAATCAAATAATAAGAATGATAGAATAGTCTCAAATGTTGTTGGGGGTCCTCCTTACCTTGGAACTTGTTAAAATTAGGTAGTTCCCATTAAGGAGGATAAGAATGGATAAGAACATATGGATGGATGGGCTAATTATAGATTTTAGCATAGGACAAAATTTTATGAGACCTAAAGATAGACGACTCCAGGGTGGTCATTTTGTCCATTAACATCTTGATTAGATCTAGTTGAGGTTGGGAAGATGTATAATTAGGTGGTAAGTTTTGTTGGCATTGGGTGGCAACAATGTATGGATAACTAGTTTAATATGTTGAAGAAGCCACATATTGATAAGTGGTCATAGGAGGTTGGGAGAGTACCCCATAAGGGTTGATAGGAACAAAATATTGGTTTGAGGGTGGTATGTATCCTTGTGGGTTAGGAACATATTGATAGGATGTTAGGGGTACTTGTTGGGGGGGTGGGGGTAACACATGTTGGGTTAGAGGTAAGCTTAGGTTGGTGGATGGTGGTATGGATGTAGATTGGGTTAGGGGTATGAAAATGCTAGGTGGTTGTTGATGGGTGGTAACCTAAGTGATAATGGGAGGAAGGGTTTAAGGTATGGAAAATACCAAACTCTGTAGTGAGGTAGAAACTGATAGGTTAGTTGTACTAAGGGGGATGGTATAAATAAGGGTGGAAGACACCCCCATGGTAAAAATTATAACTAACAAGAGGTAATGTTGATCCCACATTAGAGGTATTCGGTGGTGTAGTTGGTGTTTAGATATGGGTTGGGATATTAGATAGAGTTTGGGGAGTGGTATTAGATGGATATTGAAAGAAGAGGATTGGGTGAGCATGGGTTGGGTTGAGGTGGTACCTACTACAACATGGGTAGGCATACCATAAGGTGGGTACATAGGAGGAATATAAGCAAGGGAGGTATGATTAGGTAAAGTGTTAAAGTAGTGATGAAGGGCCACAAGGTTGTTGTCAAGGAAGGTAGCAAAGTTGACATCATCTTCCACAACAGTCGGTGGTCTGATAGGAATAAGATAAAAATGAGGAAAACCCTTAGCATTAGAAGTATACTCCATAGAGGATGAGGAAGAAGGTGATGGATTATTAGTTTGATTCCTCAATTGTTATTGGGTGATGACCATGAGAGGAAAAAAGAGAAATGACAAAACTCACACCTCAGAAACAAAGCAATCCAAATGAAAAGAGATCAAAGAAATCAAACATACACTAAAGTGAGTTTAACAACCTATGATTCTTTTTAAATCACTTTTCAATTATGCCTTAAAAAGTGTGAAGGAGGAATTGGTTTATATGTTGGGTAGTAAAGAGGAAATATAAGGTTGATTTTAAGTTGCATTTAGGTTCTCAAGAGAGAAATATGTATTTACCTTTAGTATGTTGCTTGCTATATGGGCCTACCCCCTCAATTCACACACTACATTGATAAGAGTGTCAAGTGCTTAGCCAAAATATACAAAATTTTAGAGTTTATACTCATCCAAAGAGCTAAGTTGGTTCTCCCCTTAGTAGTGAAATCCAAGTAGGATAGCTAGAAAAGGGTAATGTTACCGCTAGGTGATGAAATCCTATTTGGACCTTGTCTCAGGTATGTTTTGATGTGTTAATTATTTTTTGGTTTGCCTTAATTGTGTGATAATAAGCATGAAAGCTACGATTAATTACTTTGCCTCCTAAGTTACTAGATGAACTAAGACAAGCAGGAAATCAATGTATATAAGAGGTTTATTTTAAGCCCAAAAAGAAATTTTTAGATTTCATTTAATGAGAAAATTATAAAGTGATAAAAGGGAAACTCGGTCCCATTGGGCATGCCAAAATGTTTCAGTTAATTTATGCTCATTTCATAATTTTAAAATTAAATAATGAAACTAGTAATATGATGTGTAGAAGAATACCTAGTAAAGTACATGCATGAATCCAAGTGATGATGGGAACTTCACTTTAGCTAGGAAAGAATAACCTATAGATAAGAAAGACACTAAAAAATAGGTTTTTAGATGGATGGTTGAGTGGACTGCTAAACGTGAGCTAGATCTAAGAAGCATATTACTTGCTAGGAGGTCGTCAATCCACTATTATAACAATTAAGTTAAAAATGATAAAGTAAATATATACTTTCATAAGATAAATGAAATGTAAGACACAAAAAGTAGAAAGTTAGTTAATAGAAAAATAACCAAAAGTAATAAATGTAGTCAATACTTATGCTATAATGGTCAAGGTCTGGTCCAAAAAATCAAAAAAGGTATTGTGATTAGGCAAAAATAGAAAAAGTTAAGTTTGACTAGGGTGACAAGGTTTAAAATAGCTTATTTTATTTTTATGCCATAGTGATCGTCGGTGGTCAGGTGAACCATCAGTGGTTTAGGCTAATCATTGGTGGTTGGGTAATTATCAATGGTTGAAGTTACCATTGGTAGTTTTGCTAACCATCGGTGGTTACCTATTTAATTTTAAAAATGATCAAAAAAGAAGGTGTAGATCAAGTATTTGAGTAAATAGAAGTTTGTTAGGAGGCTGAGGGGTGGAAAATATGGTATTGATGGGTTTGATAGGGTAGGGAGGTTAGAAATGAGATAAATTATCAAAAACAAGTGAAAGATTCTTGATGGTGGAAGGTTAAAGTAATTTGGCCAGAATGACAATACTTCACCTTTTAAAAGTGATTTTGATATAGATTCAAATCTTTGGTGATGTTGCTTGCTGAAAGGATGTTGAATACTTGTATGCAAGAGATCTTGGATATAAGATTATGGATTGTGGACCCATTTCACTTCCTCCTCTTTTCTTTCTATAGGATGAAATTGTTAATTAGGATGGGGGAAGTTACTAATTTGATAGGGGGATAAATTTGCCCATTTATGATGTTTTAAAGCTAGTTTTAAAAGGAAGTTGTTATTTAGGGAGATACTTATCTCGCATAAAGTTGCAATGCTTTAAAACTTTGAAACTAGCTTGGAGACCTGACTGTCAATACTTAGGCCAACTGTCGATGGTTAGGCTGACCATCGGCGATCAAGGGGCTAGAAGAAAATAGGTTAAAGCAAGCTAACAAAGGGGTGAGTTAAATGGTTTAGCTAAATGTGTTAAGTCAAGGGGTTGATAGGGTCAAATTAGTAAATGTGTCTAATTGACTAGTTGATCCACTAGACACGAGATCAGATGAGGGTCAAAAAGGTACTTTGACATCGAAAGTTGTCGTGTACAATATATATATATATATATATATATATATACATAAGTAATTTTTGAAAAATGCTTTATGGTATTAATATAAATAAGAATTGTATTAAACTTTGATAAATCTATTTATTTATTGATATATGTTATTCTATTTTATTATTAATTGATTTAGAGTCCCCGTCCTTTAGGAAGTACCTAGTCTATATTCAAATACTTGATCCATTAAGATTTTTATTCTTAATTAAACCTTAACTAATAACTATTTATATTAATTAAATTTTAAAAGTTAATTAGTTAAGTAAAACTAGTAACTAACTAAGGTTGGTTATAACTTTTTTCCCAACAAAATTTGAAGCATAAAAAGATACCAAGGATTCATTCAAAGGAGAGGAGAAACACAAGTATTGAGGACTTATAAATTATGAATTCAATCATTTATTTCTCTCTTTTCTATGTAACTTCTCTGAGATAGCATGACTTTTGTAGATAGACCCAATGGTACTTTCTCTAACAGTTGAATAATTGCTTAGGCAATGTAGGTATATCTAATTTTTATATTATCATTTATAATAGATTATCTAAAGTTTGTCAAGTTTAACACCTTTTGATGATTGCTACTTGCAACTCTATGTGCAAAATCCAAGTATTGAACCTAGATAATGATGAAAACTTCAATATTCATGACATTTCATTGATCTATTTGATTGTAAAAGTTGTCTCTTAAGATATTTTGTAAATAACAATGTTGATTTCTCAAATAAAATTAATCTATTTTGCTAAGACAACTCTCTTTGAGAATTGTGTGTTTTATCTACATTATACATTATATTGACTTTGACTTTAATATAGTTTAATCTATTTTAGATTGATCTTTAATTAATCTATCTTCATTTCTATTTTATATATTTTTAATGTCTTTTATGTTTTAATTCATCTTAGTTTACTATTTATTTATATTTTTCATTTAAGTTATCTTCTTAGATTAATATTCTTATTTATTTTCTTAGAGTTAGATTGGTTAGTTTCTTTGATTAATTTCTTTCATTTATAGTTTAATTTATTAAAGTTAATTAGATCTTTGATTTATTAGTTTGTAGATTGGTTTAGATTCAAATCATCTTAGTTTGTTATCTTTAGTTTGCTTATTATTATTATTTGTATTTTATTTGTTGAATTTTGTTTGATTGTTTATCTAATAAAAAGTTTGTTTATCTTGATATATCTCAATTCTATTTTAGTTTATATTTTTGATTTATTATCTTGATGATATTTTGGAATTTATTTGTTAGGAACCCGTGCTTAATTGCTATGGACGCATATGCTTTGTAAGTCGTCCCTTAGAGCTTATTCGAATTATCCCACATACAAGGGGAAGTAGTAGTTGTTAGAATAGAGTTAGTATATAAGTAAGTGTTAAGGCCGAATAAAGGCATCCACGAATTCATTGTATTGAGCTTGCTCAAAGGAGGTTGCCCCCTCGAAGAGGCCTGCGATCAATATAAGCTTTCTGTGTTTCTGTTATTGGTAAGAGTTATTTTATTTTGGCATATTTTGATTAAATCTGTTGTAAGAGGTAAATTGCTGTAGGAGGTTCATCACATTTGGTATCAGAGCGCTTTCTTGGCTTTGTGGGTAGATTTGGCGCAATTTTTTTTTTTTCCAAAGCAGGGCTTTCCAGGAGCTGCGCCATTTTTTGGCAAGAAATTTTTCATTGCAGGTTCCATCATTTCGGATTGGGTAAATACCTATCCGCTTAACTGTGGGAAGTGCTTGGGCATAAGCCCTAAAACTCATTGTGAGGAGTACCACAGGAACCCCGAAGTAGCTGGCCCATTGAGAGGACCTGCCAGCGAAAAGGGCAACGACCCCAACCTGATTGACTAGATCCCACCCGTGAGGTAAACCAAAAGCTGTCGTTAAGAGGTAAACCCGCGACCAGAAATTTCTGGAGAGCGGTACTCGCTCAGACAACTTTGGTGGCCAGAGAGAATTTTAAAATCCTTTAAGCAGCGAAACAAACCTGGGGTCCATATCCAACTTATCAGGTTCAGACAGCAAACAACAGCATACCCACAGTTGATGATATTTCGAACCACACAGTTGCAGACAATCCGTTCCTGAAACAGCGGCTTAAAAAAAAAAAAAAAAAAAAAACGACAACAGCAAGCGAAAAAAAAAAAAAAACAGCAGCAAAAAAAAAAAAAAAGTCCAAAGGATCCCCGGCTATTCACAACTGGTTATGGTCACCACTCGTGCAAGCACAAAAATCATGGAGGAAGAAATCGCCACATTGAAATCTCAGGTTACAGAGTTAACCGATATGATGCGTGGCTTGAATCAACAGAATAGCATCTTGCTCAACCGAATGCAGAAGGAGGAGTCTTCTTCAGACCGTCACTCCTTTACTTCCAACTCCTCCCATGGACCTAAGCTAGACTTTCCACGGTTCAATGGTACAGATCCTACAGGATGGATATATCGAGCTGAACAATTCTTCAACCTCCACAATACTTATTCTGTAAACAAAGTCCCAATTGCTTCCTTTCATTTGGAACACGAAGCACTTCAGTGGTACCGTTGGTATCTCAAGACCAATGATGAACCTGATTGGTCAACTTTTGCATCCTTAATTTTGGGTAGGTTTGGTCCCTCAGCATTCGAGGATTTCACAGGCACCCTCACCAAACTCCGTCAAATAGGAACTGTTCGGGAATATCAGCTTGAATTTGAAAAACTCGCTAATCACACTGAAGGGTTGTCAGATGACTTCTTCAAAAGTTGCTTTGTTAGTGGCCTTAGAGAGCTGATCCGCTCAGAGGTAAAAATGTTTCGACCTGAAAATATGATGGATGCTTTGGGTCTGGCTAAGTTAGCAGAAGATAAACTCTCCACACAGCGTCGACCTCCCACCTTTTTACCAGCCAAGAACACAGTGAATCAGCGGACAACCATAACCACACCAATCAAGTGCCTAACTGAGACAGAGATGTGGGCTCGTAAAGAAAAAGGATTATGTTACAACTGTGATGACAAATGGGTTAAGGGTCACAGGTGCATCCAACAAAAACTTTACTTGCTAGATGTGGAGTCACCACCAGAACAAGACAGCGAGATTGATATTCCAGAATTTCAAGATGCTCAAGATGAACCCGGCACTGAAGAGGACCCAATGGTTCAATAGACTCAACCTGAGATCTCAGTACATGCACTAGCAGGTGTCACTACTCCCCAAACCATGAAGGTCAAAGGGTGCTTCAAAAAGATCCCTCTCACAATTCTCATTGACTCGGGCAGTACTCACAATTTCATTGATCCTCGCATTGCTAAGGCAACAGACTGCTTTATATACCCTTGTTCTAGCTTTGAAGTCATGATTGCTAATGGGGGCACATTGCCATGTAAAGGGAAGTGTCGAAATGTACATCTTGCAATCGGTGATTATAATTGTCGCTCTGATATGTTTGCCCTACCCTTAGGTGGGTGTGCTGTGGTTTTAGGGGCACAATGGCTTCACACATTAGGACCTATTTTATGGGACTTCTCTGAGCTTTGGATGCAGTTCACAGATAATGGTTAGAAGCACACCTTAAAAGGGTTATTACCAGGATCTGCTAGCATCATCAGTTCTCATCGCATGGAAAAACTTTTGAAAAAAGGCTCACATGGGGTCATTGCACAACTGCATTCCATTCAACTCCAGCCCTCTGCTGCTTCTAACCACCCTATAGACTTACAAGCCATACTCGACAAGCATGTAACCATTTTTTTAGAACCAGTAGGGCTACCCCCTTCACGCCCTGAAGATCACCGCATTCCTCTCCTTCCAGGAAGCATTCCACCCAACATTCGGCCATATCGTTACCCCCATCTGCAAAAGACAAAAATTGAGAACTTAGTCTGGGAACTCCTCAAGTCTGGCGTTATCCGCCCCAGCACCAGCCCATATTCCTCCCCAGTGCTTCTTGTCCATAAAAAAGATGGGTCGTGGCGCCTTTGCATAGACTTTCGAGCCCTTAACCACCTCACTATCAAGGATAAATTCCCAATTCCTGTCATTGATGAGCTTCTTGATGAGCTCCATGGGGCCAAATTCTTCTCCAAGTTGGATCTGCGTTCTGGCTATCATCAAATTCAAGTGCATCCTGATGACATTCCCAAGACAGCCTTCCATACACATGAGGGTCACTATGAGTTCCTTGTCATGCCATTTGGCCTTACAAATGCCCCTTCCACTTTTCAATCACTCATGAATAAAATCTTTCGGCCTTTTCTCCGTCAATTTATTTTAGTTTTCTTTGATGACATTTTGGTTTACAGCCGCACATGGGCCAAGCATCTCCAACATCTTGACAAGGCATTACAGTTGTTAGCCGACAATCAATTATGTGCCAAGCAATCCAAGTGTTCATTCGCTCAAGAGGAAATTGACTATTTGGGGCACATTGTTTCAGCCAATGGGGTTCGCGTGGACCCAAAAAAAATCAGTGTTATGCAGAATTAGCCTCAACCAACCACCCTCAAGAGCCTTCGTGGTTTCTTAGGCCTGACAGGATACTATCGCAAGTTCGTCAAAGATTATGGAAAGATCGCGGCTCCTTTGACTTCCTTATTGAAGAAGGATGCTTTCACCTGGGGTGCAACAGCTGATCAGGCATTCATCCAACTCAAACAGGCTATGTGTAGAACACCAGTTTTGGCACTGCCAGACTTCAGCAAAACTTTCACCATCGAAAGTGATGCCAGTGGCATTGGCTTGGGTGCTGTTCTTCTCCAAGAGGGCCGACCAATTGCCTTCTCCAGCAAAGCCCTTTCTGGCCGCAATTTAGCTTTGTCTACATATGAAAAGGAAATGATGGCAATTTTACATGCAGTACAAAAATGGAGACCCTACTTACTGGGAAACCATTTTTGCATCAAAACTGATCATCAGAGTTTGAAATATTTCTTGGAACAGCGGGTCTCATCCCCAGCTCAGCAGAAGTGGGTCAGCAAACTCATGGGCTATGACTATGAGATCACCTATAAGAAGGGAAAAGACAATGTTGTGGCTGATGCTCTCTCAAGAACCTTCGAGGACCACCCTTCCCTCTCTGCCATCTCCATGCCCATTCCTAAATGGTTGGAATTTGTCCAACAAGGGTATGTAAATGATCCATCCTTATGCCACATCATTCATCAATTGACCACTGACCCCTCTGCCATACCACATTATTCATGGGATGGTGCTTCTCTGTGATACAAGGGTCGTTTGGTGCTTCCCCAAATTTCAGACCTACATCAGGCTATCTTCTATGAAATTCATGCTTCCCCCTCAGCAGGGCACTCAGGGTTTCTCAAAACCTATGAGCGGGCACGTCGACACTTCTTTTGGAAAGGCATGAAAACCAAAATTAAACAGATGGTGGCTGAATGTGAAACCTGCCAACGACACAAAGGTGAAACCACATTGACTCCTGGTTTGCTCGTGCCCTTGCCCATTCCTACTAGGATCTGGACAGATATTTCCATGGATTTCATTGAGGGCCTCCCTAAATCTGGGGGAAAGACAGTGATCCTAGTTGTTGTCGATCGCCTCTCCAAATATAGTCATTTTTGTGCACTCAGCCACCCATACACCGCGTCCACAGTTGCACAAGTTTTCTTGGATCAGATCTTCCATCTTCATGGCATTCCTTCTTCAATTGTCTCAGATCGTGATGCCACTTTCACTAGCCATTTTTGGATGGAACTATTTTGTCGCACAGGCACACAATTGAAAATGAGCTCTGGGTACCACCCACAAACAGATGGCTAGACAGAAATCGTCAACAAATGCTTGGAGACCTTCCTTCGTTGTTTTGCTTCAGAACAACAACATCAATGGGCCAAGTGGCTTCCCCTAGCTGAATGGTGGTACAATACCTCATACCACACTTCCACCAAAATGACTCCCTATGAGGCAGTTTATGGTCAAGCACTGCCACCACTTCTTCCATATCATCCTGGTAGCTCACCAGTTCAGGCAGTTGACACTACTCTCCGAAACCGGGATCAGATTCTCTGCACCTTGTGAAACAATCTCCACATGGCCCAAAACCGAATGAAGCAGCAAGCTGATCAACACCGCTTTGAGCGTACCTTTCAACCTGGTGATATGGTCTTTCTTCATCTACAGCCATACAAGCAATCATCACTAAAACAAAAAGGGCACCAAAAGCTTGCTCCAAAGTTTTATGGGCCATATAAGGTTCTTCAAAAGATTGGGTCAGTTGCTTACAAGTTAGAGCTTCCACCTTCCTCCCAAGTTCACCCCGTCTTTCATGTCTCATGTTTGAAACAAGTTCTTGGATCCAACATCTGAGTGCAGACAGCTTTACCAGCACTTGATAACGAAGGCTCCATCCTTCTCGAGCCCGAAGCAATCTTGGATAGGCGCACCCGCCAACTTCGATCCTGCTCCATCACAGAGGTCTTAATCCAATGGCACGGCATGCAACCAGAAGATGCAACATGGGAACCACTCTTCCAGATTCAACAACAATTCCCACATTTGAAGCTTTGAGGGCAAAGCTTTTTTTTTAAGAGGGAGGGGATGTTAGGAACCCGTGCTTAATTGCTATGGACGCATATGCTTTGTAAGTCGTCCCTTAGAGCTTATTCAAATTATCCCACATACAAGGGGAAGTAGTAGTTGTTAGAATAGAGTTAGTATATAAGTGTTAAGGCCGAATAAAGGCATCCACGAATTCATTGTATTGAGCTTGCTCAAAGGAGGTTGCCCCCTCGAAGAGGCCTGCGATCAATATAAGCTTTCTGTGTTTCTGTTATTGGTAAGAGTTATTTTATTTTGGCATATTTTGATTAAATCTGTTGTAAGAGGTAAATTGCTGTAGGAGGTTCATCACATTATTACAATAGAAAAACAATATATTACTTCAGATTTATTTCCTTCAAGAGATTGTCTTGTCCATAGGCCATCTCTGTCAGATAAGATAGATTACACATTCATATCTAAACTGATTCTTTATTTGATGAAGTGGATTTCTGAAATTATAATGGAATATGTTATATTTGATATCTTATTCATTATTTCTGAGAACATTTAAAAAAACCCTCATATCTTTAGGATCATAATTGAACCTTTATAACCTTACTATTAGACTAGTATGATTTCAACTTAACCTTTATAGTAGGTAAAATGATTGATTAATTGATGGTATAATTTTTATTGTTAAGAGACATATCTGTACGGATCTAATGTTTTGATGCCTATTGAAGAGGTCTTTATGGGGCCATTTTGGAGGTCCAACCGACCCCTAGGCATGTTATGGCCAAAAGAAATCAATTGGGGTCAAATAGTGGGTCCTACACTCTCCAAAAATCAAATGCCCATGCCAAAAGTGGAGATTTTAAAATCCAATTAATAGAGTGTAGCTAGTAGTGTATAGACACCAAGTCCAAGGTGGAAGAACATTTATGTCTCACCATTTTGAATTTATGACCCACTACCTCCCATTCATTTGTTAATGCTTGGGTATTTATTTCCAACTTTCTAACATGTTTTTCCCCATTCATATACATTACATGCATAGGGAATAGGAGATGAAGGGTTTTGAAGATGATATGTTGATAAGAGCAACAAAAACAACATGAGCACTTACACTTGCTTTCCATCAATGCTCTTAGGGGAAGTTTTTTACACCTCACTAAGGCTATGATCTATTTAGTTTTTAAAAATTTAATATGCCTTCAAATGTCTATAAAAAATTACATATTTTATTTGGTCATTCTGTCAATTAAGATGTCTTAAATTTAGTGTATTCATTTTTTGAATCATTTGGAATTAGTAGTTTTAGCTTGTAAACTTCAATAGCAGTCTTAACCCTCTTTCCTATAGTAATTTATCATTAAACATCTAGGCAATCTACATTTATGACCCACTACGTCGTATTCATTTCTCTAACACATGGGTATTTTACACTGACCTTCTAGGGTATTTGATTTATGTAGAAATGGCAAACTATATGCATGTAATAACCTTTACAAAGGCATACTTCAAGAAAGCCATGTCTATTTCCAATGGTGTTTTTTAACATGAATAATAATTGGTTTTTGTTTAGCTATCACTACTTATAGGTGAGGTATTTTATAGCTCACTAAGGATGTGAGCCAAAATGGTTTGAAAATACTCCATGGGTTTCATTTTCAATTAGAAATACTCTATGGGTTTCACTGTCTGGTAAAAATAATATAAAATCTTTAAATCTTGGATTTTGTTTGGCCATCATTACTTACAAGTGAGGTTTTTTTGCGAAGGAATGGGTTTTTACCTTTTAATATTCTATATTATTTTCTTTTGTCTTTTGTAGAAATAGCGAACTAGGTGCAGGTCTTGGGATTTGAGTATTTGCTATAAAAAATTAATATTCTCTCAATATATGAAGCATTTTGTGAATTCTTAATCCAATGTCAATCACATAGGATAATATTATTTATTTTAAATACAATTTACATTGCATAACATTGCAGGATAGTAGACAGACTAAGGTATAAAACAAGGTTGCTATTTCATACTTACTCTTTACATAATTAGCCTTTTACTCTTCAAAATCACATCAAAAAACTGCATACTTGTAGTTTTTAAACAAATTATTCCTTTGATAAAAAAAATTGCATACATGTGGTTTTTCAATAAATTAATTTCTTCTACACATAATTTTGAACACTCAAGGTTTTTTGTGACCTTACTTCAACTCTTTAGTAGGTGTGTTTGTCATTGCCATTGATCTTGTTGGAGTGCTTTGAATAATTTGGGAAAATTATTACAGTTTTACTTTTAGAAAATTAGGGGCATAGCTGAATGTTTTTCCCAGGTAATAAATTATAAAATTGTTGCATCTTTTTTAAACTTCCACTAATTAGGCATTGCATCCTAGGTTTGTGTGTGTGTATTAAACATGCATCTTAATGAATTTTATATATATGTGAGATTGTTTAGTTTATAGTATTATACATTTAAAATATATTTATCTAATTTTATCTTTGTGAGATGCAGTCACAAAAATGTAGCATGATTTTAATTTAAGGTGCCTCTTGAATGATGAAATAAGCTATTTGTTATAGTTATATTTTACCTTTTATAAGATCATTGTATTTATTTTTCAAATGTTAAAACAACCGGCCACTGTGTCACCATATTCAAAGAAGTCAATGCTAACCCAAGATTTAAGTTCTTCCTTATTAGGCATTGCTATTCTTTCCTTAGTATATAGAATATCACTAGTTATAAGTATCATACTATCACACTAAGGCATTATCCTTTTAGTTGGTTATAGGTTGTGCAAGCCATACTTAAATTATTGTAAATCCTTTTTAGCAAGCTTGGATCATTATATTGTAAGTTTTGGTTTATATTTTGGATCGCAATAGTTTAATTTATATATAAATTCTAAAATTGGGAAAGCTTTAATTAAAAACAAAAATCTTGGACACATGGTGGTAAACAAAATATTTACTAAAAATAGAGTTCAAAATCATTATAGATATGGCAAGAAAAATTATGAGGGGAGCATTGAGTGTAGAAGTCATAGACAGTATTCTGAAGATGCATGTACTTGAAACTAAATTATTCAATGTTTTCATCATTTAGTAGCTTTATAATTCCCTTATTGATTTTTGATATTCCTTTCTATATGGATTTCAAACCATTTTTCCAACTCTGGTATGTTTACATGGGACATCTTTACTAGTTTTGGGGCATATTTGAAGGCATAATTATTTATTTTGGGGATTATATATTTCTATTTATATGTTATTTATTAAATTCATGTAGTCATGAGAACTGATTATGTGTTGCCATATTACATATTTCCCTATTTGGAGGATAAATTAAATGATATGATGTGTTTCCAACATTGGAATACTCTTATGGGTTTTATTAAATGTGTTTTAAAATGGCATGTGATTCTTCTAAGTAAGATATTTTGAATAAACCTAAATACGACAAAGTATTTGAAAGTGAAAAAAAAATATAATATAGTCATGAGAATTTATATGAATTAGAATAATAATCCTAAATGGTTGAGATTTATGGTACATATGAGTTTATGTTTGGAAAATATTAAAAAAAAAATTGGAGTAATCAAGAACTTATTCAATATTTTTAATGATAAATGATTGAATGATTCTCAGTAAATATGAATAACCCTTAACAAGGAACGGAAAGGGTAGAAAATTCAAACAAGTTGTCATTATGATAGGAATAGGTCACTTATTATTTGTTAGTTGATAACTAAAATATGGGATGTGAACCTAACATTTAAATGAGTTCTAGTAATCTTTATAAGAACTATAGGTGTATATGTTTGTATATTCATTAATGTGTATTTTCATGGTTATGTATTTCCACCAACAGATTGTAACCTATGTTAAGGAATTGGGAATAATAAAACTTAGAAAATGCATAGGTATTAATATACATAATAGCATGTATATGAGAATAGGGGTGTACTCTTATTATTTTATCTCCACGGATGGATTAAAGACTATATTAAATAATTATGAAAAATGAATATTAAA
Source organism: Torreya grandis (assembly GCA_037957365.1). Classification (NCBI taxonomy): domain Eukaryota; kingdom Viridiplantae; phylum Streptophyta; class Pinopsida; order Cupressales; family Taxaceae; genus Torreya; species Torreya grandis. The sequence continues at coordinate 351,387 of JARHVA010007341.1, forward strand.
TAATTTGTGCATTCAAACCCCTAAGCATATAGCAGATGCTAGATTGGAGTATCTTATATTTCCTATGTGTTGAATCTTGGTTTATATTATCTATACATGGATTTATGTATGCAACATAATTACATAATGAAAATGGCCATGTTTGGTTATAATCCTAAGTTTTAGCTAGAATTATTATTTTATCTAATCATCAGATGTCCATGATACTGAAGCTATAATCATATTAAAATAGTCTTTTAGAAAATAGAACAAGATGTTTAAGTGAGTTTCACAATGGTTTTATGAGTTATTCGTTTTATTTCAAATAATTGATTAGCTTTTAGTTATATGTATCTGGTATTGAATACTTGCATGCAGTACATGTTATGGGAGTGTTAATATGTATAAAAGATTGGTTATATCTAGTATATTGTGGTGCATCATGATGCATGCTTATAAGTTATGTTGCTTTAAATATTAGTATATAGTCTTAAATCTATGGTATACCTGGGTGGTATAATCTTGTACTTTTTTGATGGTTATTATCTATATGGATAATTGATTCTTCAAACTATAAGTTGGGTTATGTAATTTTATGTAGTTGTGAACTATGATAGTATGGGATATCATAGACTACTATAGTATAAAAGTAAGTTTTACTTGTATGGTACATATTGTAATAGTTATGTCTACACTTTCATCTATTTTTGGTAGATTTAATGTATACATACTAGTTATTACATATGAATAGTCTATTTTATGACGGTAAAATATTTTGTATGCATACAAATAATCATTAGAAGTATAACATATGCTAAGATGGAATATTATTGTGTTCTATGGGAACTGTGACTTACTTTGTTATGTTTAATTACTTAAATAGAAGCTTATGTTTCCATGTATTTAAGACTACTTTATATGATTTACTGTGGACAGCTAGTAGTTATGTCTTAGAATACAGTCTATGGTAATATAGGTTATCATAGGGTGTGTTATGTTTGGAAACTAATTATGGTAGTAAAAGTTATATCTAAATGTGTATTTACCCAGATGGTATAAACTATAGTCATTATTTTTAGTATGGGATAGAAAATAATATAAGATTTATTTGTATATTCTATAGAATAAATGTATGTTTTGGTTACTCTTATGTTTAGCATGTTGTATGATTTCCTTTGATATTAGGATGTAAATTAAATGACTCTTGTAGTTGAATTGTATTTGCCCAATATGCATTGTTGATTCAGAGTAAGGAGTGAGATGGACTTCATTAGCTTACTATTATCGTCATGACAGATGAAGGTAGTCGAATCAAGTGGTTTGCATGAATTTGATTGATCTAGATCATTTTTATTTATTATTCATAAAAATTTGGGCCAAAGTATGTTTAGTGAGACATTATCATTTCATGAGTATGATTTACATGTTTGTGTGATATCTGGCAATAGAATGGTTTTTCTATGATACACTTTAGGTTTAGTTTAGAAATCATGCAAAACACAAGTACTTGATTGTATCTATACACTCCCATGCCATCGCTATATACTTATCCATGAAGGGAAGGCCATTTCTTGATGGGATTAGTGTGGGGAATAATTGGTACATGGTTCGTGGGTAAAATCACTTGGATGATGCTCTCCCTCTCATAACAGTATTACTTATCAAGATGACACTTGAGAATATGATAGACACTTGAGTTTGGGAACTATGCTCTATGGGAGCCATGTATCTTATATGTATATTATATTGTATCATATTATTATTATTGATTAATGTGATGAAGAGTTGTAATTACTTGTTATTATACTTTGACAATGGTGGATATAGACTTGTTTCAATTGTAACTGAGTTAATGTGATTACTTTCTTTATTCATATTATGATGTGTACTCTCATGATATTAAAGATCAATGACATGTGATGTATTATTCTTATTGCTATTATCACACCTTTGATATTTCTTATGGTGTATATAGTTTCTCTTGGTTTAATATATTTTTGATATATATGTTTAATTAAAATTAAATCATGTAATTTTATGTCTAACCCAATAGGGCTATTACTTGATGTATCAGATATGTGTCTCAAACTCTAGGACTTAATGAGTCCATTGTCATTTCTATGTATTTAGGTTCACCAGTGTGAACCTAGTGACATGAATTATTACACATGTATTTTGTAATAGTAGTGCCTTGGTGAAAGAACCATGTTACACCTTGATTAGATTTTTCGGACTTGGTAGACCCTCATGTATGGCCTGGTGACTTTTGTACGTATGAGACATCATGAAATATGTGTGCTACATTGAATGTGTACCCTTAGGATCACTTTTACTCTTTCAAGGTATTGGAGGATGGTCTATCTAGTGTCTCTATGGTGAATTTTATATATGAATTTTGGGTAGTTGAGTTTCTATCATAGTTCATGAAGTTGTGAATAAGAGATTTCTACTATAGTTTGATCATTTATATTGAACACATCGAGAGTGATTATATCCTTTATTTTTTATAAAGTTATCATTGTCATTATGTTTTATGTTATGAGTGTTTAATAAGAATGGGATGTTTATCACTTAAATACTTGTGCTTAGTTTTCATGTCTTATGATCACTAATCCTAGGAATGGAAAATCTTATAAGACCATTTTTTTTATATTTTTATACCACCTAGGGTAGTGGGAATCTTTTTAGTAAATTGTTGTTGTTTTGCTTGATAATTCATTTATGTTAGGAGTTTATTTATGGAATTCACACTCTTAATATATTTGGTTTAGGAAGAAGTTCCATCTCTCTTAGTTAGCTTAGAGGTCAGTTTTTATTATCTCATTCTCCTTTGACATTATTTTAAGCTACCGAGAGGATTCATACTTTCTTGATGTTGAAACTTGTTTTTGAAATGTTGTTTTGACCATACTCCTTAATATGATGGGATAAATGTCTTATAATTATTATAAAGAGAGAAGTTGTATGATTTTAGGAATTGATGCATCTTTGTGGTTAATATTACATTTATCCTAGTTGTGGAAATAGATTGTGAAACTATACTTATAGATTTGGTAAGTAGGTAGTGTTTTGGCAATATTGAGCTATGGTGTTTTCCTTTTACCCTGTGAGGGTATGTAGGATTTTTTGAGATGAGAGTTCACTAATTTTTATTTATGACTCTTTATAGTCTCTACTTTAGCCAACTTGTGATTTTAAGACCATGTGGGATGGCAAACCTTAAATTATATATTAAATTCTAGAATAAGAATTATAAATTGATTAGGATTATTATGTTATTATTCACCCTTGATTAGATTTATATTATTCTCATTTTGGATTAAATAATGTTATTTTGAAGAGTTATCTTTGTACCTTTTGCTAGAAGTGAGTGGGGTATAATATGTGTGAAACATCTTATCAAGCTAGGGGTTGAGATAATTATTTTTTTAATTTCTTGAATTTTAATTGAGAAAGTAGGGAGACATTATTTCACTTTTTCCATTATAAGGTTGAAAGGATGATGTGATTCTTGGTATTGAATTTTATGTTAATTTTAACATTAATTCCTATTAACCATGAATCTAATACTATCAGTTAAGATGGGAAAGACGATTCTTGTTATGTTTGGCTAGTGGTAACTTAATATAATTACAAACTAATTGTATGATTTATCTTATATGTATGTTGATACATGCATCATTATTTTGCATATAGTATTACTTTATATGATTTAGTAGTATGGATTTTTGGTTCATCAAACTTTGTGCACATTTTAGAGATCACTAGGTCATGAAGACCTACAAGAAGAGTGGTGAATTAGAAACATGAGTACTAAGCAATAAGAGTGGATCATACTTAATCTCACATTGAATAAATATTTATTGATTTTGGATCTAATAGACTAACTTGTTGAATCTAGGGTTTGAGAGATGAATTTGTCAAATTCAGTCATATGGCCATATGTATGTATACTATGGAACATTTATTCCTTAATTTTGTATACATTGGAATGTAGTATTTCCAGTTCCTACTCATCATCACACTTGTTAGGAGCTTCATAGAGTAGTGATAGTGATGACATTTCATACTTATCAATAAAGACATGGGGTATCTATAGTATTAACGTATGCAACTCATTCATGTCAGGGTCCCTAATTACTTTTCTTTGGAATGATAAAAACACTCATTAGTATTAGAGAGATGTGTAGAGGAGCTGGAAGGTTTTGTGGAACTCTCTCTAGTCATTTATTTTAGCTTTTATTATGATCTCATGAACTTTTGGAAGACAATGAAACTTCAATTGAGATATGTTTATATGTTTCTCTTGTTAGTTTTAGACCCTGAGGTGGTCATGACAATTGATAGTTTTAGAAGAACTTTTTTTAAAAAAAACCAACCTTAAAAAATATAAAGCCATGCCCTTTTCATAAGATAAGAGGAAAAAAAAGAGAGAAGATAGAAAATCATGGCGCATAAAGCAAGTAACTGGGTGGAGTAAAGAGGCTCTTCCAACCAAGCAGTTGCAAGTCAAAAATTTTGAGAGGTAGCATAATTAAAATTGATTTTCATATTCTAAGAATTGTGTTTCAAATATAAATGTGTGTGTGTGTGTGTGTGTGTGTGTGTGTGTGTGTGTGTGTGTGTGTGTGTGTGTGTGCGTGCGTGCGTGCGCACGCGTGTGTGTGTGTGTGCATGCATGGGATGTATATTTTTTGGATGGGATTAATATGGTGTTAGTGAGCTATTTAGTGATCTGTATTGATATTACAAATGTGGAGCTATTTATAAGGTAATACATATACCAAGATTTAAAAAATAATGACTAATAGATATTTACCTACTTATATTATCTATAAATATTTAGAGCTATCGAGACTAACCAAATATTATAAATTGAGGTGGTGAATATTTATACTACCTATTGCCATGGCTATCACTCTAGACCAAGCCTAAAAAAACTCTTATTTAGTGTTTTATTTCCTAGAATGGGTTTTGATCCCCACTTTTCTTTTTCATCAATGGGTTTCATTTCGAATCCAACGTATAAGACAAGCTGATGGAGTAAATGATGGGATCCTTGGAGATCGAGGGGGGGTTATATGGACCATAATCATCCTTGGCTTGACTTATGCATAAATACAATAGTTTTTCTACTTTATTAACAAAAAGAGCATGGCATTGGGAAACCATCAATAATAAACCTCTATAGAAAGATCAAATTGCATGATTTATGTTTGTAATCATCCTTGTTCGTGATTTATGTTGGTAATCTATATTGACTTTGAACAATTTATTTTTTTAGCATGACATTTTCCTTAGAAGTGGCCAACTAACAGTATGGCATTTTGTTTGCCCACTTTAAATGTGATTAGTGATTTACATATCTACTTAAGCCTCATGTATCACTTCAATTGTTAGAACATTTTAGTTATTCATTTATTTATTTTCCCTGAGGCAATGCAATAGAGCCTTTATTCTCCTTGGTAATAAATTGAATTTAAACATTACGATTAGAGAAGTTCAATGTAATTAGTTATGAAAGGAAGGAGATTATTTAGTATTAGTTATAGTTATCAAAACTTTGTATAATATTTTTTCTTTTTAGTTTGGCATTGGTAATTCCTTGAAGGGTTGTGTATGTGACTTTTCATAATTTGTTACTATAAGTCTAATGGAAATACTTGGTAACATTACAAAATCATGTATATACACATATTTTATATAAAGGTGGCCATTTTTATGTAAAAATTTTGTGTACAAATTTTATATGTTAGCTTTTATATACATTACCATAAGTCACTATACATGTAAATTGACAAGCAATATTGTTATTAAAAATATCAGAGTTGTGGTATCAATAAAACATAAGTCACTATACATAATTTCAAAAGTAACTTATTCTATTGTAATATTCATTCATACACAAGATAAGTGTAGTTGGGTGTAGATGATTTTTTGAATTCAAGGAAGAGAAAGTAATCATAATACTCTAGAATATGTTGATAAACATAATACTATACATGTCTATCCACTATATATATGTCTAATTTTCTATCAGCCAGTAAATAGTATTTATTAGTGATCCAGGTGGATCCATGTACTGTTATATTTTTAAAAAGTCTTCAAATTTTGTTCAAATAATTTTCACATTGTAGTACTCATTGAGAGCTTTCTAGCGCTTTTCATGGTTTGAAAAACGGAGTCTCGATGCTCAAGATATGGCTAGTTGAAGAAATCTTGCGATAAGGGGTGTCAAAAGTGACGTGGCACCATTGAAAACGTGCCAAGTAGACCAATAGCCACTTGACACATGGAAAAATAATTTGATGCAAAAAGAATGTTGGTTTGTTATTTTTTATTTGAAATTTTCAAACTTTGAAATAAGGCGCCAAAGAAAGTGCCACATCACCCATCCCATCAACCAAGCAAGTACCAATTCAAATCAATAGCCTAAGTGGGCACATTTGTCTTAGGAATTTGAAGAGTGGTCAAACATTTCTATTTAAGGTGTTGGAAATAGAATTCCCAGCAAATTTGGGACTAAACCAAGTCCCAAGGTGCGAAAAAAGGAGGGAATCATTTCAAATTCCATGCTGAGCATGCCCTTACTCATGCCAAAGTGACTAGAAAGGTGGGAGAAGGTTTTGAACTCCTAACCTATCCTCTAAAATATTAATTCATTGACCACTTCAGCCATGGGGGTCAAAGTGTTATAAAAGGGACTAATTTATACTTGAATAGACACGAAAAGCAGACTGTGTAAAGAGATTTAAGAAGGTTAGAGACTTGTTATTGCTTTGTACGACCTTGGGCCATTATTTTCAGCTCTGAGAGATATTTTTATAGGCAAACAAAAATTAGAGAAGGTGAATTGAAGACTTTTATTGGTTTTGGAAGCCATTTGTTGCATAAAATTAATGAGAACAGTCCTCACTTCGAATGGACCCGGAGACATAGGCTATTGAAGTCGAACTCCATTATCAATTTGTTGGTGAATTCTTTGAATTTTCTTTGATTTTTATTTAGTTTTGATCTTCATTTTATATCTGGTTTTAATTTCTTTATACAAAATTTAAGCAAAAAAATGGGAAATTGAAGGATCTCTTAAACGTGAGCAAGTGATTTTTGAATATACTACACTTGTATTTTCAGTTTACAGATCATATTTTTGGTATCAGAGTGGTTGTTATTTAACAGTGATTGCTAGTGTATGTTGACAAGGTCTAAATCTCAAAAGGGTGAAGGAAAACTCGTTGAGTATAATCCATAGATTGGTTCAAGGCATGCTTCAAGGATGGCCGAAGAAGAGATGGAATCCGAACAAGCTTTCCGCCGAGCCTTCATGGACATGAGAAGAATGGTTGAGGAACTATACCATGACAAATAAAGGAAATTCAAGAATGAAAAAGAAGGCGATTCATGAGAATCAAAAGGTAAAGAAACCAAAAAACCTTTTCCATCAGATGACTGTAAAAAAATTGTGGAATATCTCCCTTCACTAAAATTGGATATTAAGTTTGAATTACCAATGTTTAATGGTGAAGTTAATGCCAAAAAGCTGGATAATTGGGTCACGTAGATTGAAGTTTATTACAGGGTCCAAAATATTGCAGGGGATGAGTCAAAAATTCATTTGTCTACTCTTCGTATGGGAGGCACAACTCTCATCTGGTGGTAGAGTAAGTTAAAGGAAACCAAGCTTCAAAAAGGTAACTCGATTTCTACTTGGAATGAATTTATTGAAGAACTCAGAAAGTAATTCTATCCTTTAGGCTATATGCAACAACCCATGATGGATTGGCAAAGTTTCAGACAAGGAAAAGGCCAAAGTGTTCAATATTATACACAAGAATTTAGGAAAAAAGCTTTACTTTTGAATGTTCCTCTATACACACAAGAAACACTGCTAAAATATATAGGTGGGTTACATAGTTACTTAAGACATATGATTCTTATGTTCAATCCCACTAATTTAGATGCAGTATGTGTTCAAGCCACTCATTTAGAGGCTAGAGGAAAGCAATCAAAAGAATCTTTTCCTAAAGTAAAAAGTAAGCAATCTAATGTTAATCAATCCAAAGCAAAAAGTTCATCAAGAAAGGGTAAATAGAAATCCACTTATACTGTTAAAAAAGAAGGAAAACCATTTTTTAATCATTGCAAGAAAAATCATGATGAGTCTAAGTGTTGGAAACTACATCCTGAGTTAAGGCCTAAGAGGTATCAAAAGAAAGAAAAGAAGGCTAATTCTATGGTTCAGGACTTAGGTTTAGATTCAGGGGATGAAACTAAGATTACACCTATGGGATTACATAATGATTTTTCTCTTTCAGTTTCTAGCACTAATGCTGCATCTTCTTCTAAACAAAATTCTACGCATGTTGATAAGAAAAGAAATGAATTGTTCCATATTAGAGTTGTTTCAAAGCATACTAACATTGACACTTTATTTGATAGTGGTTCACAATCAAATTTAATTTCTGAAGAGGTTGTTAAGAAGCTAGGATTTCAAACCAATCCCCGTCCGAAGCCTTATCCACTAGGTTGGGTGTGTGACAACGCAAAGCTACAAGTCTCACAAACTTGTAGGCTAAGGTTTGCCATCACATCCAAGTTCGTAGATGAGGTTGAGTTGGATGTTGTTCCATTGGACATATGTGTGATTGTTTTGGGAAGACCATATCTTTATGATAGAAAAGCAATCTTCTATAGAGAGGATAATAAGTACTTGCTTGTTAAGGATGGCATTGAATATATAGTTAGAGCACATCACATTAGAACAAGTCTTTCCTTGGTTACAGCAGGGCAAATGAAAAGACTAGTTAATTCAAGAAAGACTTTTTGTCTCATGTTGATTAAGTCTAAGGAAAAAGAATATTCTCAAGCTGTGGAAAAGTGTGATCCTAGACACAAGAATGAATTGGTTGAAATCATTTCTACTTATGATGATGTATTTTAGGATCCTAAGGGCTTACCCCCTAAAAGGGGAGTTCAACATGAAATTCAGCTATTGCAGGATTCTCCTCTCCCTAACATTGGCATGTACAGGGTATCAGTGGTGGAAAATGAGGAAATTAAAAAATAGGTAATGGATCTATTAGATAGAGGTGTTATTCATCCAAGTTCATCTCTTATTGGTTTGCCAATTATTTTGGTGCCAAAGAAAGATGGCACTTGGTGAATGTGTGTTGATTTTCGTGCCTTAAAAAAAATTACTATTAAGAATCCTTACCCTCTTCCTCATATTGATGATTTTTTGGATCAATTAAAACATGATATTTATTTCACTAAGTTAGATTTGAGAAGTGGATATCATCAAGTAAGAATTAATGAAGGTGATGTTTGGAAAACTGCCTTTAATACAAAATAGGGATTGTTTGAATGGCTTGTTATGCCTTTCAGGTTGTGTAATGCCCCGGCTACATTTGTGAGATTAATGAATGATGTTTTTAGATAATTCCTTCATGATTTTGTTATAGTTTACTTAGATTATATATTAATTTTCAGCAAGTCATGGGAAGAGCATGTGATCCACATTAAGAAAGTCATGGATGCATTATGAAGGGAAAAACTTTATCTAAAAATGTCAAAATGTGAATTCGGCAAGACCTCTTTGATATACTTGGGTTAAATTGTAGGACATGGTAAATTGATCCTACAAAAGTGGCAATCATTTTTAATTGGCCTACACCCACTAACACAACTGAGGTTAGAAGTTTTCTTGGTGTAGTACAGTTTTGGAGAAAGTTTATTGCTCAATTTTCATATATTGCATCACCTTTGCATTCTTTGACAAGTGTGAAATAGGTCTTTCAGTGGGGAGGCAAACATCAAAAATCCTTTGACACTTTGAAATAAAAGATAAGTACTGCTCTAGTCTTGGCACTTCCTGATATACAACAACCATTTGAGATCGAGATGGATGCAAGTGAGTATGCTATGGGAGCTATTTTTATGCAAGGTAAGAAACTAGTTTGTTATCATTCAGAAACCTTGACAAATGCAGTAAGAAAATATCCAACTTATGATAAGGAATTGTATGCATTGGTTCAAAGTGTTAAAAAATGGAAACATTACTTAATGGGCAAAGAAACAACAATACATATAGATCATCAACCCTTAAAGTATCTCCAATCACAAACTAAGCTACAACAGTCTAGACATTTTTGTTGGACATGTTTCTTACAACAATTTCATCTTGTGATCATGTATACAAAAGGAATCCAGAATAAGGTTACAGATATGCTATCTAGGCCTCCTATGGTTGTTGCAACTATTCTTTTACAACATGGTTCTTTGTCTCATAAAAGTTATAAAGAACATTATGTGAATGATCTTGATTTTCAGGATGTTTATAAAGACTTGATGAGTAGTAGACAAGTAGAAGAATTAAACTATCATGTACACAATGATCTTTTGTATCATTTGGGTAAACTATGTATTCCTCAAAATGAGAGGGTGCACATGATTAGAGAAACACATACTTCTCTTATTTTTGGTCATTTTGGAGTTGCTAAAATGGTTGTACATTTGAAGATGTATTGTTATTGGCCTCGTATGCAGGAAAATGTTGCTAAATATATTAAGGGATGTATTCTTTGTGCCACAAGCAAACCTAGTAATAGGAAACTAGGACTTTACACCCCTCTACCTATTCCTACTCGCCCATGGGAAAGTATCTCCATGGATTTTGTGGGGGGTTTGCCTATGACACAAAGAAAACATGACTATTTATATGTGGTTGTGGATAGATTTAACAAGATGTGTGTTTTTATTCCTTACACTAAGAAAATTACTGGGGAAGGTACTGCACACTTGTTCTTTGAACATGTATGGGTTCATTTTGGTTTGCCTACTTAAATTATTTCTGATCGAGATTCTCAGTTTTTGGGGAGTTTTGGTCAACTTTGTGGGGACTAATGGACACTAAATTAAAAAAGAGCACTGCATTTCATCCACAAACTGATAGACAAATAGAGGTTTTGAACCGCACTGTGGTATATTTGCTTAGGGGTTTTAGTAATAAACATCAAAAGTTATGGGATGAACAATTGTGTTACATACAACATGCATATAATCGGGCACTTCATTCTTCTACTATGAAATCTCCATTTGAAGTTTGTTATGGATACTTGCCTAAATCTCCTCTAGATGTTTGCTATGAATAGGATACAACTGTTTGTGAACCAAAAGAAGTCATTCGAGCCAAGAAGGTCATTGAACAAATACAGCTCATTCATCAGACTATTCATACTCAATTGGAGAAAAGTCAAGACAAGTACAAAGCCAAGCATGACAAACATTGTATTGATCATCAATTTATTGTGGGTGATATGGTATGTCTTCACATTAGTAAGGAAAGACTGATAGGTGAAGGTAAAAAGTTGAAACCAATCCGGTATGATCCTTTTTGGATAATGGAAAAAATTGGCACAAATGCTTTCTGATTAGATTTACCATCTTACATGTAGATTTATTTAGTTGTAAATGTGGAAAATTTGAAATTTTATTAGCCTCAAATGATAATTGATCATGATGAAAGTGTATCCATTCCTTCCATTGATGATTTTTCTCCTGAATATCTAATAGAATTGTAGGAAGATACTATACTTGACAGGAATATGCAGACTTCACAAAGAGGTAATGTTGAATATCTTCATGTTGGTCTCAAAGGGATGTACCCAAGCAAGCCTAGATGGATGGAAGTCAGAAAGGTGAAGGAAAAATACACTCGCCTCTTTACCAATTAATTTCAACTTTCAGAGGTCTAAAAGTTCCCAATGGGGAGGAATGATCTAGGTGGATCCATGTACCGATCTATTTTTAAAAAGTCTTCAAATTCTATTCAAATCATTTTCACATTGTAGTACTCATCAAGAGCTTTCTACCACTTTTTGCGGTTTGAAAAATGGAGTCCCAATGCTCAAGATATGGCTAGTTGAAGAAATCTTGCGACAGGAGATGTCGAAAGTGACGTGGCACTATTGAAAATGTGCCAAGTGGACCAATAGCCACTTGACACGTGGAAAAATAATTCAGTGTAAAAAAATGTTGGTTTGTTAATTTTTATTTGAAATTTTCAAACTTTGAAATAAGGCACCAAAGAAAGTGCCACATTACCCATCCCATCAACCAAGCATGCACCAAGTCAAATCAGTAGCCTAAGTGGGCACATTTGTCTTAGGCATTTGAAGAGGGGTCAATTTTTTTTAATTTAAGGCATTGGAAATATAATTCCCAGCAAATGTGGGACTAAACCAAGTCCCAAGGCACCAAAAAAGGAGGTAATCATTTCAAATTCCATGTTGAGTGTGCCCTTCCTCATGCCAAGGCGCCTAGAAAGGTGGGAGGAGGTTTTGAACTCCTGACCTGTCCTCTAAAATATTAATGCCTTGACCACTTCAGCCATGGGGGTCGAAGTGTTATAAAAGGGACTAATTTATACTTGAATAGACATGAAAAGTAGACTATGTAAAGATATTTAAGAAGGTTAGACACCTGTTATTGCTTTGTATGGCCTTGGACCATTACTTTCAGGTCTGAGAGATGTTTTTACAGGAAAACAAAGATCATATAAGGTTAATTGAAGACTTGTATTGGTTTTGGAATCCATTTGTTGCACAAAAGTAATGAGAACAGTCCTCACTTTGAACGGACCCGGAGACGTAGGCTATTGAAGCTGAACTCCGTTATCAATTTGCTGGTGAATTCTTTGAATTTTCTCTAATTTTTATTTAGTTCTAATCTTTATTTTATATCTAGTTTTAATTTATTTATACAAAATTTAAGCAAAAAAGTGAGAAATTGAAGAAACTCTTAAACGTGTTCAAGTGATTTTTGAATATACTACACTTGTATTTTCAGTTTATAGATCAATTATACTCTATACTAAAGATGTGAAGTATATACTAATATTTGATCATGTTGATATAGTATACTACTTGAATATAAGTACTAAGAGTTCTAATCATAATATAATTCTAGAATATGGAAATAATCCCTCTAGTATATGTAAGATTCAACTACTCTAGGCTACATTTACTTCTAGTAAGATCATAATGTTAACCATGGTTGACTAATATTTACAAGTAACAAAGTAAAAGAGTTGTAACAACATCTTATCTATAGCAAAATTATAGTATAAGAATTGTAGATATAATAATTAGAGTATAATTTATGATCTTATGTTTACCATGACCCTATATGATTTCCTTTTGATTATGATAAACCATGATAAACATGGAATGTTTATTATATTACTAGGAGTACAAAACCCACTGTAAAAATGTAAAACTACATTAAGCTATGTATTGATGATTTTAGAAAAATAACATAGGTATACCATTGCTTACTAGATTATGCTAAAGTGGAAGAGTGTTCTCCTCTATCTATAGTTACTCAAGTGATTAATAACTATAGAACTATGTTTAATAAAGATATATGTTTATGTGCATACTAACATTACTATAGAGGATCTTGATCATATGATTTAACCCAGATTGTAAATAAAAATCATATTCAATCAACGTATGATAGGGATTATGAGATAAAGGATACTTTTTAACCTTGGTTATATGTATTTTTAGGCAACATTTCCACTTGAGGAATCTTTGACTATTGGGAGGATATAACATATAAGAATTGGTCATGGGGAATCGAGACTTGTGAACTATGTCAAATAAAGTGCTAAGCCCCTAACTTAGCATTTAATTAAAGACACATATTAATATCATATTGTAGGTCTTCATTATCTTGAAATAAGTTGTCACTTTAGATCCTCAGTTAGAGTTTTAAATAACTATAGAAAGCTTTGATTAAAAAGTCTAATCAACTATGGTTAGTAATTGCATAACGCTTGAGTATTTTCATGTGGTGCATGTTAATATGTACAAGTGCTCATATATAGGGTTTATACTTATAGTTTAGTAGATGATTTGAGTCAATCATTAAGTTCTTAGGAATCATAAACTATAACCTTTTGAAACAATCTCCTAAAAATAAAATGAATTATTGGGATGAAAGATCATAATGGTTTTATGAGTTCTCTATTGATTGAATTAAGTTTCACTATTGTTTATTTAAATATAATATATTTTGAGAAGATTCATTGCTTTTTCATAGTAATTTAATTCTCAATTAGAATGTATTAGTGTACCAACTCATCATCAAGTAAAACTACATGAGGGGGTTGCATTGAAAGGCCCACATCTATATTGGAAAAATAAAAGTTAACACCTAGATTAGTTGCCCCATCCTTAGTCAATTTGGATGACTTATTTATGAATGCAGGATCAACCCCTCTCCAAGAACATGTTCTTCAACCTTAAACAAATGGTTGGTGTAACCTATTTCTACACTTCTCCACTATATTCTTGCATTTGGCTTACATGGGTTACCTAGGTGAGAGTAGGTACAACGGGATTTGCATTACCTTTTTCAATTATTCCTTATCCTTTTTGAATATAAACACATTCATCTTTATTATCTTCTTTGATTGTTTCATCTCTTTTTTGAAATTGAACAAATGCATCTATCTCATCCTCTCTGTATCTAGCTAGACGCATGATATTATTAATTACAATCTCATCATATTGGTCTATAGGATTCACTTAGTGTCATGTATTCTACAAGTTCCTATTTATTCAATGGCCATATGCCTATCCTCCTAAAACCTAAATTTATAATTTTTATAAACAATGTGGTTTTGAAATCTATGTTGGCCAGCTCAACCAATTCATACCTGTTGATTTCAACCTTGTGATTTCTATCCATCTAATTTAACCTCATACTTTTTAATTAATTTTTGATTAGGGATAACACACTTAAATATAATGGTTTTATCTTGTGGGAAGTATGGGATAACATAGTTACAAGGTTGATTCCCAAACTCCTACCCTCAATTACAATCACCACTACTATGTGACTTCCACGGCCATAAAAGTATCAATAGGTTCCTATTGGAAATGGAAACTATACTTGGTATTTACCTATTTAAATGGTGTAGCTAATTGGTAAATAGTTATTTTGTCATCCAAGTATACTATTGGGATGTCATACATGCTCTTATTTCACAGTGTGTTATGTAGTTTTTAAGCTATCCTTTTCCCTTGAAAAGATATAATCCAGGAATGATTTGGCCTAATGCATTAACATAAGAAATAATGGTGATCCAATCCCTACTTTTTGGAATGATGTGATAAATGTTTTGACAACCTCTCTTTTCTATCATGCATATGCCATTATTCTTGCTAGATTGTAGTCTAGTTTCATCATAGTTCCAAATTATGAAAGGTCCATACTGGTTGGATTCATACACCTTTAAATTATTATAACATTCATGTATAATAGAAGTCCATAATTGGAATTATTTATCTCTATCCAAGCCTTTTGTAGATCTAATGAACAATCTTGGTTGTTTTTTCTTAAATCCAACCCACCAATACTTACCTAACATTCCATTTGTGAAAGGGTTGGGTCTATTTTAACAAATTTAGGCTACATAAGACCTAAGTTATATAATTTCCAATCCATGTCCAAGTTATACCATATCTTTACACCATTAAACAAATTAAATTTTTTCCTCCTATAACAAAATGGTGGGTGGGCCCTTCCTTTTATTAGTTTAATGCCCAATAACTAGTAGGAGAGTGTAACTAGAGGGATCCCCCACTTTTTTCCAGTAATTTGAGTGGAGCAGACATTATCTTTAAAATCCTTTATGGAATTTTTTATTTTAGTAGCAATCCAGTGATTGTGGATGCATTCTTTATTACTTGACAAAGGACCCACTTTTAAGTGTGTCATAGTGTTGGGATTCTTTTCCTTACAAAGGCATAACTTTCCTTAGGAACTCTTTGATGTGATTAAGATCCCAATATGCTGGTATGATGACATTTCATGTAAGAATGAGTTCTTGCACACTCACTCGAAGCATGTAATAAAGAAATAGTTCCCATTGGTTTTATCATGAGAGCATGTATTAACAATTAGGGGCAATTAAACACATACACATTAAAATTCTCATTATATAATATGTATTAACACACATTATTTATTAAATTATTTAAAATAAAAAGATGGCATACTTGATAATTATTAACCTTAACTCAAGTAACTGAATAACAACATACATGATAAATAAAATAATTATCTACATAGTTAGATGAATAACAATATTAAGTCAACACAAGCTCCATTCATCATATTGATAAGTTATCTTCAAATATTATAGAATTATAGAGTTACAATGTAACTCACTCATATTAATCCATCAATAATATCTGACTGAATAACAACATTACAAAGTTCAATCTATGATATTTATACTTAGTTTTCCCAAACCAAACAATTGCAAAAATAAATACACTCATGATGACTCACCAATGATCATCAACACACTTGAGTCATGGTAGTTAATTATATTCATTTCCTAAGGACCAAGGATTTTTTTCCCCTATATTTTATCTTTTTGTTATATCTTCATTGTCGATCACCTATCTTCCCATGGGCTAGTGTTAGATTCATGCTTGACTTATTCTATTTCATTCTTTTGAATCGATCCATAACCATTTTCCACTTTTTGTGCACTCCCCAAGTCTTCCACTATGTTTTGGATCCTTTGTTCTTAGGCTCTCCATTTAACATACACATTTATTTGATGATACTTGGTCCTTTCACTCCATGTTCTTATACACCATGTTGTTCCATGATAGTTATTCTAAAAAGTACTTAGCCAGAATTTGGGGCCTAACATCACCCCAAACTAAGCCATTAGCCTATCTTAGACTAAGTATTATTCTTGGGATCCACAAAAAACTTTAGTCCTATTTACTCAATTTTCTTCTCAACACCCTAGCAATGGGTTAAGGTGTTATGCAACTTAGACATTATTTCATCGATCACCACTTTGAACTTATTTATCTCCTTAGGTTGTTTGAGACACTCACCTAATTTATTTACTAAATGTTTAATGGATGTGAAATAATCCTTGTGAATACCTTCAAACATAGTGACCTCAGTGATAACCTATTCTCAGAGTGTTGTGAAGTTTGAATTATTTCATGATGGTGAGTGATTATTGTGTCCTCCATTGCTTCCACATCTTTGAACTATTTGGCATGCTCTATGTAGTGTTTTATTTATAAGGCATTATTTACCAACTATTGTCATTTAATATCTTCCATCTAAATCCATTCTTACAAAATATTACTAGGCTGCACCAATTTTTTAGAAACCCCATCTAAAATGGGAATTATGTCTCTAAATCTATGCAAGAAACTTTTTCACACCTCCA
Organism: Torreya grandis; assembly: GCA_037957365.1. NCBI lineage: Eukaryota > Viridiplantae > Streptophyta > Pinopsida > Cupressales > Taxaceae > Torreya > Torreya grandis. Next base: position 368,641 of record JARHVA010007341.1, read on the forward strand.
CTACTTCCCTAAACTGCTATGATGCCCAAGTTTGTTCATTCTGGGGGTTGATCTATTCCTTACACCAATTCAAGAATAACTCTACCAAGGTTTCTAATTTATTGAATTCCTCACTAGAAATGGGTATTCTATCCATGAGCACTAGTTATTGGCTATAAATTATTTTACAAATGTTTAATAGTTTCACTCTTAAAGCCATTTCAACTTCCAACTAAAGCATAAATTCATCCAACTTTTCCTCAATATTTTTTTCTATGGTGACCTCATTCATATATAAAACCACCATCTCTACATGTTTCCTCTAGGCTTACTAAACATCAAATTCAATGACGGAATTCTACCTTGTGACCTCATGTGATAACTTTAAGAGTGCTCACCAAGTGCATATTCAACTTTCATTTTTGCCTCCTTGAGGGTGGTTTCTTCATGTCACATTACTGAATTTGATTTATTGGATTATGAGTTGACCTTCTCTTATTTTATAACAACTTTTTTTGGTGTCTCATCCATAATATTTATTTTATCTTTCAAGTCATCATATTTAGGCACCATTGTCTCATGTTCCAAAGGAACAATTTGTGTTACTAGATGTAAACTTGTAACTTATAGGAATATTCTTCTTAAGTGGTACTTGGGTAGTCCTTTGCCTTTTTTATGGAACTGACTGGGTGTTTGTCATAACATCATACCCTTGGTACTTCTAATTTTTATCTATCATTAATTCTGGTGGGATTATATTTTTTTCCTCCTTTGCACTCCCTAAAGATTTATTCCCGGGTTTCAACATGTAAAATAAATAATGAATTGAATTGTCTATAAAAATTTGTTAGACTTTGCTATCAATTTTATTTGAATCTAATGTTTCCCTGTACTATTTATTTTTGGGGTATATGTACATATGGTGGAGGGTGTGAATCTCCATGTCAATATTATTTACAATAATATTCACTAACTATGCATCATATATTTAATTGGCAATGTTCATGAAGTATTGGGCTATGAAAGAAGATGGTAACTTCAGCCATCCTGACAATTCTCTATAGGGAGCCATATAGATGTGCACTAGGGAAAAAATGTTACTTAATGATAAAATTCACTTGGTCTATAACCTATCTAGGTAAGTCCTTTGGAATATGCCACTCATTCCAAAAGCCTTCCTTCATCCTATCATACCATCTCTTCATTTTGATTTGTAGGATGGGATTATTGTTTTAGAATAAGTGAATGCTTTAAACTGCTCTATGAAGAACTTGTTATTGAGAGGTTATACCTATTTATTCTCTTCATTTGTGTTTTTAGGTACACCAATCTCATCAAACACCATCAATAATAAGAACACACCCCAAATAAATATTTGGTTGGGTAGACTACGGGTTTTATCTATGCCCATAAAAATTCTAGTAGCAAAGTACTGCACCCAATTATATTTTATTTCCTCAGTGACTTATTGAGTGACATAAACATGGGCCATATCCACCTATATCTACATTCAAACTTGGCCATTATTATACACAACCAATCTAAGGTTGGGATCTTAGAGACTTGTGATATGCATAACATGGCCTTATTTCTGATATTCAAGCACCATAACACTCTTTTTAATCTCATCCTAGTCCTCTAAGTCATAATTAAGGTCTATTCCTGAGCATTGTAACCCCATGAATTTTCTTATTCACTCTCTTGTAATCCTCATCAAACACCCAATAAAATAGATATAGTCTTTGTACACCCACAGAATAAAAAAACTTCACTACTTCAACTGGCTTTCCAAAATATGAGAGATTGAATAATTGGAAGAGTCCAATATCATTTAGAGAATTGAAAATTTTCAAGTCATATACTATCTCACTCCTTATGTTTTGGTTCTCTACTTGGTAGTCATGTTGTGATTCCACTTCATTACCAGCCTAATGGTGGTTGTAATAAAAACATTACAAGTGTGCACATTTGATACCCAGTTCTCTACGCATAGTACCACCTCCAAGAATTACATTTATTTGATCATCAATGGGGGTGAAGGGGGTAAAACATCCTTATTATTTACTTATATTGACATTTATAATTATATGTCTTGTATGTGTGCTCTGAGCTCTTTAAGTACCTCTCATCTAATCAACATAGTCTCACTACCCACACCCTTTATCTCTTCTTCCTCTAGTATCCTAAGGAAAGGCTCATTTTATTGGGCCTTTTTCTTTAGTCGCATCACCCTTAGAGGAGATATAATGTTCAGGTTTAGTCTTCCAATATTTCTAAAATAATATGTGGTTGGCTTGGTATCCCACTCAACACTCTTGATTCAACACCCTATAATGGTGGATGTCGACCTCTGCCACCTATAAATCTAAAAATTTGTGTATCCTTACACTCCTCCTGGTACTCTTTCTATTTATCTCAACTGATAAACCTCACAATGCTTAAAAATAGTCTTAATCTATTACTTTTCACTCATTTGAAAGCTTTAAAATCACTTTATAACATCTCAAATACACTCCTTTGGCTCTTTAAGTTTGTAATTATGAGAATAGTAAAAAGTGAAATGGCCTATGTTTAACCTTTTATAGGATTGAGGAGGTAAGTTGAATTTAATACCCCACTACCTATACCATCACTTCATTCAAAAAAAATTGATAACAGTGTTTCCATAATTTAGATTTGGCACACTTTCCATTACCATTGCTTTCCTTGTATAAAATACATGTCCCATCCCATGCTTTTCCTAAAGTACATGATAGTTGTAAAGAATTTAAATATTTTCCATTTCAAAGGTAGGAATATTACTTATTTACCTCAACTTATCTTGTTGGTTATGTACCACATCCTACATGCCCTTTTATCCTTACACACTTTTACTTATGTGCATTTGCTCCCAGGTGCATTCCCATTAACCATATCTTGGTGCTTCATAGTTATACACTTACCCTACATTAAAATTTATTTGTGGTCCACCAAGACAATATAAAGAATTATAAAAACAAAGTGTTGACCCAAAAAATAGTCAAGGGTGCACAACTAATGCCATGCTTTATTGAAATTAAACAAAAACCTAGACTAATTTAATGGCATACTCATTATTAAAAAAAGGAGAGACTATTCAGAATAGTAGGGTCTCAACCAACTACCATTAAAATGGCTAGGAAGGAATTGGCCATCTAGTCACTTTAACCTGCACATGCCAATGGGATAGATACTATGAATGATCAAGGTGCTATCCCAATATACATGATTTTTTCTAGAGTGGTGTATAAACTTGGATTCATATACTAAGACTTGCATGCCAAGAGCAAAAGACATGTTATTTAAATGGAGATCATGCTAGGATTTGTATCTGTGTTTCTCCACTCCCTAACTCTAATGTGCAATAAACCAAGTTTGATATATTTATAATAAAGTATAAATTTATGATTTCAAGGATTATTCATCATCTAGTTGACCAACATACAGAATAGAAGAGAAGGGATAAGTAATTCAACTAGAAGAAACACTTTGATAGAGAACACAAGATTGAATGGTTTTTTCTTGTCTAATCTCTTGTAAATGGTTTGATATACCCATAATACCACAAACACATGATCATCCTAGTCAATGCATCTAATATTACATATCTTGATCAATGTATTACCCAATATCTTATTGAATTCCTCAATTATACCATTGACCTGAGGATGATATGGAGTTTTTAGATGGTGTACAATCATGAATTCTTCCAAGAGGATATGTATGGTCTCATTAAGGAAATGGGTACCTCGATCACTATTCAGACTCAATGAACATCCAAATCATGTAATGATATTATCCCAAATAAATATAATAGTATTTGTAGTGGTATAATACCTTATTGGTACAACTTCATCCTAATGAGTAATATAATTAATAGTAGTGATAACATAACATGTCTCAGTATGCCTCCTTACTGGGTTGATTGCAAAATAAATGTCAATGGCCCACTTTAAAAATGGTTCTTTTGACATGATGGAATGAAGGGGAATCACATCCCTTCTATTTATATTTCCCATGTGCTATAAAATGTCACATTGGTGTGAATAAGTATTAAAATTCTTAAATAAGGTAGGCCACCATAAGCTAGCTAAAAAGACCTTATGCATTGTAACTTTACCAGCATAGTGTCCTCTGGTGACACCCTCATGAACTTATTGAAGTACCTCAACATGGTCATGGTTCATCATGTAGTGTCATAGCACTTCATCCTTGTCAAGCTTATAAAAGTTAACCATATAAGTTATAATAGAGTAGCACAAACATCCAACTACTTATTTTATGGAGTGATAAGGTGAGCTAGTGATGAACCTATATTTAAAAAGGTGATGATATATTCTAACTCCTCGAGCATGTGCATGACGTGAAACAACTATAGGATAAGAAATTCATCCTCAATGAGACACATTGGTTCTCTAGATTCAATGTGCAAAAGGTGATCTAGACCGTAATTGGCTTTACGTGGTTTGACTATCACTAAAAACTAGAACTCTTAAAATAACACAATCTACTAGAAAATGCACCCATGTAATAATAGTTTATCTAAAATGTAAATTAGTGCCTCATGGTCCTTGAAGAATATAAATAGAGTAACTAGTAAGTACTAATGAATATTTTAGAGGGCATAAACTATAGACAATGCTTCATGATCTATAGTCATGTATTTATGCTTGTCCAGAGTAAGCTTTCTACTTTCAAAATAAATAGGGTGGTTCAGGTTTCCCTCACCAGGTTGGGTAAGGATAGCACCAACCGCCATATTGGAAGCATCGATATGGACATGAAAAGGCTTTATATAGTCTAGAAACTAGAGAATAAGGTTAGTGATAAGCCTATCCTTGAGTGTAACAAATGCTTAATAGTGAAAATTGGTCCAAATAAACTGACCATTTTATTTCAGTAATTCCATTAGAGGCATAACAATCCTATCATATCTATGAATGAGATTTATATAATATTTAGTAAGCCCTAGGAAGGTTTGTACCTCTTGCTAGGTGGTCAGTACTATAGGGTGAAGTATAATAGAAATCTTGGTTGGATCTAGAAAAATTCCATCAAGGCTTATGACATGACCAAGTATAATTTCAAAGGTGGTAAAAAACAAACATTTCTTCATATTTAGGGAAATTTTAAGGTTTTGGTAGTACTCAAGCATTAATCATAGATTTGAACAGTGGTCCTGCACTAAGCTATAAATAGACCAGTCATCAAAGTAAACTTGAAGTAACTTATTAATAAAGTCCTTAAAAACTTTGACTATGATTTAGGAGAACACAATAAGAGCATTTTTAATCTGAAATGGCATTACATTTTAAGAAAATTATCCCCAATCCATTACAAATGTGCTATTTGGATTATCCACTTCTATGATCAGAACTTGATGATATGCAAATAATCTATCTATAAATGTATAGATTTCACACCCAACAACTCTTTCAAGTATATTTTTAGTGAAGGGGTTGATAATACAAGCAGTGTTGAGTACTTGATAATCCACACAGATCTAAATGCATCCATTTTTATTTATACTTATAGTCATGGGACTCACCCATTCAAACTTGTTGATAGGAGCAATGACTCCCAAGTACAATATGTTATCAATTTCTTCCTTGACTCAAGCATGCAAGTTAGGATTTATCTTATAGGGCCTCTTTTTTATAGGTTAAGCACCCTCTTCTAACTTTATGTAAATCTTTCCTAAGGAAAAATTCACACCTTTCATTTTATTATAATTTCATGGGAATACATATCGATACTCTTTCCATAGCTCAAAAACCTTAAAAATATTTGTATCATACCAATAGTCTCCCATAATAGCCAGCTTGGGCACTTCCTCCATGCCAATATTTCATTGAATAGTATGGAGCAACTTCATATATGGGAGTTTTTCATATTGGATGGTGTCATAAACATTGCACACACCATACTCCATGTGTACAACTAAATGATCAATCAATGGGTTAGGCAGATCAGATCTAACACCTTCATCAACTTGGTACATGATTTTTTACTTACCCTTATATATTTATTCTCTTAATGCATGGTTCAATATACTTTTAGGTGGTGGAGATGATGCCTTATCATCAAGTTTGTGTGAAATAGTCAATCTCTCTTCTCGTACACTATGTATGCTTTTAATTCAATCCTAAACTAGGGGTAGGTCATCTATTATAGCTTGATGCATGGCCTTTAATGTAAAGTGTAAATACATTCATGGGAATGAATAAGATAGCACCAAAATCATGTTACTCTTAGTAAAATTCCAAGAAATCATTTCTAGATGTCTCTCTTTATGGACACACTCTATCCCAAGTGCATAGAGTTCCATAGAATGTATGAACCAAGAGGTACTTAGGAAAAAATGTTTCATTTTCCAACCACATAGCCTTGAAAGCTTCAAGGTGAGGTTCAGAGTTCTAATGTGACTATAACTTATGGTGTCATGTAGATGGTTATCATGGTGAAATTAATAGTGTAAAAAATAATGAAATCAATCCCAAGTAAGTTCTCTCGATGAGTTCTACACTACCGAGAAGTTGTGTTATCAATGATATGAATAATTGATTGTACTTGACCAATTTCAAAGTCATAGAAGGATTTCAAATTCTATTAATTCTCATAGACTTCCATCTGAAAATGGAACCTAAAAGCTTCATCTAATCTTACTTGTGGTATAACCATGATTTTTTTGTGAAGGAGATGAACAAATTTATGGAATTTATGATACTTATATGGAGTATCATCGTGACTTCTTAGAGTGCCATAAATCTACCCAGTAAGATCATAGTCACCTTGAGCCTAGTATTTTAAATAATTACTAGTGGTGTTAGATAGAGATTATACATCCATCTAATGAAAGATGTCACCTGGAGTGTAGTCAAGGCATTCAGTACCTTGAGCTATGACATTATAAATGTGGTTGATGTCCTCATGAAAATTGACTAGATCAACATAGGGAGCCCTTGAGTATGTTAAAAAAGAATGATAACATGATACTCATCATTCTCAAAGATGATGTAGTATTTCTTAACTATTACATCAACATTATTTTCATAACACCATGGGTGACGCAACATAGCTATGAAGTCATTAGTTTCAACCAACTCTATGAATTCAAAATCAACTTTGAAAGTGACATTAAGGATATCCACGGTGGCATCTTTAAGTACACCAATGGGAAAATCATGAGTCTTATTAGCCATAAATAAAACATGGGGTGAAGTCTATAAAACTAGGATAGCCATATTTTTCCAATCATCTTTGGTAAGAACATCTACTCAGTACTGGTATTAACTAAGATATCATGGATAACCCATCCATCTATAGTTGAATTAACCATTGTCTCTTTATCCCTCTTTGGGATAGGCTAGATGTGAGTTTATTATTATTATGCATGATTTAACCAATGATATTCAATAATACTAAGTGTATGATGACTTATCTAATTGTACAATAAGGTTACAATGTCCTCATCTAATAGTCATTTCCATAGCTCTTGAAAATCATCTTGTGTTTTGTCATGAAGGTCTGTAGCTTTTTGCATATTAGAAAGAGTAACAACATCATGATCCTTAAGGAATAGGATATCTCCATGTAATTCTCTTATCATATTCATAGTTTTATGGAATAACTTTTTTTTATGGAGTATCTAGATAGTGAGTAACATGTTTGTCACATCTCGATTCCTCTCTAGACCTAATAACCTAATGATTAGTGGATTTTATGGTTATTATTTTATTAATTACTATTTTGGTTAAGATTTGTTTCATATAATAATTTATAGATAGTTTTATGTAGCTTATTTACATGATTTTTAACTTGTTAACTATACTTATGTGTTATGTACATGATGATCATGTTCATTAGTTCATTACAACAATATATTATGGATTATATATTGATTCAAGCTAAATAACTTCATTATTTTGAGGTGGATGTATGACAAATACATCCCTCAAACTATGATGAAGGGAGGAAATCATCAGAGAGGGTGGTCTAGATGGAGGCATTGGGGATGATAGAATGGAAACTAAGAACTTGCACACACCATAATAGTATAATATGATTTTGATTAGTGTTTGACTTAGATAGCCTGTAGATGCTTTTAGATGTGATCTTTATTTATTATTTTGTAATGATTGATGCTCATGTTGATTTGGTTGTGTTAAAATTATGTTGTCTTACTTCGCTTATTACATATGTTTATGTTTCTTACACTCATGCTTTGTAATTGATGAGTGTCCTTGGTGATGCATTTGTAAATATATGTGAATGTTATTGGAATAATTATTATCTTCTTTGCATTGTGTGAGTGTGGAGCACATGTTTATAACAAATGCATTGCTAAATGAAAATTGACTTAATTGTCATGTTAGTTAATGAAAAGGGACTTAATTATCATGTTAGTTAATTTTTAACAAGTGTGATAATGTTTAAAAGGTTATTCGATAAGTCAATGATAATTGTTATTTTTTTTTTAATAACCTTGTGCTAAGTTAACATTGTTATTGGAATTATAAGGTTTTAATGCTTTTGCTAAGTCGATGTTAATATTCATAGTAAATAAAAGATTCTTATTATTGATAAAAATATTTTAATGATTTTTATAAAATTGATGTTAAAAGGCATAATGCATTAAATGATTATTATATTACTGGAAGGCTAGACATTAGGGTTTTTTTAGTTGTAATTGACTTGGGTTATCAAGATAATATTCAAAGCATACATTTTATTTGTATAATACATGGTGAAAATGCAAAGTTATGCCAAAACATTCCCTGCCATTTTGGGTTGCATGGAGTTAAGGTGGAGATATTTGAGAGTTCTATTGTCATGAAATTAGCATAAAGGATAATAAGAGGGA